>JAWKAU010000021.1:1437319-1872855 GCA_033398695.1 Orobanche coerulescens
GTACGAACAAAGTGTGTGATCCAGGTAGGGTCTGACGAGGCCTCTGGAGTCCGGTACATGACGTGTACGGACAAGGTGTGTGATCCAGGTAGGGTCTGACGAGGCCTCTGGAGTTCGGTACATGATGTGTACGAACGATGTTGTGGCCGGGTAGGGTCCGTTGAGGCCTCCGGAGTTCGGTAGATGATGTGTATGAACAGTGTGTGTGGTCCGGGTAAGGTCCGTCGAGGCCTCCGGAGTTCGGTACATGATGTGTACGAACAATGATCGTGTAGCAGTGATTGTTCGGGTAACATTTTAAATATGGATCTCGGACTCATAATGATATATTATTTAGTATGCTTTGAAACGAGAATCGGGCTAAGGCCCTAATGTTTACGAAAAGGTTTTGTAAATTGGGACTCGAGGTCCAAAAGAATTTCTGCTTTAAAAATCCCCGAGATGATGTGTTCCTTTTCAAATATCTCTTACTTGAGTTCGAAATTCTAAAACTTCTCGGGAACATTTTGATAATTGATTTACGTATTAAATTCGTAGTTGCTATTTGCTTGTTACATTTCGTATGGTTTGATACTTGCACTAGTAAAACAGTGGAGTTTTACTAACCCCCGAGTATTCGGGGGGTGGATGTCTGTTCTGCGTCCAGGTACATGCAGGTTCAGGGGAGCAGTCACAGGATTAGCACAAGGGGATGACGAGATGCGATACTAATCAAGAGTTGAGAGTTGATAGAGTTTAGTTGTATTGTTAGAGTTGATTCAGTCTTCCGCTGTATTGTATTTCGACCCCTGTGTGGGTAATGTTGTTAGTCAGTCCTGTTGATAGAATTGTGTGACCTCATCGGTCTGTGTGTTTATGTGTAAGTGACCTTAACGGTCTGTATTATTATATTGTTTGACCCTGGCCGGGCAAGCATTTGGTTGTTTATGGACGTTTAGCCTGGTAGATCCTTGCGGAAAGGGTTTACGGCGTGTAATATTCCCTGAGCGGATTGGGGGTGTTGAATTCCTTCACAATGGTAACAAGACTTCGATAGCGTGCGTTAATGATAACGTGTAGCGTGCGCTATCTCATCAGCTGACTTCCCTTCAGGTAACTTCGAACTCGGCTGATATGCAGATTACTCCTCGTTAGCTTGCGCTAACATATATGTCTTAGCGTGCGCTAGACATGCACTTTGCTCAGCTTTTTGCGTCTTCGTCTGCTTCGCTGTTTTGCTTCGCCTCGATGTTGTTTCGTTGTTTAGCAACTCTAATCATCAAAACATAAATTAAATAATGTGTGGAATAAATATTCCAACAATCT
Source organism: Orobanche coerulescens (assembly GCA_033398695.1). Lineage (NCBI taxonomy): Eukaryota > Viridiplantae > Streptophyta > Magnoliopsida > Lamiales > Orobanchaceae > Orobanche > Orobanche coerulescens. The sequence continues at coordinate 1,438,625 of JAWKAU010000021.1, forward strand.
CCCCCTTTTTGATGATTACAAAACAACTATTCGAATTGGATAAAATCTGTAAAAATAAAATATATGTATATGTATACGAATCAAAGTTTTCGGCTTTGATCGTTTCGTTAGATTCTCCAATTCTCTTTTCTTTTCGACATCTCCTTTATTTTTCAACTCCTTCGTTTTATCTCCCCCTTTTTGTATGCTTTCTTTTTCTTTTCGACTTCTTCGATTTTTCTCATTTTTATCAATTCATCTCCTTCTCCCCCTTTTTGTCTTCATCAAAAAGTGTAAAAATATAGAGTATATCAAATGAAATATAAATATGCATGATACAAATGAATATGCATTAATAAGGGTATAAACTCCCCCTGAAAGTATTATCTCCCCTAAAGAATTAAGTTTTGGGGATCCAACCTATAGTTGGTTTTTCTTTCGAAATGTAGACGATGTTTGGAATAATTGTTCCTTTAGGAACCCAAATCTTTTTCATTTTTATCGTTCGGCGTTGGCTTTTATAGTTAGAAATATGATGCCCAATTTTCAAACATTTTTCACATCGGGGTATTTTGAAATTAACGGATTCATTTTTCGAACGTGGTTTGAATCCTAACCCCTCTTTATTTAGAGTATATTTTTGAACACATAACATTTGTTCAAATTTATCGTTGCCGCACGAGAATTTCTTTGTCAAAATTTTTAGTTCATCTTGAACTTTTAAAAAATCATTCTTTAAAATATTCTCATCTTCAACAAATTTTCCTTTTTCAAGTATTTTGGAATTTTCAATTTCCAAAGTTTTATATTTAGACTTGAGGGATTTAATTTCATTTAAAGCATTTTGATAATCCGTATGTAATAACTCGAATGCTTCAAAGAGTTCGTCGTAGGAGTTACTTACTTGGCTTTCGACGTCGCTATCGTCGAATGAACTCCGGGCCATGAGCGCGAGATTATTTTGGTCAAGAAAATCTTCATCGGGATCTTCGTCGCTCCATGTTGCGATTAAAACCTCCTTGGGTTTTACACGACAGTTCTTTGCAAAGTGGCCCGGTTTACCACATAGTCGACAAGTGTTGTCGAACTTCTTAGATTCGCCCGCTTGAATGTCCTTCTTCCTCCGGTTTAATAAGTGTTGGAACTTATTAATATTCTTGACATAATATGCTATTTCTTCATCACTTTCGTCCACCGGGATTTCTTCTTTCTTTTTCGACATCTTAGCCTTCATGGCTAACGATCTTTCCTTCGGTTTTGGTTTGGCATTCCGAGACTTTAGAACTATCTCGTAGTTGATGAGAGAACCGACGAGAGCACTAAAGTCAAGATTATTTAAATCTTTAGATTCCATTATTGCCATAACCGTACCGTCCCATTCTCGAGGTAGTGATCGGAGAATTTTCTTTACTTTCTCACTACTCGAAAGTGGTTTGCCAAAACATGCTAATCCATTAGTATGACCGAAAATCGGTCGAGCATAATCGAGATGGATTCGTCATCCTTCATTTGGAATAATTCATAATCGTTAAGGAGCATGTTTATATTCGTCTCCTTGACTTGAGACGTACCTTCGTGTGTTACCTCAAGTATTTTCCAGATTTCTTTGGCACTATCACACGATGATATCAGGTTGTGTTCTTCCGGATTTAAAGCACAGTATAATAATTGCATCGCTTTGCAATTATAATGGTCGTTTTTCCAATCCACATCGTCATACTCTTCAAAGGTTTTGAGAGTTCCGTTTGAGTTCGTCGGAATTTTGGGACCAAGGCATATCACCTTCCATAATTCGATATCGTAAGCTCGGATGAAAATAGACATTTTCTTCTTCCAAGTCATGAAATTTGATCCATCAAAAAATAGTGGTCGGTTGAGAGCAAGGCCTTCGACTGGAGCCATTTGAAACGCCATTTTGGATCTTCTCCTCGGATGTTAAGCCGCGTATTGGAGTACCGCTCCGATACCAATTGTTGGGTACCAAATCGGATATTTGCGCCGTTTTGTGTGGAAGCGTAAATAAATTGCGGAAAATAAATCACACAAGGATTTATAGAGGTTCGGCTATTAACAATGCCTACGTCCTCTCTCGATGTATCTTTTTCTTAGGATTAAGATCAAAACCTCTACGCCTCTCTTCTATCGGTCGAGGGATTACCGTTACAAGCTCGTCTTCTATCGGTCCGAGTAAAACCGTTTTTCATTTTCTATTGGATAAGGAATCAACCACTATAGCTTTCTATTGGTACTAGATAAACCTCACTAAGATAGCGATTGCGATTCTAACAATGCCGGATACTTGATCCTAATAACACCGAATCCAATCGTATCTTTTCTTTTACCTCTCGTGTATAATGTTGAATGTATAAACACTCAAACTAATAATATAAGCTCAATATTACAACAACAATGTAAGTATATGAATATAAGATCAATGTCTTGAATGTTTGGAGTTGTTGTACTCAAACAATACCATAGGAATGGTATTTATAGGCATTTTCCACAAACTAGCCGTTGCTGGCTGTTTTGACTTACTAGCGTGCGCTAACCTTTCTCTATTAGCGTGCGCTAGTATCATTAGCGTGCCTATAGCGTGCGTTAGACTGTGCCCAGTTTCAGTCCAGTAGCTTCGTTTCTTCTTTAGCGTACGTTATGACTTCTTCCTTACGTACGTAACCATCTTGTATTAGCGTGCGTTAATATTACAATGTAGCGTGCGCTAATCCAATATATCCGTTGCATGGATTGTCAAAGTATCCGTTTGATATGCTGACTTTGACCTGCTTTTCCCAACGTTCTGATTGACTTGATTCAAACTGCTTAGCGTGCGCTATTCCTTCTTTGTAGCGTGCGCTAATACTGACTTCATTGCATACGACATTTTGTATTTGAATTCCTTCACAATGGCAACAAGACTTCGATAGCGTGCGTTAATGATAACGTGTAGCGTGCGCTATCTCATCAGCTGACTTCCCTTCAGGTAACTTCGAACTCGGCTGATATGCAGATTACTCCTCGTTAGCGTGCGCTAACATATATGTCTTAGCGTGCGCTAGACATGCACTTTGCTCAGCTTTTTGAGTCTTCGTCTGCTTCGCTATTTTGCTTCGCCTCGATGTTGTTTTGTTCTTTAGCAACTTTAATCATCAAAACATAAATTAAATAATGTGTGGAATAAATATTCCAACATGTCCAACATCTACAGCAGGATCCGCCAGAAATATATTTTTAAAACCAATTTAAAAATATTAAAATCGGGAATTATATACGGAATTTCCTAAATTAATTACAAAGCTGCAGTTGGCTTTTAATTAATTTTATATTTATTTTTTTGTCCCCCCAAAAAATAAATAATTACAAATATGCCCCACAGCTACAGTAACTGGCACCGGGCCTTTTGTGCACTAAAATCAACGAAATTGGCCAAAAGTCAACGATTTCGTCAAAAGGCGTACCGTTTCGATTAAAATAATATTATTTAAATCAAAAGTAGCCGACAAGACACTGTAGCACCCACTAAACGGACAAATCAGAGAGCGCCACGTGGCAGTATAAAAGTTATCGTAAGTGGGTCAGTAGTAGTATTATGCTGACCCACTTAAATGGGGGGGGGGGGTAATATAAGTGGCACCACTGGCACCAGATATAGCGATAGATTAAAAGCGCCCCATCTGGTGCTACCTGTACGGAGAGCCTCTCTCTCTAGAACATACCTACTTTCCAGAAATCGATGCTGTTCTTATCAAATTCATCCCAGATCTGACCAGAAAACCCAGATTAATTCCGATTTAATTTCGATTTATTTCCGAAAAATCCAGATTAATTCCGATTTAATTCCGATATATCCAGATTAATTCGGACTCAATTACCAAAAAGCCATATTAATTCGGACTTAATTTCGAAAAACCCAGATTAATTCATACTTAATTCCCCAAAACCCAGGTTAATTCGGACTCAATTACCATAAACCCAGATTAATTCGGATTAATTTTCGAAATTAATAATTATTTATTTAATTATTTTTAAATAAATACACAGCGTCATATGTACTGGTTGATTACCAGATATTTATTATTATAATATAATAAATATTATTAAATTATGTCAAATGACGTCATCATCCACAATTATATTAAAAATATTTAATTATATTTTTAATTGGGCTAAATACATACTAGGCTTCCTACAGTACTGGGCTTCATGAACAGTATTGGGTATGAACAGTACGATCCAATTTGATACTGAATGGGCCGACATCAGATTAATTATCTAATATGGACTAATTAATCACAGCGCTGCGCTAGCCTCCTTAAATAATGGCAGGAATTGTCTGATTTATTTTTTCCATTGATGAATTTGGATTGAGATAGATTCTCCCGAATACAGAACTTGATTGTGATGAAAGATACACCTCCAACCTGGATATATGAACATCGGACACACTTCTATTTTTTTTATCAGATTCCTCAAATATCAAATGTGTCCGGCCCAACAACATGAATGTTGTGTACTGGAGTTTAGGGTTTAGGGTTTAGGGAAAACCCAACTGACTGAGATACTGGATTGAGGCGAGAAAACTAAACTAAATGGGCCTCCTCGAATACACAAAAAAACTCACGCCACAACTAATATATTCAGCCCATCAAATCGAGTAGGCCCAATACTTGTACATGTAATATCCAGAATTTCTACTACTGTTGTTTAATATTATTTTATCCAAATTATATTGTACAGCCTGGAATCTGTACAGTATGGATAAAATGAACTAAGGACTGAGACATCTGTATTGGTGTAATTGTCGTACTTGGTCGACAATTGCTTTTGAGGATATCGTGTATTAGATGTATCGTATGAGAATATATTCAGAAGGAGTATGTGTATTCGGTATGCCGTATGTTCGTATTCAGTATGCCGTATTTTCGGAGTTGGGTAGTGAACTGGAATTGTCATATTAATTATGGACTAATTAATCACACCACTGCTCTTGCCTCCTTAAATAATGGCAGGAATTGTCATATTTATTTTTTCCATTGATCAATTTGGATTGAGATAGATTCTCCCGAATACAGAACTTGATTGTCATGAAAGATATACCTCGATCCTGGATATATGAACATCGGACACACTTCTATTTTCACTTCAGTTTTATCAGATTCCTCAAATATCAAATGTGTCCGGCCCAACAACATGAATGTTGTGTACTGGAGTTTAGGGTTTAGGGTTTAGGGAAAACCCAACTGACCGAGATACTGGATTGAGGCGAGAAAACCAAACTAAATGGGCCTCCCCGAATACACAAAAAAACTCCCGCCACAATTAATATATACAGCCCATCAAATCGATCACCCACTTAAATATTATTTTAATCAAAAGTAGCCGACAAGACACTGTAGCACCCACTAAACGGACCAATCAGAGAGTGCCACGTGGCAGTATAAAAGTTATCCTAAGTGGGTCAGTAGTAGTATTATACTGACCCACTTAAATTGGGGGTATATAAGTGGCACCACTGGCACTAGATATATCGATAGATTGAAAGCCCCCATCCGGTGCTACCTGCATTTGAAAGACTCTCTCTAGAACTTTCTCTCTCTAGAAACACTATAGCAATCATTGTCTAATTTCACCCTATTTAACTTTATGAATTAATTCGAATTAATTTATGGGCCCATAACACAAGATTAAAGGCAAATTCATCCAAAACATACCTACTTTTCCATAAATCGATGCTGTTCTTATCAAATTCATCCCAGATCTGACCATAAAATTCCATATTAATTCAGATTAATTTTCGAAAACCCCCGATTAACTCCGATTTAATTCCGATAAATCCAGATTAATTTGGACTCAATTACCAAAAACCCAGATTAATTCAGACTTAATTTCGGAAAACCTAGATTAATTCATACTTAATTCCCCAAAACCCAGCTCAATTCGTACTCAATTACCATAAACCCCGATTAATTCGGATTAATTTCTGAAATTAATAATTATTTATTTAAATTAGTTTTAAATAAATACACACCTTCATATATCCCAGTTGATTACCAGATACTTATTATTATAATATTATTAAATTATGTCATATGACGTCACCATCCACAATTATATTAAAAATATTTAATTATATTTTTAATTGGGCTAAATATATATACTGGGCTTCCTACAGTACTGCGCTTCATGAATAGTACTGGGTATGACCAGTACGATCCAATTTGATACTGAATGGGCCGACATCAGATTAATTATCTAATATGGACTAATTAATCACACCGCTGCGCTTGCCTCCTTAAATAATGGCAGGAATTGTCTGATTTGTTTTTTCCATTGATCAATTTGGATTGAGATAGATTCTCCCGAATACAGAACTTGATTGTGATGAAAGATACACCTCCATCCTGGATATATGAACATCGGACACACTTCTATTTTCACTTCAGTTTTATCAGATTCCTCAAATATCAAATGTGTCCGGCCCAACAACATGAATGTTGTGCACTGGAGTTTAGGGTTTAGGGAAAACCCAACTGACCGAGATACTGGATTGAGGCGAGAAAACCAAACTAAATGGGCCTCCCCGAATACACAAAAAAACTCCCGCCACAATTAATATATACAGCCCATCAAATCGAGCAGGCCCAATACTTGTACAAGCCCAATAATGAATGGCCCATTTACATATATCCATTTACTTCAGCCCATTAAATATTATCCAGCCCAATAGGCCTAATACTTAATATAGGCCCAATTATCTCAGCCCAATAGATATTATCCAGCCCAACTGGCCCAATATTGATTAATCCCAAGTATACAGCAGCCCAAGTGGGTCATACTCGATGAAATGGGTCATCCTCTGCACATATAATCACGACCCATTCATTCCCGATTTCTCAAAATGGGTATTCATATAACCCGGTTTATCCAAAACGACGTCGCATTATAACAGCCTTGTATTTGAAATACCCAATTTCTTCTTCTAAATAAATCAAACTGCCACATCGACTGAAGCTGACCTCCCAAATAATTAAATATTATAAATATTTAATTGGATATTATTTTTTATGTCTTAAAAAAATAAATTAATACTGTATTTACAAATCCCAAAATTCATCCACCATAAAAACCAGCCCATTAAAAATACCCCAGCAGTAATGGCTTATTATTTAAATGGACCTTATTGGGCCTCATCTGAATATAGGCCCAATAAACTATTCAGGCCCAATATATTATTTAGGCCCAATAAATGATTCAGGCCCAACAAACTATCGAAGCCCGATTAATAACTACGGCCCAGACCATACAGACCCGGTTTACTGTGTAAATATTTAATAAAATGATTAAATATTTAGACCCAATAATATGATTGGGTCCAGAGTTTATTCCAACAGTTCGACATATAAAATAATAATATTTTTATCCAAATATTATTTATTTTATTTATTAAATTGAGTGTGGGCCCAGAGGAAGCACCCAACATCAATGGCTTACCCAACAAGCTGTCCAGATCACCTAGCAAATACCATATATAAAATTATATATAATTTAATTATTATATATAATTTATCGATATATTTTTATAACAAATATAAAAATATAATTCGACTTATTCTAAGCCACATTATCAATCCCACGTGTCCAACATCTACAGCACGATCCGCCAGAAATATATTTTTAAAACCAATTTAAAAATATTAAAATCGGGAATTATATACGGAATTTTATAAATTAATTACAAAGCTGCAGTTGGCTTTTAATTAATTTAATATTTATTTTTTTGTCCCCCCAAAAATAAATAATTACAAATATGCCCCACAGCTACAGTAACTGGCACCGGGCCTTTTGTGCACTAAAATCAACGAAATTGGCCAAAAGTCAACGATTTCGTCAAAAGGCGTACCGTTTCGATTAAAATAATATTATTTTAATCAAAAGTAGCCGACAAAACACTGTAGCACCCACTAAACGGACAAATCAGAGAGCACCACGTGGCAGTATAAAAGTTATCCTAAGTGGGTCAGTAGTAGTATTATAGTGACCTACTTAAATTGGGGGGGAAGGGGGAGGGGTATATAAGTAGCACCACTGGCACCAGATATAGCGATAGATTGAAAGCCCCCCATCTGGTGCTACCTGTATGGAGAGCCTCTCTCTCTAGAAATATTGTAGCAATCCTTGTCTAATTTCGCCCGATTTAACTTTCTGAATTAATCTGAAATAATTTGTGGGCCCATAACACAAGAATAAAGGCAGATTCATCCAAAACATACCTACTTTTCCAGAAATCGATGCTGTTCTTATCAAATTCATCCTAGATCTGACCAGAAAAACCAGATTAATTCCGATTTAATTCTGATTTATTTCTGAAAAACCCAGATTAATTCCGATTTAATTCCGATATATCCAGATTAATTCGGACTCAATTACCAAAAACCCATATTAATTCGGACTTAATTTCGAAAAACCCAAATTAATTCATACTTAATTCCCCAAAACCCAGGTTAATTCGGACTCAATTACCATAAACCCAAATTAATTCGGATTAATTTTCAAAATTAAGAATTATTTATTTAATTATTTTTAAATAAATACACACCCTCAGATGTACAGGTTGATTACCAGATATTTATTATTATAATATAATAAATATTATTAAATTACGTCAAATGACGTCATCATCTACAATTATATTAAAAATATTTAATTATATTTTTAATTGGGCTAAATACATACTGGGATTCCTACAGTACTGGACTTCATGAACAGTATTGGGTATGAACAGTACGATCCAATTTGATACTGAATGGGCCTACATCAGATTAATTATCTAATATGGACTAATTAATCACAGCGCTGCGCTAGCCTCCTTAAATAATGGCAGGAATTGTCTGATTTATTTTTTCCATTGATCAATTTGGATTGAGATAGATTCTCCCGAATACAGAACTTGATTGTGATGAAAGATACACCTCCATCCTGGATATATGAACATCGGACACACTTCTATTTTTTTATCAGATTCCTCAAATATCAAATGTGTCCGGCCCAACAACATGAATGTTGTGTACTGGAGTTTAGGATTTAGGGTTTAGGGTTTAGGGAAAACCCAACTGACCGAGATACTGGATTGAGGCGAGAAAACTAAACTAAATGGGCCTCCCCGAATACACGAAAAAACTCACGCCACAATTAATATATTCAGCCCATCAAATCGAGTAGGCCCAATACTTGTACATGTAATATCGAGAATTTCTATTACTGTTGTTTAATATTATTTTATCCGAATTATATTGTACAACGTGGAATTTGTACAGTATGGATAAAATAAATTAAGGACTGAGACATCTGTATTGGTGTAATTCTCGTACTTGGTCGACAATTGCATTTGAGGATATCGTGTATTAGATGTATCGTATGGGAATATATTCGGAAGGAGTATGTGTATTCAATATGTCGTATGTTCGTATTCAGTATGCCGTATGTTCGGAGTTGGGTAGTGAACTGGAATTGTCATATTAATTATCTAATATAGACTAATTAATCACACCGCTGCGCTTGCCTCCTTAAATAATGGCAGGAATTGTCATATTTATTTTTTCCATTGATCAATTTGGATTGAGATAGATTCTACCGAATACAGAACTTGATTGTCATGAAAGATATACCTCGATCCTGGATATATAAACATCGGACACACTTCTATTTTCACTTCAGTTTTATCAGATTCCTCAAATATCAAATGTGTCCGGCCCAACAACATGAATGTTGTGTACTGGCGTTTAGGGTTTAGGGTTTAGGGAAAACCCAACTGACCGAGATACTGGATTGAGGCGAGAAAACCAAACTAAATGGGCCTCCCCGAATACACAAAAAAACTCCCGCCACAATTAATATATACAGCCCATCAAATCGATCACCCACTTAAATATTATTTTATTCAAAAGTAGTCGACAAGACAATGTAGCACCCACTAAACGGACCAATCTGAGAGTGCCACGTGGCAGTATAAAAGTTATCCTAAGTGGGTCAGTAGTAGTATTATACTGACCTACTTAAATTGGGGGGTATATAAGTGGCACCACTGGCACTAGATATAGCGATAGATTGAAAGCCCCCCCCCCCCCCCCATCTGGTGCTACCTGTACGGAGAGACTCTCTCTCTACAACTTTCTCTCTCTAGAAATACTGTAGCAATCATTGTCTAATTTCGCCCGATTTAACTTTATGAATTAATTCGAATTAATTTATGGGCCCATAACACAAGATTAAAGGCAGATTCATCCAAAACATACCTACTTTTCCAGAAATCGATGCTGTTCTTATCAAATTCATCCCAGATCTGACCATAAAATTCCAGATTAATTCAGATTTATTTTCGAAAACCCCCAATTAATTCCGATTTAATTCCGATAAATCCAAATTAATATGGACTCAATTACCAAAAACCTAGATTAATTCAGACTTAATTTCGGAAAACCCAGATTAATTCATACTTAATTCCCCAAAACCGAGCTCAATTCGTACTCAATTACCATAAACCCAGATTAATTCGGATTAATTTCTGAAATTAATAATTATTTATTTCAATTATTTTTAGATAAATACACACCCTCATATGTCCCAGATGATTATCAGATATTTATTATTATAATATAATAAATATTATTAAATGACGCCAGATGACGCCATTATCCACAATTACATTAAAAATATTTAATTATATTTTTAATTGGGCTAAATACATCTTAATGTCTACAAGATCGGGCTTCATGAACAGATTGGTATGAAATAAGATTTACCCAATGATACTAAATGGGCCGACATCAGATTAATTATCTAATATGGACTAATTAATCACACCGCTGCGCTTGCCTCCTTAAATAATGGCAGGAATTGTCATATTTTTTTTTCCATTGATCAATTTGGATTGATATAGATTCTCCCGAATACATAACTTGATTGTGATGAAAGATACACCTCCATCCTGGATATATGAACATCGGACACACTTCTATTTTCACTTCAGTTTTATCAGACTCCTCAAATATCAAATGTGTCCGGCCCAACAACATGAATGTTGTGTACTGGAGTTTAGGGTTTAGGGTTTAGGGAAAACCCAACTGACCGAGATACTGGATTGAGGCGAGAAAACCAAACTAAATGGGTCTCCCCGAATACACAAAAAACTCACGCCACAATTAATATATTCAGCCCATCAAATCGAACAGGCCCAATACTTGTACATGTAATTAGGGGTGTTCAAAAATATCCGATATCCAATCCGAAATATCCGAAAATCCGAAGTTTCGGATATCCGAAGTTCGGATATCCGAAACTTCAGATTCGGATATCGGATAATACTTTTCATAAAAATCGGATATTCGGATATCCGAAATATCCGAAAAATTCTAAAATTTTAATTTTTTTATATTTTAAATAGTAGAAGGTATTCGGATATTCGGATATCCGATATCCATATCCAAATTTTTTTCGGATAATCGGATATTCGATATCCAAATCCGAATATTTTTTTTCGAATATAAGGATATCCGAATAAAATTCATATTTTTTCCGAATATCAAAATCTACTATCCGAAATTTCGGATATCCGGTTTTGAACACCCCTACATGTAATATCCAGAATTTCTACTACTATTGTTTAATATTATTTTATCCGAGTTATATTGTACAGCGTGAAATCTGTACAGTATGGATAAAATAAATTAAGGACTGAGACATCTGTATTGGTGTAATTGTCGTACTTGGTCGACAATTGTATTTGAGGATATCGTGTATTAGATGTATCGTATGAAAATATATTCGGAAGGAGTATATGTATTTTGTATGCCATATGTTCGTATTCAGTATGTCGTATGTTCGGAGTTGGGCAGTGAAGTGGAATTGTCATATTAATTATCTAATATGGACTAATTAATCACACCGCTGCGCTTGCCTCCTTAAATAGTGGCAAGAATTGTCATATTTATTTTTTCATTGATCAATTTGGATTGAGATAGATTCTCCCAATACAGAATTTGATTGTGATGAAAGATACACCTCCATCCTAGATATATAAACATCGGACACACTTCTATTTTCACTTCAGTTTTATCAGATTCTTCAAATATCAAATGTGTCTGGCCCAACAACATGAATGTTGTGTACTGGAGTTTAGGGTTTAGGAAAAACCTAACTGACCGAGATACTGGATTGAGGCGAGAAAACCAAACTAAATGGGACTTCCCGAATACACAAAAAACTCCCGCCGTAATTAATATATACAACCCATCAAATCGAGCAGGCCCAATACTTGTACAGACCCAATAATGAATGGCCCATTTACATATATCCATTTACTTCAGCCCATTAAATATTATCCAGCCCAATAGGCCCAATACTTAATATAGGCCCATTTATCTCAGCCCAATAGATATTATCCAGCCCAACAGGCCCAATACTGATTAATCCCAAGTATACAGCAGCCCAAGTGGGTCATACTCGACGAAATGGGTCATCCTCTGCACATATAATCACGACCCATTCATTCCAGGTTTCTCAAAACGGGTATTCATATAACCCGGTTTATCCAAAACGAAGTCGCATTATAACAGCCTCGTATTTGAAATACCCAATTTCTTATTCTCCTAAATAAATCAAAATTGCCACATCGATTGAAGCTGACCTCCCAAATAATTAAATATTATAAATATCTAATTGGTTGTTATTTTTTATGCTTTAAAAAATAAATTAATATTGGATTTACAAACCCCGAAATTCATCCACCATAAAAACCAGCCCATTAAAAATACCCCAGCAGTAATGGGCTTATTATTTAAATGGACCTTATTGGGCCTCATCTCAATATAGGCCCAATAAACTATTCAGGCCCAATATATTATTCAGGCCCAATAAATGATTCGGGCCCAACAAACTATCCAGGCCCAATTAATAACTACGGCCCAGACCATACAGACCCGGTCTACTGTGCAAATATTTAATAAAATGATTAAATGTTTAGACCCAATAATATGATTGGGTCCGGAGTTTATTCCAACAGTTCAACATATAAAATAATAATATTTTTATCCAAATATTATTTATTTTATTTTTTAAATTGAGTGTGGGCCCAGAGGACGTACCCAACTGTTGGGAAAAATATTGTTGTTTTGATAATTACCAAACAACAATGCCCAGCATACAGCAAGCCGCTGTATCGAAAGTTCAATCGAAGTTGTCAATCCTGTATCGAAGACCTTCTCATAGCACCAGCATACAGCAAGCTCTCGCACTACCAAGATACTGCAACAAAGTCTTAGTAAACGCCAAATATGGAAGCTGCCCCTCAATACAGCATCCTTCCATACAACGTCGGACTACTCCAATATGCCTACAGCATAATTGGATACAGCATTCACATCGAAATAGGACTGAAGACCGTTTGGAAAGGAATCTTTAGTATTCGCTAAAGTCAAGTCCCGTTTGATAAAAGAAGTATTTAAATACTGAAAGGATAAAGTATTTAAATACTGTAAATCAACAAATCTTCAAAATCCCGCAATATCCGGATCCTGGTCTATTCAAGTCAACTATCAAGTTGTGACAACAATCTTGCTCAACGGATCTATCTCAACGGATATATTATTCAGAAGACTATATATATCTCCAGAGTTTGAAGATCAATAATAACGAATATCCCTGTGAAACAACAAGATATACGAAGAAGATCATTCACAAGCTTACAAGCGATATTCAAACCATCGAAAGACTGAATATTCATTATCATAAGATCAAGCTTACAAGAGCAAGTATATTTATTTCTAGCATCAATCCATATCTGAGAAAGAAGAAATATACTCAGTCATCAAGAACAGCCATCACCAGCTCAAGAACTTCATATTCAAAGCTGCTGTTCTTACCTGATTACCTACCTTTTACCTTTGTGTAAATGTAATACCCGGTTGTAATTCAGTCATTATCATTCAGTAATTTCATTCGATGATTGTCACCCAGTGTATATTCACTCGATTATAATCATTCACCAATCATATTCGTTCACCGTGTTCACCGTTCGAAAAAACTTCGAGTGGTGTATCGTTATTGTTCATTGTTTCAACTTTCCTCATATGAGTTCGACTTTGTTAGATCACCATTAATTTTTGGTAACTCCAAAAATTCTAAATCTTTGCAATATTATAGAGCATCGAGTTAGCTTTCCAATGGTTCAAACGGTGAGTCAATCGGAGTCCGGACGAGAGAGTTATGGTCGTTTTAGCTCAACCGCTCATTGGCCGATCACTGCCGAACGAACTCGGCCGTGTCGTCCGACACGGCCCGTGCCGTACTCGTCCGGAAAGTGCCGGGCGTTCGCCTCAGACCGTGTCGCTCGCACGGCCGAGTCGCACCCTTCCGGATAAGCTGTAACCGATCGCCAAAGACGCCCGACCGTGTCGCCCGGCACGGCCGAGTCATGCCGAGTCGCCGCCGGACGGGTCATCGCCGAGGCCCTTCACGCCGCGACCGTGTCGGCGGTGACACGGTCGAGTCACTGTCGGCCAACCGTCGCCAGCCGGTGACACGACCGTGCCGATCGGCACGGCCGTGTCCTGGCAGATAACTCCTATAAATTCATTTTTTCAAAGATTTCACCCATTTTTCTTCCTTTTCTTCACCTTCAACCGAGAGATAAGGCTTGAGGGAGGGTTTTTCCTTCACAAATCATTTGGGTGTTTGATTTTTTCATCTCCTTTCGATCGTGAAGCCCGGATAATCAATCTAACGCGTGTTCTTGATTAAAGCACTTGGATCATCAAGAGGTAATTCCTTCAACACTTTGGACTTCGATTTTGTGTTGAAATAGGATGTTTTGGACGTTATAATCATGATATATGAAGGGATATGTATATGATTATGAGTTTGTATAAGGATTCATTGGATTATTGAGGGTTTATTCAAGAACACTTTGAATATCGAGTTGGAATTGGGGATTTTCGACTAATTGTTGTTATAATCACATTTTTGGATATTCATAACGGATTATTGATCGTATTGGAGATGTTTTGTTGGTTTGAAACACTTCTTGGGGATTTTGATATTGGGATATCGAGGTTTGATTGTAAACAATCGGAGTTTGGATACAACGTATTCGATATAATGCCCCAATGAACTTAGTTTAATCGTATCGACGATTTGAGTTCGTTATATTCGTGTTTAATTCGTATATTGATCGGATTGTCGGTAATTGTATTGAATTAAGGTTGTTCGTGCGACCGACACTTCATTTAGGACGTTGTTCGTGGACGGACATTCTTCATCGGTGTTGTGTAAGTTAATTCTTACTCGGTTAAAAGGATATTCATCCCTCTTGTTGTTGTTCATTCATAATCATAACTCATTCATAATTATATTAACCGTATCAAAACTTGTTGTTATCAATTAATCTATTCATTCATAAGGAACTACGGTTCCAACATATACATTGATCTGTCATTTATTTCATTACCATACCACCTCGGTGAGTGATTATTCATTTTCTATTTAACTTTTGTTATCGTGGCATTCCGTGTCATTCTGGCGTTCCGTTTGTTATGTGTAGGGTTTTCATGTCGGGCACATTATAGTCGTGTGTTGGTTGATGGCCTCACATTGGACTGTGCACACGAGATTGATTGTTTCGTGAGACTGATTAGGTACAAGACCACACGTGTATTCGATCGATACTCGTTGGTGGCTTGTGCACGGACACATTTCCATCCCGGGCGTAGTGTGGCGCCACCCTTTGAGCCGCATCATTAGTTGATTCATATAGCATGTTTGATTGCGTATGTTTCACAGATATTTCATAATTTCGTATATAATCATGATTGTGTATTTTCAACTCTTGAGGATTGTTGTTCTCGTATAATCGACCCCGTTTGGGGATTTTGTTTTTCGTGTCTTGGCAAGGCAAAGGCACGGGAGAACATGCCGACCGAGGAGTCCTGAGTGATACTAGAAAGGGGCCCCACTGCTCAATCACTTATTCAGTCATTTATGTTTCCTTTATTTATTCCGCTGCAGACATTCCGTTTGAATACTCGTTTCATTCAGTGTTGTGTATTTTATCGTCACATAAGATACACATGTATTCTATTTTATCCTGGGTGTGTTGTATGAAACTCCTAATCGGAGTAATTGATGTTGTAATGTGGTTCGGTACTACATTTACCCTGTGTAAATCATCCTTTTTCATTCGCCTGGTGGGTCCCAGTCGGGGGTCCACGGCACTGTAATATCCGCCTAGTTTGGGGTGTTACAGAGTTGGTATCGGAGCGTGGTTTTGAATACTACCTTCCGAGTCATGTCTCATTTGAAATCATCGTCATCAGACTAGTATCATTGGACTTTCGCGTCACGTGTGACCTGTGCAAATGCCGAGCCAATCAGACCGGAAGAACTGTAAGATTTCTAACGCCATGGTATAATTTCTGGCAATAGTCATTCATTCATCATTCATCAATTAACAATCCTCAAACATCATCATTCATTGTGATTAGAACGATCATGTTAACTCATTAATCACTTAATTCATTTCATTACTCAGTTAATAATCAGGACGATCATGTTAACTCATTAATTACTCAATTCATTTCATTATCCATTGTCAACTGATGATCATATTATCAATCTTGTTAAGTTATTCAAGATAATCATTTCAAGAATTTCATCGAGATAATCATGTAACTTCAAGAATCATTCATATAATCACTAAGTTAGAGCATGTATACTCATTTTCATCATCTCATGACATAATCATAACGTGCTAATCATGGGAAATATAATCATTATGCGACCTTCCTACTCCAAAGATGGAGATAACTGTCAAGGGATGCATGGGGAGAGGCATGCGGCGAACCGAAACCCGAGAAATAATCACTGGCCGGAAATCGTGCCTGTGACTCGGTTCGATCGAGAAGATGTACGGGTTGATCCACTCACTTTTATGTGCCATGATGACCCATGTGCGGTTGCTCAATCATCATTGCGCCACTCTGGCGGATTAATCGAGCGAACTCTCCGCATTTGCGATTGCTAAGGAAATTGCCGAAAAGAACTTTGCATATGTCAACAGAAATCAACGGCGTAATCTATCCGAAGGCGGTCCAACCTTCAAGAAGCCTCGTGTGAGTCTTATCGCTTCGAGCGATCTCCTACGGCGCCTAATCCTATGGGATCTCGGGCCCCGAGCAGCCGGCCGGCCATCATCTGTTTAACCGTGGGGCGCGGCCATTTCAAGATTAGGTGTACGACGCCGTCTATCACATGTCATAATTGTGGGAATTCCGGGCATAAGTCCCGTTTTGCCGAAAGGACTCCAAGTCGGCTCGGCGGCATCTCAGCCCCAAGCAACCAGCGTTTGAATCGATCGCCTTGTCATCGCTGCTTAAGACAATGGAAGCAAATAGAGTTGGAGCTCGTATTTATCGACGGGAGCGTACGGTTCGGGACCAGCAAGTCCTGCATTCATATGATGAGGAGGATCGACGATCCGGTGGTCCGAACGATTTCGTGTATACTCGTAATTTTATTTCAACTTGTGTGTACCTTTTGATGTGGTACACCGCATTCATTCATTTTCGAATCATGCTTGAATAGACTTATTTCGGTATAGTCCTACTTAATGACCGCGATTGGTTGATGGATCTAATCGTGGTGAATTTATCTTAGGACGATGTAATTTTCGGTATTAGTTGGTTTGATCGTCTCGATACTATCCTCAGTGTTTGTTAGCGTTTAGTCGCTATCTTTCCGTCGTTGGTTGTCGAATGTGTGCTTCAGGGAAGTAATCCCCGTTGTTCCAGTAGAATTTTTATTATGGCGGAAGCAGAGAAATTCCGCAATCGAACTATTCAATCATTCATTATATCATTTTCATCGATTGGCCTTTCTAAGGCAATCGAGTTATTCAGTCATTCCTTATATCATTTCCATCGATTGGCTTTTCTAAGACAATCGAGTCATTCAATCATTCATTGTATCATCTTCATCGATTGGCCTTTCTAAGGCAATCGAGTTGTTCAATCATTATTGGTATCTCTTTTTATCAATTGACCATTCTAGGGCAATCGAAATGTTCAATCATTCGTGGTATCATTGTCATCGATTGACGATGTATTTCAAAGTAGTTATCTAGTTGCCTTCACATAGAGTAAGGGAATTCAGGAGTGAGTTGGAGCCGGTACGTCCCCTTTATCGAAGGCACCGTATCGGATGGCCCCGACCAGAATGCAGGAGTTGAAGATTCAACTTGAGGAGTAGTTCGAGAAAGGTCATCTCCGACCGATTGCGTCCCCGTGAGGAGCACCAGTGTGATCTGTCAAGGAGAAAGATGGCTCGTCTCGTGTGTGTATTAATTACCAAGAGTTGAACAGGGCGATGATCAAGAGTAGTACCCTTTACCTCGTATTGATGATCTTTTAGATCAACTTCAGGAGCTTCGATTTTCCAAGATCGACTTAAGATCTGGATATCACCAGTTGCGGATTCGAGAGTCGGATATCGCGAGGACAGCGTTTCATACACGCTATGGTCATTGTGAGCTCGTAGTTATGCCGTTCGGGCTAACTATTGCACCTGTGGTATTCATGGAGTTAATGAATCGGGTTTTCATCGACTTTTTAGATCAGTTGTTGTTGTCTTCATCGACGACATTTTGATTTATTCTCTTAGCCGAGAGGAACACGAGGTTCATTTTCTTCAGGTTCTCGACGTGTTGAGACGAGAGCAACTTTATGGAAAGTTTTCCAAATGTGAGTTATGGAGGTCCGAAATGACTTTCTCGGGCATGTAATTTCATCTGCCAGAGTTCTTGTCGACCCTCAGAAGACGGATGCTATACTAGATTTGCAACCTCCGTAAGATATTAAGTAAATCCGATGTTCCTCGGATTAGTGGTTAATTATCCAACCCACGGCCGGAGCTAGTAACCGTGGTTTTCGCGTTGGAATTTTGGCGTCGTTACCTTTATGGAATCACTTGTCGATCTTCACCAATCACAAGAGTTGAACTATATATTTACTCACAAGGAGTTAAATATGCGGCAGGGACGGTGGTTGGAACTAATCAAAGATTTTGATATCGAGATCCTTTACCACCCGGGCAAGGCGAACGTTGTCGCCGACGCCTTGAGTCGTAAGTCCGTTCGGGAGCAGATGCATGCTCGTTTAATGCTCGTAAGGAGCTTCAACAGAATTCCTTAGACCCGAGATCGAGGTCCGCTTCAGCGAGTTCGGGACGCTTTGTATGTTAGAGATTTCATCATCTCCGAGGATGCAATCGGGGAGAATCGGGGTTCGGACTCAAAGATTGTTGCGCATTCGTGAAGATGTGGCTCGGGAAAGCCCTGGATTCGTGGTCCACGAGGATGGACTTTTGAGGTTTAAGAACCGGTTGTGCGTGCTGCGAATGACGAGTTGAAAAATTCTATTTTGAGAGAAGCTCATGCTACCCCTTATTCTCGTTCATCCGGTCCAAAGAAGATTTACAAAGACTTGAAACAAAATTACCGGTGGAGTAATATGAAGCGAGAAGTCGCAGAATTTGTTTCGAGATGCTTAACCTCAACAAGTCAAGATGGAACCTCGGCGACCGCGAGTATGCGATACCGCTCCCTATTCCTAATGGAAGTGGGAAGACATTTCTATGGATTTCATCACGAGTTTGCCGACGAGTCGTCGTGGCATGAATGCGATCTGGGTGATTGTGGACCGCTCAACTAAATCAGCTCATTTCCTTGAGATCAAGGATACGTGGGGTCCCGAGAGACCGGATCGATTGTTCATCAAGGAGATAGTGAGACCGCACGGTACTCCTAAGAGTATCGTTTCCGATCGTGACGACGAATTGTTTCCCATTTTTGGAAATCACTCATCGTGCTATGGGAACTCGGCTTAATCTCGCAAGACGCCTTTCATCCTCAAATTCGACGGACAATCGGAGAGGACTATTCGGACATTAGAGGACATGTTGAGGGCATGCGTCCTCGATTAGTAGACGATGGGGAAGCCCAATTACGTTGTTTAAGTCCACGTACGGTATAGTTGGCATGCCTCCATTAAGATGGCACCTTACGAGGCCTTGTGCGGTCGTCTTTGTCGATCTCCTTTGTGTTAGGATGACTTGTTAGAATCAATCGGCACCGAGCCCGATATGCTTATAGCCGTCCGGGAGAAGGTAGCTTTGATCAAGAGTCGTATGTTGACAGCTCGGAGTCGGCGAAATCGTATGCGGATAATCGTCGTCGACCACTAGAGTTCGAGACGGGTGACCATGTTTTGGTCAAGATATCCCCGAGTCGAGGTATTTTTCCGTTTCGGAAAACGGGGGAAGTTGAGCCCAAGATTCATTGGACCGTTTGAAATTTTGGATCGAGTAGGCGAGTTAGCTTATCGATTGGCGTTACCTCCGGCTTTGAGCAGATTCATAATGTGTTTCACGTCTCTCGCCATGCGGAAGTATGTTGCCGACCCGAGTCACATACTTGATTCGACGAAATCGAGATCGCGGATGATCATTCGTACGAGGAGCGTCCTGTACGAGTGTTAGAGCGGCGAATCAAACAGTTGAGGAACAAGACGATCCCTTTGGTCAAGATTCAGTGGTCTAGACACGGAGTCGAAGAGGCCACTTGGGAAACCTAGGAGAATATGCGGGAGTGTTATCCCGAGTTGTTTGACCCTTAGTTTCGGGGACGAAACTCTTTTAAGGGGGGGTGTATGTAATACCCGGTTGTAATTCAGTCATTATCATTCAGTAATTTCATTCGGTGATTGTCACCCAGTGTATATTCACTCGATTATAATCATTCACCAATCATATTCATTCACCGTGTTCACCGCTCAAAAACTTCGAGTGGTGTATCGTTATTGTTCATTGTTTCAACTTTCCTCATATGAGTTCGACTTTGTTAGATCACCATTAATTTTTGGTAACTCCAAAAATTCTAAATCTTTGCAATATTATAGAGCATCGAGTTATCTTTCCAATGGTTCAAACGGTGAGTCAATCGGAGTCCGTACGAGAGAGTTATGGTCGCTTTAGCTCAACCGCTCATTGGCGATCATCGCCGAACGAACTCGGCCGTGTCGTCCGACACGGCCCGTGCTGCATTTCGTCCGAAAGTGCCGGCAGTTCGCCGTGACCCGACCGTCGCTCGCACGGCCGAGTCGCACCTTCCGGATAAGCGTAACCGATCGCCAAAGACGCCCGACCGTGTCGCTCGCACGGCCGAAGTCATGCCGAAGTCGCCGCTTGACGGGTCATCGCCGGGAGGCCTTCGCGCCGCGACCGTGTCGAGCAGACACGGCCGAGTCACCGCCGGTATGCGGCGACACGACCGTGCCGATCGGGCACGGCCGTGTCCGGCAGCATCAACTCCTATAAATTCATTTTTTCAGCATTTTAGCCCATTTTTCTTCCTTTTCTTCACCTTCAACCGAGAGATAAGGCTTGAGGTAGGGTTTTTCCTTCACAAATCATTTGGGTGTTTGATTTTTTTCATCTCCTTTCGATCGTGAAGCCCGGATAATCAATCTAACGCGTGTTCTTCGGATTAAAGCACTTGGATCATCAAGAGGTAATTCCTTCAACACTTTGGACTTCGATTTTGTGTTGAAATAGGATGTTTTGGACGTTATAATCATGATATATGAAGGGATATGTATATGATTATGAGTTTGTATAAGGATTCATTGGATTATTGAGGGTTTATTCAAGAACACTTTGAATATCGAGTTGGAATTGGGGATTTTCGACTAATTGTTGTTATAATCACATTTTTGGATATTCATAACGGATTATTGATCGTATTGGAGATGTTTTGTTGGTTTGAAACACTTCTTGGGGATTTTGATATTGGGATATCGAGGTTTGATTGTAAACAATCGGAGTTGGATACAACGTATTCGATATAATGCCCCAATGAACTTAGTTTAATCGTATCGACGTTTTGAGTTTGTTATATTCGTGTTTAATTCGTATATTGATCGGATTTTCGTAATTGTATTGAATTAAGGTTGTTCGGCACCGACACTTCATTTAGGGCGTTGTTCGTGGACGGACATTCTTCATCGGTGTTGTGTAAGTTAATTCTTACTCGGTTAAAAGGATATTCATCCCTCTTGTTGTTGTTCATTCATAATCATAACTCATTCATAATTATATTAACCGTATCAAAACTTGTTGTTATCAATTAATCATTTCACCATAAGGAACGACGGTTCCAACCTTTTCATTGAGTGTCATTTATTTCATTACCATTCCACCTCGGTGAGTCATTATTCATTTTCGATGTCACTTTTGTTATCGTGGCATTCCGGTCATCTTGGCGTGCCTTGGTATGTGTAGGGTTTTCATGTCGGGCACATTATAGTCGTGTGTTGGTTGATGGCCTCACATTGGGTACTGCACACGAGATTGATTGTTTCGTGAGATCGACAGGTACAAGACCACACGTGTATTCGATCGATACTCGTTGGTGGCTTGTGCACGGACACATTTCCATCCCGGCGTAGTGTGGCGCCACCCTTTGAGCCGCATCGTTAGTTGATTCATATAGCATGTTTGATTGCGTATGTTTCGACTGAGATATTTCATAATTTCAGATATAATCATGATTGTGTATTTTCAACTCTTGAGGATTGTTGTTCTCAGTATAATCGACCCGTTTGGGGATTTTGTTTTTCGTGTCTTGGCAAGGCAAAGGCACGGGAGAACATGCCGACGTCGAGGAGTCAGTGATACTAGAAAGGGGCCCCACTGCTCATCACTTATTCAGTCATTTATGTTTCCTTTATTTATTCCGCTGCAGACATTCCTTTTGAATACTCGTTTCATTCAGTGTTGTGTATTTTATCGTCACATAAGATACACATGTATTCTATTTTATCCTGGGTGTGTTGTATGAAACTCCTAATCGGAGTAATTGATGTTGTAATGTGGTTCGGTACTACATTTACCCTGTGTAAATCATCCTTTTTCATTCGCCTGGTGGGTCCCAGTCGGGGGTCCACGGCACTGTAATATCCGCCTAGTTTGGGGTGTTACAATACTGAGCTCTGTGTGAACTCAACAAGTTATTCTGACCTGTATGGGATGAATAAGGATGAAGCTTTGGAACTGTGTGTGAAGAACCAAGTCAAGAAGGAAGCTTTAACCAAATCTGTGTGAACGGTTGAAAGCGACAGTCTTTGTATCTATTGGTGTGAACGTTACAAGGATAGGTTTGATTATAAATACATAGTTGTGTACGCAGTATTTATGAAAAATTTTTACTCCTGTGTGGAGGACCAGTGGACGTAGATGGGTTTACCTCGAACTACTTAAATACTGTGTTATTTACCTTTCGCCGTTACTGTTTTCATAACTGTGATTTATACAAGTATACACTGCAAAACCCTGTACGCACAAGCTAATAGGAGATTAGATCGAGTTGCTGTATCGACAGCAAATTACTGTTTTAAGACTTCCGCTACGCACTAAGATTCGAAAACCATATAGCCTGTTGCTTAAACATTTCCCAAGCTGTATCCTGTATACTTCAGAAAAGGGACCAACAAGTGGTATCGGAGCGGTTGATTCTAAAAAGAATCAGTCGTATTTTTAAATGAATCAGATCCTTGAAAACACTTATTTTCGAAAACAGTCTTTGTATTTCCCATATTCTAATATGGATACCTTTATGTCAAATAAGATATCTATGTTTCACATTAATGAGTTTGATGACTGGAGAAACAGGATGAAGAACAAACTCAAGAACTTCATTGGAGAATCAAAAGCTTCACCCGCAACAACAAAGACCGAAGAATGTCTTCAGTTGGTCACTGACAGTGACTCATATGATGATGAGCTAGAAGATAGAGCCTATATGTGCTCTATGGCCGAAGTTAAAGAGGAAAATGAAGACGACGATGATGATGAGGTAAGCTCTACCTCAACTATTCCTGTAAATACATCTCATACCTTTCAAAATATGTTGAATGAATTTAATAACATTCAAAAGGCCCATGAGATATTGAATAGAGAAAATATACAGCTTGAAATTTCTAACCTAGAGCTGAAAGAAGAAAACGACTTGCTGGAAAATAATTACGAAACTATGTCTGTCGACTGCGAAAACAGCAAAGTCAATTTAGAAAAACTCATGGAGAGCAATCATCAACTTGCTCACGATCTAAATGAGACTAAGTCTCATATTGAAAGCAAGACAAATGATTTGGCTCTACTCGAAGCCAAAGTAAAATCTCTCGAGAAACGTGAAGGAGAATTAGAGACAATCTTGAATTCTTTCGAGAAATCCTCTAATAGAATGGAAGAGATCCTAAGCACTGGGCAATATGCTCATGATAAACGTGGCTTAGGGTATAACTTGTTCTCCAACAAAGAAAAATCTAGTACGGTATTTGTCAGGAGTGAGGAATCCATTCCTGTATCGAAAGAAATTCTGAGTCCTGTGAAGGAACCCGTTGCACCGCAAACAGCAAGGGCTGCCATTCCTCCACCACAGTCATATACCAGACAGCAGAATCACCAGCCATTCAGACCTGTAAGGCGCAATCCACAGCATGCTCCACAAGCATATCATAAGCGCCAACAGCCGTTCAGAGGGAAGGATGTATCGAAATATCCAAGGCCCGTACGGCAGTACCTTCAGTACAGTGCACCTAGACATTGGATACAGGAGCCCCGTTATCCATCAAGAAAACAGGTCGCAGCGAAGTATCAACAACAACGTTGGGAATCCAACTGGAGACCCAGAAGGCAAGCTGTTAGGCCAAAGAAAATGGCTCCACCTCCGAGACGACAATCGTACTGGAATAACAACTATAATTCTCGATTTTTCATGCATTATAATTATCATGATTACAACGACTACGTGCCTGCCCCACGTAGATATAGAAATAATGGACCAAAAGTAGCCTACAACAAACCAATTGTTGTCCGGAAAAATTGGGTACCGAAAGGCACTATCACACCAGGACCCAAATTTACTTGATCTCTATGCTTCAACAAGAATTAGGAATGCTACAGCCAGAATCCCTGTAAGTTTTTATGCTTTTATTCATTGATTGAGGGGGAATGCTGTAAGACCCAAGAATACAATATCTGCTATTAATTAACTGTACACTCAGAACAGTCAAGACAGCACTATAGGACTAAGAAGGCATGAAACCTTCCTACAGATGACGTGTGCATTAATTAAGGGGGAATACAGTACGACCCATGAATACAGTATTAATCCGAACATATATGTAAGAATTGAAACATGTATGTACCTTTTAAGGGGGAACGCTGTATTATTCGCGGATACAGTATTTACACTACAGGACATCAATTATGATTGATAATTTTATTTTATTGTGTATTGCTGTAAGAACTCGTCTGCGAACAGTTCATAGGTTAAGTTGTACTCAACTAGATCACACTGTAAGATTGTGCCTGCGCGCCAATCATAAGTTTAAGATGTAACACTTCCCTATTAGATGCTATCATTTTAGAACTTGCCTGCGAGCAGTTCACATTTATTTTAGATTAAGTGCTAAAGACCAGATCATTTGACAGAAGATCAAGAAGTCTGCTCAAGACATTATCAAAAAGAGAGGGAAACAGTGGGGATAAACATTTCCTGTATCGAAGTCCTCTCATATTACCAACAGTGGTTATGCAAAAAGAAGGAGAAATTGTTTTAGCTAAAGAGGTTTTGGCATCAAAGTTTTGGAATCATCAAGAAGTTTTGGAAATTATCAAAAAGGGGGAAATTGTTGGAAAAAATAATGTTGTTTTGATAATTACCAAACAACAATGCCCAGCATACAGCAAGCCGCTGTATCGAAAGTCCAATCGAAGTTGTCAATCCTGTATCGAAGACCTTCTCATAGCGCCAGCATACAGCAAGCTCTCGCGCTACCAAGATACAGCAACAAAGTCTTAGTAAACGTCAAATATGGAAGCTGCCCCTCAATACAGCATCCTTCCATACAGCGTCGGACTACTCCAATATGCCTACATCATAATTGGATACAGCATTCACATCGAAACAGGACTGAAGACCGTTTGGAAAGGAATCCTTAGTATTCGCTAAAGTCAAGTCCCGTTTTATAAAAGAAGTATTTAAATACTGAAAGGATAAAGTATTTAAATACTGTAAGTCAACAGATCTTCAAAATCCCGCAATATCCGGATCCTGGTCTATTCAAGTCAACTATCAAGTTGTGACAGCAATCTTGCTCAACGGATCTATCTCAATGGATATATTATTCAGAATACTATATATATCTCCATAGTTTGAAGATCAATAATAACGAATATCCCTGTGAAACAACAAGATATACGAAGAAGATCATTCACAAGCTTACAAGCGATATTCAAACCATCGAAAGACTGAATATTCATTATCATCAGATCAAGCTTACAAGAGCAAGTATATTTCTTTCTAGCATCAATCCATATCTGAGAAAGAAGAAATATACTCAGTCATCAAGAACAGCCATCATCAGCTCAAGAACTTCATATTCAAAGCTGCTGTTCTTACCTGGTTACCTACATTTTACCTTTGTGTAAAAACTGAGCTCTGTGTGAACTCAACAAGTTATTCTGACCTGTGTGGGACGAATAAGGACGAAGCTTTGGAACTGTGTGTGAAGAAGCAAGTCAAGAAGGAAGATTTAACCAAATCTGTGTGAACGGTTGAAAGCGACAGTCTTTGTATCTATCTGTGTGAACGATACAAGGATAGGTTTGATTATAAATACATAGTTGTGTACGCAGTATTTATAATAATCATTTTACTCCTGTGTGGAGGACCAGTGGATGTAGAGGGGTTTACCTCGAACCACTTAAATACTGTGTTATTTACCTTTCATTATTATCGTTTTCATAATCGTGATTTATACAAGTATACCCTGCAAAACCCTGTACGCACCAAGCTAATGAAGATTAGACCGAGTTGTCAGACGACAAGAACTTATCGCTTTAAGACTTCCGCTACGCACTCAGATTCGAAAACCATACAGCCTGTTGCTTAAACATTTCCCAAGCTGTATCCTGTATACTTCAGAAAAGGGACCAACACCAACATCAATGGCTTACCCAACAAGCCATCTAGATCACCGAGCAAATACCATATATTAAATTATATATAATTTAATTATTATATATAATTTATCAATATATTTTTATAACCAATATAAAAATATAATTCGACTTATTCTAAGCCACACGATCAATCCCACATGTCCAATATCTATAGCACGATCTGCAAGAAATATATTTTTAAAACTAATTTAAAAATATTAAAATCGAGAATTATATACGGAATTTCCTAAATTAATTACAAAGCTGCAGTTGGCTTTTAATTAATTTTATATTTATTTTTTTGTCCCCCAAAAAAATAAATAATTACAAATATGCCCCACAGCTACATTAACTGGCATCGGGTCTTTTGTGCACTAAAGTCAATGAAATTGGCCAAATGTCAACGCTTTCGTCAAAAAACGAACTGTTTCGATTAAAATAATATTATTTTGATCAAAAGTAGCTGACAAGACACTGTAGCACCCACTAAACGGACCAATCAGAGAGCGCCACGTGGTAGTATAAAAGTTATCCTAAGTGGGTCAGTAGTAGTATTATACTGACCCACTCAAATTAGGGGGGGTATATAAGTGGCACCACTGGCACTAGATATAGCGATAGATTGAAAGCCCCCCCATCTGGTACTACATGTACGGATAGACTCTCTCTCTCTATAACTCTCTCTCTAGAAACACTGTAGCAATCATTGTCTAATTTCGCCCGATTTAACTTTATGAAGCAATTCGAATTAATTTATGGGCCCATAACACAAGATTAAAGGCAGATTCATCCAAAACATACCTACTTTTCCAGAAATCGATGATGTTCTTATCAAATTCATCCCAGATCTGACCATAAAATTCCGGATTAATTCAGATTTATTTTCAAAAACCCCCGATCAATTCCGATTTAATTCCGATAAATCCGGATTAATTTGGACTCAATTACCAAAAACCCAGATTAATTCAGACTTAATTTCGGAAAACTCAGATTAATTCATACTTAATTCCCCAAAACCCAGCTCAATTCGTACTCAATTATCATAAACGCAGATTAATTCGGATTAATTTCCGAAATTAATAATTATTTATTTAAATTATTTTTAGATAAATACACACCTTCATATGTCCCAGATGATTACCAGATATTTATTATTATAATATAATAAATATTATTAAATGACGCCAGATGACGTCATCATCCACAATTACATTAAAAATATTTAATTATATTTTTAATTGGGCTAAATACATACTGGACTGTCTACAGTACTGGGCTTCATGAACAGTATTGGGTGTGAACAGTACGGCCCAATTGATACTAAATGGGTCGACATCAAATTAATTATCTAATATGGACTAATTAATCACACCGCTGCGCTTGCCTCCTTAAATAATGGCAGGAATTGTCATATTTATTTTTTTAAATTGATCAATTTGGATTGAGATAGATTCTCCCAAATACAGAACTTGATTGTGATGAAAGATACACCTCCATCCTGGATATATGAACATCGGACACACTTCTATTTTCACTTCAATTTTATCAGATTCCTCAAATATCAAATGTGTCCGGCCCAATAACATGAATGTTGTGTACTGGAGTTTAGGGTTTAGGGTTTAGGGAAAACCCAACGACCGAGATACTGGATTGAGGCGAGAAAACTAAACTAAATGGGCCTCCACGAATACACAAAAAAACTCACGCCACAATTGATATATTCAGCCCATCAAATCGAGCAGGGCCAATACTTGTACATGTAATTAGGGGTGTTCAAAAATATCCGATATCCAATATCCGATCCGAAATATCCGAAAATCCAAAGTTCCGGATATCCGAAACTTCGGATTCGGATATCGGATAGTACTTTTCAGAAAAATCAGATATTCGGATATCCGAAATATCCGAAAAATTCTAAAATTTTAATTTTTTTACATTTTAAATAATAGAAGGTATTCGGATATCCGATATCCATATCCAAAGTTTTTTTCGAATATTCGGATATCCGATATCCAAATCCGAATATTTTTTTTCGAATATAAGGATATCCGAATAAAATTCATATTTTTTTCGGATATCAAAATCTACTATCCGAAAGTCCGGATATCCGGTTTTGAACACCCCTACATGTAATATCCAGAATTTCTACTACTATTGTTTAATATTATTTTATCCGAATTATATTGTACAGCGTGGAATCTGTACAGTATCGATAAAATAAATGAAGGACTGAGACATCTGTATTGGTATAATTGTCGTACTTGGTCGACAATTACATTTGAGGATATCGTGTATTAGATGTATCGTATGAGAATATATTCGGAAGGAGTATGTGTATTCAGTATGCCGTATGTTCGTATTCAGTATGCCGTATGTTCGGAGTTGGGCAGTGAACGGGAATTATCATATTAATTATCTAATATGGACTAATTAATCACACCGCTCCGCTTGCCTCCTTAAATAGTGGCAAGAATTGTCATATTTATTTTTTCCATTTGATTGTGATGAAAGATACACCTCCATCCTAGATATATGAACATCGGACACACTTCTATTTTCACTTCAGTTTTACCAGATTCTTCAAATATCAAATGTGTCTAGCCCAACAACATGAATGTTGTGTACTGGAGTTTAGGGTTTAGGGAAAACCCAATTGACCGAGATACTGGATTGAGGCGAGAAAACCAAACTAAATGGGCCTTCCCGAATACACAAAAAAACTCCCGCCATAATTAATATATACAGCTCATCAAATCGAGCAGGCCAAATACTTGTACAGACCCAATAATGAATGGCCCATTTACATATATCCATTTACTTCAGTCCATTAAATATTATCCAGCCCAATAGGCCCAATATTTAATGTAGGCCCAATTATCTCTGCCAATAGATATTATCCAGCCCAACATGCCCAATACTGATTAATCGCAAGTATACAGCAGCCCAAGTGGGTCATACTCGACGAAATGGGTCATCCTCTGCACATATAATCACGACCCATTCATTCCAGTTTCTCAAAATGGGTATTCATATAACCCGGTTTATCCAAAATGAAGTCGCATTATAACAACCTTGTATTTGAAATACCCAATTTCTTATTCTCTTAAATAAATCAAACTGCCACATCGACTGAAGCTGACCTCCCAAATAATTAAATATTATAAATATCTAATTGGATATTATTTTTTATGTTTTAAAAAATAAATTAATATTGTATTTACAAACCCCGAAATTCATCCACCATAAAAACCAGCCCATTAAAAATACCCCAGCAGCAATGGGCTTATTATTTAAATGGACCTTATTGGGCCTCATCTCAATATAGGCCCAATAAACTATTCAGGCCCAATATATTATTCAGGCCCAATAAATGATTCGGGCCCAACAAACTATCCAGGCCCAATTAATAACTACGGCCCAGACCATACAGACCCGGTCTACTGTGCAGATATTTAATAAAATGATTAAATGTTTAGACCCAATAATATGAATGGGTCCAGAGTTTATTCCAAAAGTTCAACATATAAAATAATAATATTTTTATCCAAATATTACTTATTTTATTTATTAAATTGAGTGTGGGCCCAAAGGAAGTACCCAACATCAATGGCTTACTCAACAAGTCGTCTAGATCACCCAGCAAATACCATATATTAAATTATATGTAATTTAATTATTATATATAATTTATCAATATATTTTTATAACCAATATAAAAATATAAATCGACTTATTCTAAGCCACACGATCAATCCCACGTGTCCAATATCTACAGCACGATCCGCCAGAAATATATTTTTAAAACCAATTTAAAAATATTAAAATCGAGAATTATATACGGAATTTCCTAAATTAATTACAAAGCTACAGTTGGCTTTTAATTAATTTTATATTTATTTTTTTGTCCCCCCAAAAATTAAATAATTACAAATATGCCCCACAACTACAGTAACTGGCATCGGGCCTTTTGTGCACTAAAGTCAATGAAATTGGCCAAAAGTCAACGATTTCGTCAAAAAGCGTACGATTTCGATTAAAATAATATTATTTTGATCAAAAATAGATGACAAGACACTGTAGCACCTACTAAACGAACCAATCAGAGAGCGCCACGTGGCAATATAAAAGTTATCGTAAGTGGGTCAGTAGTAGTATTATACTGACCCACTTAAATTGGGGAGGGGGGAGTATATAAGTGGCACCACTGGCACTAGATATCGCGATAGATTGAAAGCCCCCCCCATCTGGTGCTACCTGTACGGAGAGACTCTCTCTCTAGAACTTTCTCTCTCTAGAAACACTATAGCAATCATTGTCTAATTTCGCCCGATTTAACTTTATGAATTAATTTGAATTAATTTATGGGATCATAACACAAGATTAAAGGCAGATTCATCCAAAACATACCCACTTTTCCAGAAATCGATGCTGTTCTTATCAAATTCGCCCCATATCTGACCAGAAAATTCCAGATTAATTTAGATTTATTTCCGAAAAACCCAGATTAATTACGATTTAATTTCGGTAAACCCGGATTAATTTGGAATCAATTACCAAAAACCCAGATTAATTCAGACTTAATTTCGAAACACCCATATTAATTCATACTTAATTCCCCAAAACCCAGATCAATGCGTACTCAATTACCATAAACCCAGATTAATTCGGATTAATTTCCAAAATTAATAATTATTTATTTAAATTATTCAATTACCCTAAACCCAGATTAATTCGGATTAATTTCTGAAATTAATAATTATTTATTTAAATTATTTTTAGATAAATACACACCCTCATATGTCCGAGATGATTACCAGATATTTATTATTATAATATAATAAATATTATTAAATGACGCCAGATGACGCCATTATCCACAATTACATTAAAAATATTTAATTATATTTTTAATTGGGCTAAATACATACTGGGCTGTCTACAGTACTGGGCTTCATGAACAGTATTGGGTATGAACAGTACGACCCAATGATACTAAATGGGCCGACATCAGATTAATTATCTAATATGGACTAATTAATCACACCGCTGCGCTTGCCTCCTTAAATAATGGCAGGAATTGTCATATTTATTTTTTCCATTGATCAATTTGGATTGAGATAGATTCCCCCGAATACAGAACTTGATTTTGATGAAAGATACACCTCCATCCTGGATATATGAACATCGAACACACTTCTATTTTCACTTTAGTTTTATCAGATTCCTCAAATATCAAATGTGTCCGGCCCAACAACATGAATGTTGTGTACTGGAGTTTTGGGTTTAGGGTTTAGGGAAAACTCAACTGACCGAGATACTGGATTGAGGCGAGAAAACTAAACTAAATGGGCCTCCCCGAATACACAAAAAAACTCACACCACAATTAATATATTCAGCCAATCAAATCCAGCAGGCCCAATACTTGTACATGTAATATCGAGAATCTACTACTGTTGTTTAATATTATTTTATCCGAGTTATATTGTACAGTGTGGAATCTGTACAGTATGGATAAAATAAATTAAGGACTGAAACATCTGTATTGGTGTAATTATCGTACTTGGTCGACAATTGCATTTGAGGATATCGTGTATTAGATGTATCGTATGAGAATATATTCAGAAGGAGTATGTGTATTCAGTATGTCGTATGTTCATATTCAGTATGTCGAGACGGACAGGAACAGTTGGATTTTGGCCAAGTGCAGAAGGCCATGTCGTACGCTAAGTTTAAGGACTTACGTACGCTAAATTGCTAAGTTTTACGTACGTTATGCATAATGCATTACGTACGTAACCAGGGGAATCAGACAGGACTCAGCTATGGTCGGCAGGTGGGGCCCGGTGTCGGTAGCTTTCGGCGTGGATGTGGACAGGCGAGTCAAACTCGAGCATTACGTACGCTATGCAGGGTGCATTACGTACGTTAAACAAGTATGGTACTGTAGCAAGTCAATGTACGTATTACGTACGCTATGAAGGAAATATTACGTACGTAAGCAAGTGAACGAAACAAGTCAGTGAGTTCTGGGATGATGTTACGTACGCTACGTTGGACGTGTAGCGTACGGTATGGAGCATTACGTACGTTAATGTTGAGTGATAACGTACGTAATGAGCGATGCAGTTTATAAAATGAAGTTCGTTCTTTCATTTCTTGACAAGAGAAAAACCTTTCCTCCTCCAACCTTCGTCCCTCCGAGCATGTTATTGAGATTTAGACCTCTTCCAACTTGATTATGATCTTGGAAACACGGATTTGAGGCTTGGATATTAAGATATTGATGATTCTTGAAGAGTTTGATTGAGTTATTCATGTTCTTGAGGTATGTTGATGAACTCTACACCTTCAATTTGGATTTTGATGTTATTGTTGGTAAATAATTCGTATGCAGATGATTATGGTATCGTCGTTATGATTCTTGAGGTTATATGAACTATATATTGGAAGATACAATGATATACGTCTTCGATTATGTCATTTGTTATAATCATGATTTTGGAATCATGGTGTTCTTGATGTTCTTGATATATATATATATATATATATATATATATATATATATATCACATCAAAGAGGGAATTTGATGTTCTGACGCCGATTGCGGCACTTAATCCTTTCCGACCGGGGCTCCGGCTAAGTTACTAGACTGTCCAGCTTGCCCTCCTCGAACAATCTCTAGAGTTGTCTGAGGAGGTCGCGGCATTGATCGGTGTTGTGGCCGGGACTCTTGTGGTAAGCACAAAATTTGTTGCAGTCCAGATGACCGTAGTCCCTTACCGCCTTTGGCTTGCTTAGCCGCTCGCGCCCCTGGATGGCATAGAAAATATGAGCCGGCGATAGATTGAGGTTGTGGTAGAGATGGGCTTCCACATCGTTGAAGGTCCTGAAATCACCGGGTGGCTTAGCGACTGCCTTGTTGGACTTGGCGATCGCCGTCTCTGCCCCATCGCCTTGGCGAAGGGCGAGCAACCTCTGCCAGGCCAAAAAGTCTGCGGCCTTGGCGCGGAAGATTGCGTAGGTCGGGGGGATGTCCTTCGTAAGGTGTCTGAATATGGGTGAAAGACCATTGAATCCCCCTAGGACCGAGTAGAGGGCGATCTCGTCGCTTATGGGCTCGCCATTGAGGATTATCTCATCTACCCGGTCGATGTAGTCTTCGTCGGATTCGTCTTCCCCCTGCCTTCTTTTCATCATGCGGTGGGGACCTTCTGGTCGAGCGACCTTGGCGGCGAAGTACGATGTGAAGTCGATCGCCAGTTGTTCAAAGGAACTGATGGATCGCGGTGACAATGAAATGTTCCACCTATGGGCCAGATTGCCCAGTGTCAATGGGAACATTCGGCACTTGGTCGCGTCTGATGCCCCGCATCCGGTCATGTAAATCCGGAACTTGCTTATGTGAGTCTCGGGGTCCGATCTCCACTCGTACAAAGGTGTTTGAAGATGAGCGATCCTTGGTTGCACGGGGGCAAGCTCGATGTGGACCGCGAGTGGCTCACTCGGTCCGATGATCTTTCTACTGGCGCTTGCCCCAGTTTCTATGAGCGCTTTCATCTCGTGGAGCTGGCATTGCATTGCGGCCATCGCCGTAGCTTGGTCGCTCGTGGTTTGGCTCTTGGAGCGGGAGCCGAGGCGATCGTGTACTGATCTCCCGGCTCTGCAGTAGGCGATGAGGTCATCGCCGCAGATCATGGTTATTCGGTGAGGGGGAGCCAAGTGGCCAACCTGCCTTTTGGGAGTTGGGTACGCCGAACTCCTGGTGACGGATTCGGGCTCCATCGTCTCATGGTTGGGGCCAGAATTCCCCGGCCGCCATGATGGGTCGCTTCCTAGGCAGCTGAAAATAGAACCGTCCCGCCTCGCGAGTGCTTCTGCTCGTGAATCAGGGCTTCAAGAATCATCAATATCTTCATATCCAAGCCTCAAATCCGTGTGATGGAAGAGGTTTAAATCTCACTAACATGCTCAGAGGGACGAAGGTTGGAGGAGGAAAGGTTTTTCTCTCGTCAAGAAATGAAAGAACGAACTTCATTTTATAAACTGCATCGCTCATTACGTACGTTATCACTCAACATAACTTAATGCTCCATAATGTATGCTACACGTCCAACGTAGCGTACGTAACATCATCCCAGAACTCACTGACTGGTTTCGTTCACTCACTTACGTACGTAATACTTCCTTCATAGCGTACATAATATGTACGTTGACTTGCTACAGTACCATACTTGTTTAACGTACGTAATGCACCCTGCATAGCGTACGTAATGCTCGAGGTTGACTCGGCTGTCCACATCCGCGCCGAAACCTGCCGACACCGGGCCGCACCTGCCGACCATAGCTCGGTCTTGTCCGATTCCCCTAGTTACGTACGTAATGCCTTATACATAACGTACGTAAAACTTAGCAATTTAGCGTACGTAAGTCCTTTAACTTAGCGTACGTAATGGCCTTCTGCACTTGGCCGAAATCCAACTGTTCCTGTCCGTCTCGACATACTGAATACGAACATACAACATACTGAATACACATACTCCTTCTGAATATAATCTCATACGATACATCTAATACACGATATCCTCAAATGCAATTATCGACCAAGTACGACAATTATACCAATACAGATGTCTTAGTCCTTAATTTACTTTATCTATACTGTACATATTTTATGCTGTACAATATAACTCGGATAAAATAATATTAAACAACAGTAGTAGAAATTCCAGATATTACATACTTCGCCACTTAAAATAAGTTTCGTCATCGAATACTTTGATAGTATTCTTACTTAGTATCTCATTGGTATGTAATTATTGATGTGATGTGATTGTTATCATTGTTGGATATTATGGCTGACCCCGTCGTGGGCTTTGTTTTTAGGTTCTTGGGATATCGAGCTTGTAGCGGTCGTGGAGAGATGAGCTTCCTGGAGGATACTGGCTAGGGCATGTATTTGTGAATTGAGTTTCCTGATCAGTTGTTGTATTCTGCTGTTAGAGTACTTTTAACTGTTGTCTTTTCGGCTTCGTGAGTATTTTTAAACGACCTTTCGTTATCGAGTAACTCAGGTTACTTTGGAGAATTGTTTTCTAAACTATTAAGTTTCGGCCGTTTGGCCTTGTCCTTTCAAATGAGATTTTATGACGATTTTGATAAACGAGGTTTATAAAGTCATCGAATATTTTTAAAGATAGTACTGTCGTTCGCCTCTTAGGCGTTTGTAAATGTTTGCGAAAATGTCTTTTAGCCTCATGGGTTCCATCTCGGGGCCCGCGGCGCTGTAATATTCCTGGATGGATCCGGGGAGGTTACAGAATATGGTATCGGAGCTTAGGTTTAGAAAACCCAGGCAGTCGGGTCGAGTTGGGTCGTGTTTTTATCGCGTCATTCGAGTGTTCGATTGACAAATATTAGAGCCGTGAGTTTTGTTGTTCACTCGGGCTTGTGCGTTATGTGATTTACCGGTGTAGTACTGGGGTTGTTGCAAACTTTTCTAAACGGTGTTAACGTGTTTCTTCGTGTAGAGCTGTGTTGTATTCTCGATTTGAACTGAGTTTGCAAAATGTGTGTTTTGAAAATGTCTGTGTTGAGTATTTTCTAGAGTGGGAGACATGTGCCAGTATCACGGGGAATCGTCGGCTTCACGATCTGTAAGTATTTGGATTCTTGAATTATATTGAGATTTATTGCCGTTCTAAGTTGATATATTTTGAGATTCAGGAAGATATTATGCGTTACAGTATGAGATGATAGAGTTGGGACAGGATTGATGATCTTGAGAAGCTATGATTTGAAAATCAATATGTCGGTTAAACTTTGGAACAGAGTTATGTATTTGGGAGAATGTTGTGGATGGATGAGAAGAACATGCAGTCATGTTAGTACATTTTGAGATATATGAACTGTTTTTGAGCATTTGAAAATGATACTTTTCAAAATAAATGTTTTACGAATGTTTTACCGAAAATGATTTTGGGCCGATACCCAATCGATTTTGAAATAGTTTTATAACTCAGGGCTTGGGGTCCCAAAGGGTTTTTTACTTTTTTAAACTTCTTGTAATGCGGAACGAGATACGGGCTAAGACCCTAATGTTTCAAAAGGCTTTTCTGTATTCTAGAACTCCCGAGATTTGTGAAACACTTTACTAATTATTTATGCATTTTATTACTATCTTTCGGGGTTTTGGTTTACTTGCACAAATGAGACTTCTCGGGTAGTCTTTTGTTGTGTTTGATTTATTATTTATTCAATGTTTTATCATAGCATGGTTGAGGTGATCCAGGATGGGTTAATGGTTGACGTTGCGACTCATGTGTGGAAAAGAAGTTTTTTTCGAATTCTATACATTAAGATTTTGGAACTCTATCGTGTGGTTTTCCCGATAGAATGTCAGTGGAATTGGTGACGAACCAAATTGGTATACAGGAGTATGGATGTGGTCAATCATTTGCATAATTTCATATTAAAACTTCGAAATCGTGTGGATTCGAAGGAAACGGTTATCGAATACTTGGCAATAACGAGCCAGTTTAATTTTTCAAAAATTGATTTCGTGGTCTTACGAAAATTTATGTTTTGAGTTTTAAAAATTTGAAAGAACTTTCGAAAATTTGTCTTCTTGACAAGATTACGTGATTTCAAACTGGTTTTGAAAATGTGACTCATATACATACGTATTTAGTGCATAGTGCATATCATGCTGAAGTTATGAGTGTGACTCACAAACTGGATAAGGCATCAGTATGGAACGATGAATAGATATTCAGACTTCAGTATGGGAGTTTGGTTATCCAGGGATGATCAGTTGATTGATCGGATAAGAAGAATATGCTGCGTATTGTAGATTCAGGTACAGAATATGATTTTGGAACTTTGGATTTTGTGAAACCAGGACATATGTGCTATGTAATTCCATTGGTATGGTAGTAGTACGATTTTACCATAGTGATTTTTGAATGATTCCGTAGTAAGT
The DNA here is from genome assembly GCA_033398695.1 of Orobanche coerulescens. Lineage (NCBI taxonomy): Eukaryota > Viridiplantae > Streptophyta > Magnoliopsida > Lamiales > Orobanchaceae > Orobanche > Orobanche coerulescens. The sequence continues at coordinate 1,476,686 of JAWKAU010000021.1, forward strand.
GTAGAATTGAAGGTGGTGACCCCATGATGATTGTTTTGGATATTGATTGGTCATTCCCACTCCATGTATGATTTGGTATGTTTGCCGATTTATGATTGGTTATTCGTATGCCGAGGGGTATGTTCACCAGTCGGTTGTGTTTCGTTAAGGTCCACTGTATGTGATTTGTTTAACATTTTGAGTATTTTGTTCTTTCGTCTATCGGTTTCTGTGGTTCTGTAATTGATTGTGTTGGAGCTTTCCGTGTGAATATATTCTCGATTATCATTGATCGTTCATTGGTCATATTGGAGTTTATCATGATGATATTCTCGATTGTGTTTTGACCTCTGGATGGTCATATTGGAGTTTATCATGTTGATGATATTTTCGATTGTGTTTTGACCTCTGGTTGGTCATATTGGACTTTATCATGTTGATGATATTCTCGGCTGTGTTTTGACCTTTGGGTTGGTCGTATGAGAGTTTATCATGTCGATGATATTCTCGGTTAATTTATTGGTTGATCATTGTTGGTGATCATTTGAGTGTTTGGATTTTGTGTCGATGTTTCGGGATTTGTGTCATTGTGTTGGGCAGTTGTTTCACAGATGTATCGTGTATTATTCGTTTTATCGGAATTGGGACTTGATTGTGCGATCAAGCAAACGGGATTTGACACGGATAGATTAATTCATCCAAAGATGATATATTTTGTTGAGACTCATGGAATTGTGATTGTAAGTGTATTGAGGCTTTACGGTGGAGTCACTTGCTAGTATCTCAGGAGATCATCGACTTGGCGCATTTGTAAGTATACTATTTTTGTTATTCGTTAATGATGATGATTGGTCGTTGTCATGATGATTTCGTGATATTTTGGTTGAACATTTCGTTTTTATTGAGTTGGATTATTTGGTTTCGTATATGATCGAGGAATTATTAAGCCGTTGAGTTTGATTGATTGGTTATATCGGGAATTGATTATTATCGAATATATGTTAATTGATTACTTCAATAGGTTGTGGTCATTGATCGTTGGTTATAATCATCGACTATAAAGTGTGTTGCGGTTGTGTTCGAGTATATTCGTGAATTGCATTGGTCAGGGCCGAGGAACTCGTAGACGAAGGCAATGAGATTGGTAGCGGCTTCATCATTGTCATGTTGGTATCGAGGCAAGTTACTACTTGCACAGTTTATAATATTTAATGAATGGTTTCAGTTTCATTTCGTTTATAATGCATATAGCAATTATTATTATTGTGAACCCTGGAGATTTGGATTTTATGTTGTTTTCCGATCTTGGGAGTTAAAATCATAATGTATATGATTTATCTCTGTTATTGGCATTTTGGGTATCGAGGATACATTATGATAAAGACGAGGATATGAGTATCTGTAGTCTATGGTACGTTTGGATCGCCGAGCATTGCGGATAATCGTCGATGATGATTTGACATTGAGATTGCTCCCGAAGGACTCAGGGCAAGTATCTAAAATTGATTCGGTTTAGTGCTAAAGATTTTGATCATGCATATTGTCATTCATGTTGTTGAACATGAGGTCGTCCTAGTTGATTGTCATATTGTCGTTCATGTTGTGTTGTTCATGTTGATGAACATATTAATTTGCATATGTGTATGCATACTTGTATTATTTATGTTGTGTTGATCCGATAGGATTGTGTGATCTATGCTGAGGGCGCTGGATTAGATGTCCACCACGTTATGGTCTGAAGGGATCATCTTGGGCTCTATGCTGAGGGCGCTGGATCATTGGACGGGTTCTTCCACCTCGTTATGGTCCGACGGGATCATCTTGGGATCTATGCTGAGGGCGCTGGATCGTTGGATTACCCAGTGTTGTGTTGATGGAATCATGTGGATTTGCATCGTTGGTTTTACCATGTGTTGTTTTGTGTATATGTATATTATTGGTTATCCACCTCGTGTTGATCTAGTAGGATCATCTTGGAATCTATGCTGAGGGCGCTGGATCATGGGATTTCCATTGAGTATACACTGTTGTTATTGTTTTGAGCATATTGGTGTTGTCATATGAGTATGCATTTGTAGGTCTTGTGTTAAGACCGTGTTCGTATGATGTATTGATCTTATCTCGGATTAGACTGACGTGATTGTCGTGGTATTGTGCATCTCGAGGTATGTTCTGTATTTCCATTGGTAATTGTCTTTGATGGACAATCGGTTTCGTGTTGAGATTTGATGATGATATCCGATATATCGGATTGGACAGAGTTAGTAGATTTCGTAACAGGGAGTTATGATGATGTTTTGAGAACTTCGGGTATTGTGTGAGAATCAGTACGAGACGTGAATTTGGTAGAGTATGACAGTAGGATTACTTTGATAGTATTCTTACTTAGTATCTCATTGGTATGTAATTATTGATGTGATATGATTGTTATCATTGTTGGATATTATGGCTGACTCCGTCGTGGGATTTCTTTTTAGGTTCTTGGGATATCGAGCTTGTAGCGGTCGTGGAGAGATGAGCTTCTCGGAGGATACTGGTTAGGGCATGTATTTGTGAATTGAGTTTCCTGATCAGTTATTGTATTCTGCTGTTAGAGTACTTTTAATTGTTGTCTTTTCCGCTGCGTGAGTATTTTTAAATGACCTTTCGTTATCGAGTAACTCAGGTTACTTTGGAAAATCATTTTCTAAACTATTGAGTTTCGGCCATTTGGCCTTGTCCTTTTAAATAAGATTTTATGACGGTTTTAATAAACGAGTTTTAGAAAGTCTTCGAATGTTTTTAAAGATAGTACCGTCGTTCGCCTCTTACGTGTTTTTAAATATTTGCGAAAATATCTTTTAGCCTTGTGGGTTCCATCTCGGGGCCCACAGCGCTGTAATATTCCTGGATGGATCGGGGGGTGTTTGATGAGTCGATTTTTGATCGTCTCATTCTGTTCTATTGAGTCGCACTTTCATTTGTTTTCGAGTGTTTTTGCTCTTATTACGTGTGGTATGTTGTGTTTTTGTTTTGTAGGTATCCGTACGAAGATTGTGGTGAAATATGCGCTTTTATGGTTAATATTTGAGTTTATGACGATTAAGAGCGAGAACGAGGCCTAAAACGATGAAGATTGAAGCACTACCTTTCGTATTTTCTAATTTCCAGATCCATTCCTTTGAATAAGGATATTTTCTATATATGTATGGATTCCTCATGAAATCAGCTTCACAACAGTATATCATACGCTAAATTCTGAGGTGTATTGAGGGAGATATGGCTTCTAGACCACGGTTTCACAGTCCAAACATGGGTCGTTTCACAGGACACGGCCGGGTCTGCTGTCCAGAGAGTTTTTGCATTTTCTGGGACACTTGGACACGGGCCGTGTCCAAGGACATGATCGGGTCACTTTTGTAACACCCCCAATCCGCTCAGGGATATTACACGCCGTAAAACCTTTTCTCAAGGATCTACCAGGCTGGTAACAACATAGAACATCTCAACAATGCCTTTAAGGCTAAAATGACTCAGTAGACCGATTTGGTCTTTCAATAAAAACATACAGCTCGATTACAATACTTGCCCACGCAGGGTTCGAATACAACACACTCCCATACAACGGGGAAAGAATACTGCAGCGGAAATAAAATACAACTAAACCAATATAACATCAAACGGTCCTCGTGTGATTAGTATCGTTCATCTTTCATCATCCTTCATGCCGACCCTATGCTATGCTCCAAAACCTGAATGCAATACAAACATCCACCCCTCGAATACTCGGGGGTTAGCAAACCTCCACTGTTTTGCTAGTGCAAGTACAAGTGCAAAATACGAGTCATACAATTCACATTCCATGAATAACAATAACCAGGAATCCTCAAAGATCCAAACGAAATGAAAAGTACTTCCCGAGGCGAGAGTTTGAGAAAAAATATTCCAAAACCGAAAGATCACAAATCGATGGAAATAATTTATAAAACAGTTTAGAATGCCATCGAGAATTTTAATAGAAAAACAATTTAGGATTATCAAATCCCACTTTTCAAAACCCAAAAGACGAAAGGGGTCACCGCCCCAAAGGTTTACTTTCCGTAAAATGACCTTTACAAAACCGTTGGGATTTTAGTCCCAAATCTCATCAACTCACAGTGCATGAGAACGACAACAAGGTTCGTCTTCCAACATCAAAATTCACAACCCAAGGTTTAAACACAGACGACAAATACTCTAGTGCCATCCTAGCCAAGTAAGCCAAACGAACAACTTACCTCTTACACACTTAGTCGATGCATGCAATCATGATAACCGATCAAAATACTCGTTTCCAGAAACGCCAATAATCCAAATCACATTGTAAAATGCACCACAATTAACCGCGGACCCACAGCTTCGTGGACCCCTACTGAGACCCCGTCGGATCTAACCTGCAGTGGTTAAAAGCAAGCTCGCGGTTCCACAGCTTCGTGGAGCCCTACCGAGAACCCGTCGTATCTAACCCGTAGTGAGCATACACACACACACGTTACTCATGCAATACTAATATGCTAAGAATGTAAGTTCATCAAGAATACTTACTAGAGATGGCCACTTACTCGACGCCGTTATCAAACTCATCATAACACAACACGATTAACGCGGAATACATGACTCCATAACTTTAAACAACAGGGGTATCACCAAAGCCCTCAACGTTCAAAACAATCAAATCATAATCAATTCCCCAAAACACACCGTTCACAAAACACACGCGTTTTGAAAGTGAGCCCTTAACGAGGCTAAACCGAATCTTTTGAAAGTTCAAATCAAACGATCAAACAAACACATAGAGACGATCACTAATTATCATATCCACAAAACAAGAATTGTATGGATAAGGTACTTGCCTCGAAACCACGATCGCAACAAGACGACGGATGAAATACGGTCAAACGGCCCCGAACTCCCAAACACTATCAAGAACGCGATAACACCGCAACTACTATGAGAATAACACCACACGAATCATCAATCACCAACGGAATTCAACATCGGAATCATCGAGCACCTATAATCCTCCGTAAGGAACAATAAAACATGATTACGACGAGAATCAAGGCCGAAAACAACGGAAATCCCAACAAACTATCGAAGGGAACTCATTCGAGCATTTAATCGAACATTAAATATTCGAGACCCTCCAAGAACAAAGAAATCACCCCTCGGGTCGAACGAATCAAATATACGAGTAACCAATCCATAGAACATGTTCAAAACAACGTTTATACAACAATTAATTGAACAAAAACGGATTGGAATTGAAATCAAAAGGAAAATCCCCAAAATCTTCAAAAACGAGGGTTCAAGTCAAAATACCTTGATTCGACGAAAAACAAGGATTAGATATTGTTAAACACATGAATAATAATAAGATAAATCATACCCATCATGGATTAATCAACAATTCGGAATAAATCGGACAAAAACCCAAAAACCCCAAAATTCAAGAAACTAGGGTTCTAAGAAGAGATTACCTTGATTCGCTGGATCAAAGTATGATATAGGGTGATCAATCAATGATATGAACTCAAGAACTTCATGGATATGTTGTTCAGCAACATGGCTCCACGCCCAAGAAGTCTCCAGCCGCGGCAGAGGAAGAATGAAGTGAGAAAATGGTGAAGAAAATGTCTGCCCGACCATATATATCGCCTGGGCCGACGCACGAGCAGCACGCACGAGCGGCGGCCGCGGCGCCGTGTCGCGGCGCGCCCACCGCCAAAGAAACTACCGGGACGCATGAGCACTCGCTCGTGCGTGTGCGGTCAGGGCCGCACGAGTACCGGATCGTGCGCGCAGCTCGTGCGCCACGCTCGTGCGCGCCTGGAAGGTCCCTACCGCACGTGGCCGGCCAGTGCCTAGCCGCCAAGACTCGACATCTCGAATTCCCGAAAACGCTCAAAACGAACACGACGAAATGCTCTCGGACAACAACATCGATCCGAAAAGAAATACCATGCAATAATTTATCGCACGCGACCATGAAAAGGGTCAAAACAACAAATACGAATGCGGACACCCACAACTTTGGGTAAATTACAAAATGGCCCAAAATGCCCGAAAATCACGATACGTGATCGAATAACCAAACCGAAGTTCACAACACGTCTAACAAAGTTAAACGGACTTACGGAAAACTCAAAACAGCAGTTTCGAACGAGATTCGCAAGAATCGAACTCAAGTGCGGAAAAGTCGCCAAAAAGCACGGAACTCAACAAAACGACACCGAAACAAACTCGGATGACAAAAAGTGCAAAATTAATCATTCTCGGAATGACGAAACAGTCATGAGCGAGTCGTCAAAACGGACTTTCGCTGAAAAAAAGAAATTACCGGAAATCAAAATCACGGGTATTACACACTACCCTCCTTAAAAGAAGTTTCGTCCCGAAACTTAAAACAAGTAGGGAGAAGCAATAACCTGCCAGGAAAACTCAACGAGATACACAAGAAATGCGTAACTTACGCCCATCGGCGAAACGTTACAAGCAACGCAAATGAATATACGGTGTGAAAACACGCTCCACGACGGCTAACATAACGCCACCGGTAGAGACATAATAAAATCAACAAGTGATAAGCGTCATCAAACAGATAATACAATCGAGTCGATTATCCGAAAAATCACAAAACACAACGAACGAAAATCAATATGATTGACCAACCCAACGGTACATCAATCAAAATGTGAGCCAATCGCTGAACAAATACGAAATTCCACCGCCCAATGGGTTGGAAGATCGAAAACGAGACTAATTTCCCGAACTTAAGGAAATTACGAAGGAGCCTGAACGTTCAACAATCATGACACGAGATCAACAAAAACCCAACAATCAAACGATCGAGACAACAAAAATCGAATAATCATGTTCGAATCACGAAGAATAATAAAATTCAAACAACAACTCCCAGGTTCACATCTCGGCTCGAGACAATATATGTTCTGGTGAAAACAACAAGATGTGCATTCCCATAAGATCTACAGGAAAGGGAATAGAAATTGAAAAGTCACAACGACAAACGAGTTATTCCGAAACAATACCACACTCGTTTGATCAACAAAAGCAAGGGGCAGGACAAGCTCAGAAAATGTCAACGAACATAAACGAGTCAACAGAGTCGAAATACAGAAGTTCAAAATCCAATCCACTTCGAATAGAAGAGTTAATAGAACCAAATGATGTCACTTACGAACAAGGTTCACAAGAATCGAACTGAACTCGAAAAAGTCACAGCGATAACCAGATCGACCCAAAAAAAGATCACAGCTCGTTCAAACGATGAAACCGAAATACAGAACGAGTTCAGAAAGTATCAACGAACACGAGCGAGTTGAAAGAATAGAGAAAGAGAAAATACAGAAGTCAAAATAGTACGGGTATTACCTAAGACCTCGTCCACGAAATTCACAAAAACGGAAGCAAGGTAACAATACATTAAACAACCGACACATAACGGAATAATCACCGATGCACACGGTCATACCAAACCAAGCTCTAACAGTTCGCACATGCGTGATAATGCAGAAATCACCACGAGGCGACAACATTCAATAACAACATCCCACCTCTCACAGAGGGCTAACACAACAAATCTGTGGAAAACGATTCCACGCTCACCCCCCCAATCGACTACAACTCATAGGGCCAACATCCTAACAATAACGCTAACGTCACATATACATTCCTGGACCGCAAATAGAAACGATAGGTTTTAAAAACGAAAACCACTTTTGAAAATAATTTGAACACACTAGTTGATCTCGAGTATCATATATAAAATGAAGTAGTACAAACATCGTCATCGGGACTTTGGAGAACCATTTCACATTGATAAAAATGAGGACACTTTCTCTTAGTGAAAAATTTTCAGAATATTCGACCCTCGGGTCTAAGTAAAAGTGTTTCTAAAATATTGAAAATATCTCAAAATATTTTGGTCCTCGAGGTAGAAGAATTTTGAAACAAATTGTGGCACCTTGGATGTGCCACGAGAAAATAATTCATTTTAAAAGTACGTCTCGAAATTTATTTTCTAAGATACTCAAGGTTTTCAAAGATAATTCAATGGGCTAGAATGCCCAAAAATTTCAGGTAATTACACGGAACATTATAACGCCGTGGGCCCCATGCCAGAACCCACCAGGCTAAAAACCATTTACAAAAACGTTAAAAAGGCCGATGACGGTAATATTTCAAAAACTTACAAAAGCCATTTACAAAATACTAAATACCGTCATAAGAATTTCGCCAAAACGATCAAGGCCATAATGCCACAAACTCGGTTAAGGGAATCGGTTTTCGAAATAAAACTCAGTCGGTAAAATATCGAAAGCCATTACAAAAGAACTCACGCAGCGCATAAAAGAATTAAAGTCAAACATGCACAATCCAGCAACACTACTCCTCATATGAACGAAATATGAGGGTCAAATAACCACATATCAAGAAATCAAAATCTATAAGAGGATTCCGTCACTTAACAAATAATCATAAAAATAGCTCGTGTCACACGAGGCACAACAAGAAGAAGGGAGACTTACATCCACAGGTCGCACGAAGATGATGATCGCCCCACGATACTAATCACGACCAACAAACTCAGACGACGCGTCGCGACACGACTCGGTCAGATAAAATCCGACGAAACAAGACTCAAACAACATGACTTGACCCGACAGCCTAGGTTTCCACAACCTAAGCTCCGATACCATTTATGTAACACCCCCAATCCACTCAGGGATATTACATGCCGTAGAAACTTTCCTCAAGGATCTACCAGGCTGGTAACAATATAGAACGTCTCAACAATGCCTTTAAGGGTAAAATGACTCAGTAGACCGATTTGGTCTTTCAATAAAAATATACAACTCGATTACAATACTTGCCCACGCAGGGGTCGAATACAACACACTCCCGTACAACGGGGAAAGAATACTGCAGCGGAAATAAAATACAACTAAACCAATATAACATCAAATGGTCCTCGTGTGATTAGTATCGTTCATCTTTCATCATCCTTCATGCCGACCCTATGCTATGCTCCAAAACCTGAATGCAATACAAACATCCACCCCTCGAATACTCAGGGGTTAGCAAACCTCCACTGTTTTGCTAGTGCAAGTACAAGTGCAAAAATACGAGTCATACAATTCACATTCCATGAATAACAATAACCAGGAATCCTCAAAGATCCAAACGAAACGAAAAGTACTTCCCGAGGCAAGAGTTTGAGAAAAAATATTCCAAAACCGAAAGATCACAAATCGATGGAAATAATTTATAAAACAGTTTAGAATGCCATCGAGAATTTTAATAGAAAAACAATTTAGGATTATCAAATCCCACTTTTCAAAACCCAAAAGACGAAAGGGGTCACCGCCCCAAAGGTTTACTTTCTGTAAAATGACTTTTACAAAACCGTTGGGATTTTAGTCCCAAATCTCATCAACTCACAGTACACGAGAACGACAACAAGGTTCGTCTTCCAACATCAAAATTCAAAACCCAAGGTTTAAACACAGACGACAAATACTCTAGTGCCATCCTAGCCAAGTAAGCCAAACGAACAACTTACCTCTTACACACTTAGTCGATGCATGCAATCATGATAACCGATCAAAATACTCGTTTCCGGAAACACCAATAATCCAAATCACATTGTAAAATGCACCACAATTAACCGCGGACCCACAGCTTCGTGGACCCCTACCGATACCCCGTCGGATCTAACCCGCAGTGGTTAAAAGCAAGCTTGCGGTTCCACAGCTTCGTGTAGCCCTACCGAGACCCCGTCGGATCTAACCCATAGTGAGCATACACACACACACACACACACGTTACTCATGCAATACTAATATGCTAAGAATGTAAGTTCATCAAGAATACTTACTAGAGATGGTCACTTACTCGACGCCGTTATCAAACTCATCATAACACAACACGATTAACGCGGAATACATGATTCCATAACTGTAAACAACAGGGGTATCACCAAAGCCCTCAATGTTCAGAATAATCAAATCATAATCAATTCCCCAGAACACACCGTTCACAAAACACACGCGTTTTGTAAGTGAGCCCTTAACGAGGCTAAACCGAATCTTTTGAAAGTTCAAATCAAACGATCAAACAAACACATAGAGACTATCACTAATAATCATATCCACAAAACAAGAATTGTATAGACAAGGTACTTGCCTCAAAACCACGATCGCAACAAGACGACGGATGAAATATGGTTGAACGGCCCCGAACTCCCGAACACTATCAAGAACGCGATAACACCGCAACTACTACGAGAATAACACCACACGAATCATCAATCACCAATGGAATTCATCATCGTAATCATCGAGCACCTATAATCCTCCGTAAGGAACAATAAAACATGATTACGACGAGAATCAAGGCTGAAAACAACGGAAATCCCAACAAACTATCGAAGGGAACTCATTCGAGCATTTAATCGAACATTAAATGTTCGAGACCCTCCAAGAATAAAGAAATCACCCCTCGGGTCGAACGAATCAAAGATACGAGTAACCAATCCATAGAACATGTTCAAAACAACGTTTATATAACAATTAATTGAACAAAAACGTATTGGAATTGAAATCAAAAGGAAAATCCCCAAAATCTTCAAAAACAAGGGTTCAAGTCAAAATATCTTTATTCGACGAAAAACAAGTATTACATGTTGTTAAACACATGAATAATACTAAGATTAATCATACCCATCATGGATTAATCAACAATTCGGAACGAATCGGACAAAAACCCAAAAACCCCAAAATTCAAGAAACTAGGGTCCTAAGAAGAGATTACCTTGATTCGCTGGATCAAAGGATGATATAGGATGATCAATCAATGATATGAACTCAAGAACTTCATGGATATGTTGTTCAACAACATGGATCCACGCCCAAGAAGTCTCCAGCCGCGGAAGAGGAAGAATGAAGTGAGAAAATGGTGAAGAAAACGTCTGCCCGACCATATATACTGCCCAGCGACGCACGAGCAGGCACGCACGAGCGGCCGGTCGTGCGCCGGGTCGTGCGCGCCCACTGCCAGCAAACTGCCGGGACGCACGAGCACTGAGCACGAGCACTCGCTCGTGCGTGTGCGGTCAGGGCCGCACGAGTACCGGATCGTGCGCGCAGCTCGTGCGCCACGCTCGTGCGCGCCTGGCAGGTCCCTGCCGCACGTGGCCGGCCAGTGCCTAGCCGCCAAGACTCGACGTCTCGAATCCCCGAAAACGCTCGAAACGAACACGACGAAATGCTCTCGGACAACAACATCGATCCGAAAAGAAATACCATGCAACAATTTATCGCACGCGACCATGAAAAGGGTCAAAACAACAAATACGAATGCGGATACCCACAACTTTGGGTAAATTACAAAATGTCCCAAAACGCCAAAAAATCACGATACGTGATCGAATAACCAAACCGAAGTTCACAACACATCTAAAAAAGTTAAACGGACTTACGGGAAACTCGAAACAGCAGTTTCGAACGAGATTCGCAAGAATCGAACTCAAGTGCGGAAAAGTCGCCAAAAAGCACGGAACTCAACAAAACGACACCGAAACGAACTCGGATGACAAAAAGTGCAGAATTAATCATTTTCGGAATGACGAAACGGTCATGAGCGAGTCGTCAATAAATTACCAGAAATCGAAATCACGGGTATTACAACTTTTCAGTGCAAAAACCATTTTTTTTTTTTGACATTTTACACGGTTTGAATGGACTTTTCTTGCTCTTTTGCCTTTATAAAAAGGTATGGGAGACCTTAGGAAAAGAGGTTGATTTTGTAAGAGATATTTGGGAGAAAAACATAAGATTTAGGGGGAAACACCAAAAAGGGAGGAAAAAGAGAGATTGTTTCATCTTCTTCTTTGTATGTTCTTGTGAGTGAAAAATATATTTGGGAGATATTATAATTCCTTGTAGCAATTGTTGTTAGTTCTTGAAAGAAGATCATCAAACCTTCATCGGGAATTCGATTTCGGCATTTACAAGGGAAGTTTCTACCATGTTTTGTTTTACAATTTCCATTATAGTCGTTGAAATAACCATGTGTAGCTAATCGTTTCATATGGATTTTTAGATTGAGCCACACACATGTTATCGATTGTTAGTTTCTATTGATTTTCCGGGTAAAGTTTGGGATTGTTCCTCTTGTTCGTTCTTCACATAAGAACTTCTGATTTAGATCATCAAACCTATTTCATAGTTGTTATTATTATTCAAAACGAGGGTTTTTATCGGTCTTCGCCATCAAACGGTCCGGTAGAAGTGATTGTAAATGTTCTCGAACTTTTTCGCGCGATCTTTTAACGATTTACCTCATCAAAAGTAGTTGGTTAATTGATTGTTAGTTAGGGATTCATCCCCATCAAATGAGTATCTCTTATTTTCGAAAAGAACGATCGTGATTTTTAGAATTACCGCCATCAAACGGATTTCTTTTAATCGTGAGCAATCGATAATTCCAAACCTTATTTATTTGAGTATCGGAACTAATAATTGATTACGTGTGTGTCAGTGATTCTAGATTCCCATATCATTCTCATTATTGTAATCTCTCAATTATCCGACCATTAATTTGATGTTTTTAACGCTTAGTTTATTTTAATTTTATGTTAGTGATTGTAATCCTATCAAACCAATGATGTACTTTAATTTACTTTACTTTTGTTCATTCTACTATTTGCCCAATATTATCGAACTTTAAACCGTTTTAAATTCCTCGAGAGACCGACCTCGGAGTTACTTGCCGCTTCCTACAAAAGCGATTCGTACACTTGCGAGTATTTAATTTGTTCATCAAGTTTTTGGCGACGTTGCCGGGGAGTTGGCATTTAATTTTTGATTTTGCTTTAATAATAGTTGAACTATTTATTTTTTGTGTTTTTGGCCTGTAATTATTATTTATTTATTTTTGCTTTGTTTATGTTCTTTGTTTTTATTATTTTCGTTTCCTTTATTCTCTAAAAATTTTGTTCTAGCTCTTTGATATTACAGCGCTCGATAGAAGATCGTTGGGAATCTGCTTCTACCATTGATCAACAAATGCTATACAAGTTGGAACATACCCGAGAAGACTAACACGTTGATACATAGACTACGAGAGGAATTACAGTTATCGGGATTGTGGAATGAGTTATTATGATCATAATTTCAAGGAATTTGAATATCAACAAAGAAAAGTTTGTTATGCATATGGAATGAATGGGCACGGAGCTAATGTTTGCCTATATAGCTATGACTGCGAGCAAGAACCGGAGCAATCTTATTGGGCTATGTGGCATAATGAAGAAACGCCTGAGTGGGAGGAGAGGAGAAATAATTATGGAGGAAACACAAGAAACGCACCACTCCCGAACACTTATCATCCTGGGCTAAGAAACCATCCGATTTTTTCATGGAGAAACAACAACCCGATGCCGTGCGACACAAGTGCCCAAGCTCAATACAACAGAGGAAACCGAGCCCAACAAACAACACAAAGTGAACCACCTCCACAACAAAGGAACTCTCTTGAGGAGACTATTGCGGCATTCATTAAGGAGAGCAGGGAAAACCGGGTGGAGAACAATAAAAGGTTCGAATCTTTAGAAGCTTTGGTGAAGAAAATGGAGATTCAAATTGGGCAACTTTCTACCGAGGCATGCAAACAAGAAAGGGGTAAACTACCAAGTCAGCCCGAGCAAGCTCAAGCTATTACCACCCTCCGAAGTGGTAAAGTGATAAATAAAGAGATAATTTCCGAAGTGAAAGAGAGGGGCGGTGAGAAAGAAGAATTGCGGAGTCAATCGGAGAAATCTAAAGATCCAATCGAGAAGCCAATTGAAGAGAATAAGAGTGAACCAGTCGAATCAATGCATCAAAAGGAGGACCTAGAAAGCTTTGATATGGAAGTTCTTTTCGTGGAGAAAGAAGTTCCCACTGTGAACTTAGGAGCGAGTATTAATTTAACACAAAAACCAATAAACTCGCCACTAGATTTGAGGGAGGTGATATCCCCGATGGATTTCGTGATACCAAACATAGAAGAAACATCACCAACAAAAATCACGTCACTTATTGTTCAAGGAAGACATTTCATGGTGACGATGATAATGAAAATTGAAATGGTGCCAAAAGCGCTCACAATGGAAATCTATGGAACCACTATCCATATCCTGACAAAGAAAAACGAGCGAAAAATGACGAGCTATGTGGATGGACCTGGCACATTTCCATTTAATCCCGGATAGAAGAATCCGAAGAAGTCGAGCTAAAGACTATAAAAAAGCGCTGCTTGGGAGACAACCCAAGGGAGTTTTTTTTTTAATTTTTATCGCTTTTATTATTATTATTATTGCATTAATTTTGTTCTTGTATATGGCGTGTGTAGGTAATCTAATAAGGAGGGTATTTATGGGAGGAAGAAGCCTAGCCTATTGAAAGTTGAGACCCGAGCACAAAATCATGGTGCCCCGCGATCAAAAACCACACTTTTTAATCCGGTAGTTTTAATTTCTTTCCTTTTAATTTGCGTTTTCGTATTTTTCCTGACTTAATATTTTTGCTTGGGGACAAGCAAAGGTTTAGGTTTGGAGGGGTGCAACTTATTCGATTTTTATTTGTTTTTAGTTTGTGTGATGTTTGTTTCCTTTCTTTATTTTTTTTCATCTTGCGTGATGTCGTAGTTGGATTATAATAACCTTGTTAACTGCTGGGTATATGGATGATTAATCGTGTTTGTACTTGGCTTGTAGAGTTTTATAAATCTAATTGATTGTTTGACCTTGCGTGTGAATGTATAGTTTTGGTTACTTGATTTGATGTGTAAGGAATGGGTGTGGTAGTCCAAAAGCCGTGAGTTCTTGTGCCTAATTGAACTGTTCACCTTTAGCAGGAAAATTCTTTCATGTGTGATTTCTCTTCTTATGGTTTGTATTCTTTAGAACTTGCATGATTCTGTCGGATGATGTGTTGATATTTACATACACGAAAAATGATTAGGGCTGCCCATTTTTTGTCTT
Organism: Orobanche coerulescens; assembly: GCA_033398695.1. Classification (NCBI taxonomy): domain Eukaryota; kingdom Viridiplantae; phylum Streptophyta; class Magnoliopsida; order Lamiales; family Orobanchaceae; genus Orobanche; species Orobanche coerulescens. Next base: position 1,491,729 of record JAWKAU010000021.1, read on the forward strand.
AAACCTACTTATCTAAAAATACCCACCATTTCATATCAATATCCTTTGCTAGCTCTGTTGAGCCTTTAGCCGTAATTTTGTTCGAAAAACCCGTATCTTATAGCTCCATATCCAAAAGCCATAACTTACTCAAGTATTGGTCCACGCAAGAGCATGAGAGGGTATATTTGAAAAACGAAGGTGTGCAAAGTTTATGGTGTATAGACGCAAAAATATTCTCTCCCGTTCCCCTGAAAATAATAAGCCCCACAAAAAAAATATGATCCTAATAGTGGGATAGAAAATATAGGGGAGGAGAGGAGTGAGCCTACGAAAAATAAAAGGGAAGTCGTTGGGTTGTGAGAAATAGGCTAATATCAAAAGAATTGCACTTAACAAGGCCTAGAAAAAAAAAGATATATATACGGGAGAATTGAAGTAGAATGATCGCTTTGAGTGTTTATTTCATATATGTGAGGATCGTATATGCTCTACTTGGACTGAACTTGTAACTACTAGCTAAATTTTCCCAACCTGAGCCACAGCCCCGTTACAACCAAAAGTAAGACCCTATGACTCGTGTTTCGTGAAGATTGATACGATTGATGAAAAGAAGAAGTGCAAGCATATAGTAGAACTTTCCATTCTAATCGAGCTGAGCGTATTGACCTATATTAACACTTGAGAGATGATTAAATCGATAAAATTTCGTGAGGAACTACTAAGACTTGTTTTCTTGCATGTTAGATTAAGTGTCATTGCTATCTATTCATTTGTGAGTTTACGGTTTCATGACGAGTTACGAGACTTCACGATACTTTTAAATTCCTGGTTGATTCTATGTATACCCGATAATTAACTTGATTATTCAATCCTTCTCGTTTTCTTTGTCGTGTGTTTTATTTATTTTTGCTTGGGGACAAGCAAAGTTTAGGTTTGGGGGGATTTGATGAGTCGATTTTTTATCGTCTCATTCTGTTCTATCGAGTCACACTTTTATTTGTTTTCGAGTGTTTTTACTCTTTTTATGTGTGGTAAGTTATGTTTTTGTTTTGTAGGTATCCGGATGAAGATTGTGGTGAAATATGCGCTTTTATGGTTAATATTGGAGTTTATGACGATTAAGAGCGAGAACGAGGCCTAAAACGATGAAGATTGAAGCACTAACTGTCGTATTTTCTAATTTCCAAATTCATTACTTGTAAGAAGGATGTGTTATATATATGTATGGATTCCTCATGAAATTAGCTTCGCAACGGTATATCATACGCTAAATTCCAAGGTGTATTGAGGGAGATATGGCTTCTAGATCACGGCTTCACAGTCCAGACACGGGCCGTGTCACAGGAAACGGCCGGGTCTGCTTTCCAGAGAGTTTTTGTATTTTCTGGGATACTTGGACACGGACCGTGTCCCAGGACACGGTCGGGTCACTTTTCAGTGCAAAAACTATTTTTTTGACATTTTACACGGTTTGAATGTACTTTTCTTGGTCTTTTGACTTTATAAAAAGGTATGGGAGACCTTAGGAAAAGAGGCTGATTTTGTAAAAGATATTATGGGGAAAAACATAAGATTTAGGAGGAAAACACCAAAAAAGGAGGAAAAAGAGAGATTGTTTCATCATTTTCATTGTATGTTCTTGTCAGTGAAAAATATATTTGGGAGATATTATAATTTCTTGTAGCAATTGTTGTTAGTTCTTGAAAGAAGATCATCAAACCTTCATCGGGAATTCGATTTCGGCATTTACAAGGGAAGTTTCTACCATGTTTTGTTTTACAATTTCCATTATTGTTGTTGAAATAAGCATGTGTAGCTAATCGTTTCATATGGGTTTTTAGGTTGAGCCACACACATGTTATCGATTGTTAGTTTCTATTGATTTTCCGGGTAAAGTTTGGGATTGTTCCTCTTGTTCGTTCTTCGCATAAGAACTTTTGATTTAGATCATCAAACCTATTTCATAGTTGTTATTATTATTCAAAACGAGGGTTTTTATCGGTCTTCGCCATCAAACGGTCCGGTAGAAGTGATTGTAAATGTTCTCGAACTTTTTCGCGCGATCTTTTAACGATTTACCTCATCAAAAGTAGTCGGTTAATTGATTGTTAGTTAGGGATTCATCCCCATCAAAGGAGTATCTCTTATTTTTGAAAATAACAATCATGATTTTTAGAATTACCACCATCAAACGGATTTCTTTTAATCGTGAGCGGATAATTCCAAACCTTATTTATTTGAGTATCGGAACTAATAATTGATTACGTGTGTGTCGGTGATTCTAAATTCCCATATCATTCTCATTATTGTAATCTCTCAATTATCCGACCATTAATTTGGTGTTTTTAATGCTTAGTTTATTTTAATTTTATGCGTTAGTGATTGTAATACTATCAAACCAATGATGTACTTTAATTTACTTTACTTTTGTTCATTCGACTATTTGCCGAACATTATCGAACTTTAAACCGTTTCCAATTCCTCGATAGATCGACCTCGGAGTTACTTGCCGCTTCCTACAAAAGCGATTCGTACACTTACGAGTATTTAATTTGTTCATCAGTGTTACAGTACATGCCCAATAATGAATGGCCCATTTACATATACCCATTTACTTCAGCCCATTACATATTATCCAGCCCAATAGACCCAATACTTAATATATGCCCAATTATCTCAGCCCAATAGATATTATCCAGCCCGACAGGCCCAATACTGATTAATCCCAAGTATACAGCAGCCCAAGTGGGTCATACTCGACGAAATGGGTCATCCTCTGCACATATAATCACGACCCATTCATTCCCGATTTCTCAAAACGGGTATTCATATAACCCATTTTATCCAAAACGACGTCGCATTATAACAGCCTGGTATTTGAAATACCCAATTTCTTCTTTTCCTAAATAAATCAAACTGCCACATCAATTGAAGCTGACCTCCCAAATAATTAAATATTATAAATATTTAATTGGATATTATTTTTTATGTTTTAAAAAATAAATTAATACTGTATTTACAAACCCCGAAATTCATCCACCATAAAAACCAGCCCATTAAAAACTACCGCAACAGTAATGGGCTTATTATTTAAATGGACCTTATTGGGCCTCATCTCAATATAGGCCCAATAAACTATTCAGGCCTAATATATTAATCAGGCCCAATAAATGATTCATGCCCAACTAATAACTACGGCCCAGACCATACAGGCCCGATCTACTGTGCAAATATTTAATAAAATAATTAAATATTTAGACCCAATAATATGATTGGGTCCAGAGTTTATTCCAACAGTTCGACATATAAAATAATAACATTTTTATCTAAATATTATTTATTTTATTTATTAAATTGAGTGTGGGCCCAGAGGAAGCACCCAACATCAATGGCTTACCCAACAAGCCGTCCAAATTATCTAGCAAATACCATATATTAAATTATATATAATTTAATTATTATATATAATTTATCAATATATTTTTATAACCAATATAAAAATATAATTCGATTTATTCTAAGCCACACGATCAATCACACGTGTCCAACATATACAGCACGATCCGCCAGAAATATATTTTTAAAACCAATTTAAAAATATTAAAATCGAGAATTATATACGGAATTTCCTAAATTAATTACAAAGCAGCAGTTGGCTTTTAATTAATTTTATATTTATTTTTTCGCCCCTAAAAAAATAAATAATTACAAATATGCCCCACGGCTACAGTAACTGGCATCGGGCCTTTTGTGCACTAAAGTCAACGAAATTGGCCAAAAGTCAACGATTTTGTCAAAAAGCATACGGTTTCGATTAAAATAATATTATTTTAATCAAAAGTAGCCGCCAAGACAATGTAACACCCACTAAACGGACCAATCAGAAAGAAAGAATCGGACCCTGTTGAACATGGTCCGTTCTATGCTAGGATATACTGACTTACCAATTTACCTGTGGGGGTATGCACTCCTGACTGATGCATATATCTTGAACAGATGTCCTTCCAAATCCGTTCCTAAAACTCCACATGAGATGTGGGAGGGCAGGAAACTAAGTCTTAATCACATTAGGATTTGGGGTGTCCCGCCTATGTCAAGAAGACTAAGGTGGAAAAGTTGGAAGCGAGGTCCGCGAAGGGACGTTTCATTGGATTCCCATATGGGACGATGAGTTATCTATTCTACATGCCCGAAGATCGAAAGATCGTTGTTGCTTTGCAAGCACACTTCCTGGAAGATGAATTCATTCAGGAAGGCGGAGCAGGTAGAAGTATTTCTTTAGAAGAATACAATGAAACTCCTCAGGAGACACATGTGCAATAAATTGGAACCGAACCTTCTGAAACACAACTACAACCACCTTGTAGGTCTAGTAAGGTGTCTCATTTACCTGAGAGGTATGGCCTTGTACACTTGGAGGAGCTGGGTCTCCATGAGGTTCCAAGTGAGCCAAGAGACCGACCCAACGACCTATGACCAAGCGATGGTGTATGTAAACTCCATGAAATGGACTGTAGCAATCTTCATGTAGTTGGGATCTTCGTTTTGGCGAGGCAGTCAAAGAGTTTGACTTCGTGCAAAATGAATAGGAACCTTGTGTATGCAAGAGGGTTAGTGGGAGCAAGATCACATTCTTAGTAATATATGTAGATGACATTATACTAATAGTAAATGATGTGGGAATGCTCAGTTCTGTGATAGCTTGGCTTTCGAGTAATTTCTCCATGAAAGACTTGGGAGAAGAAACCTATATTCTTGGGATTCGACTCTACTGGGATAGAGCAAAGAGAATGATAGGTCTTTCTAAGCCCTCTATATAGATAAAATCTTAAAGCGATTTAAGATGGATTATTCTAAAAGAGGGTTCCTATCGATGCGACATGGAATAAAACTCACCTTGAAGATGTGTCCTCATGAGTAACAACAAAAGGAAATGAGTAATATACAATATGATTCGGCCGTGGGTAGCCTTATGTATGCTATATTGTGTACGAGACCTGACATTGCGCATGCTGTGAGCGTGGTAAGTAGGTTTCAGGCAAACCCAGGTAGGGAACATTGGACTGTAGTAAAGAACGTTCTCAAGTACTTGAGAAGGACTAGAGATATGGTTCTTATGTATGGCGGTTGAGAACTGAATGTGATGGGATTCACTGATTCGGACTTCCAAGGACATAAAGACGATTCGATGTCTACTTCTGGCTATATATTTACTCTTAATGGCGGAGCAGTATCTTGGCACAACGCCAAGTATAGCGCGACTGCTGGTTCCACCTGTTAGGCTGAGTATATAGCGGCCTCAAAGGCCTCCAAAGAAAGGGTTAAGAAGTTACTGGGTAAACTTCACGTGACACCATGTGCTACGCTGCCTGTTTTCATTTTTATACGATAACAATAGAGCGGTAGCATAGGCTTGGGAGCCAAGGTTTCATAACAATACAAAACATATTGAGAGAGAGTATCATATCGTGAGAGAATTTATTCGCAAAGGGATACATTGTGCTGCATAGAGTAGAGTCAGCCGACAACGTCGATGATCTACTGACCAAGTCACTTTCTCAGATTAGCTTGGAGCGTCATCTGGAGAACATGAGTATTAGATACCATAATGTGTGGCATTTAGTGCAAGTGGGATATTGTTAGGAGTATGCCCTTGAATGCCACTCAGAGGATGTTGAGTGAGGGCATTGTACTTGTTATTATGTAAATCATTAATATAAGGCAATGAATGTTTCTTTATTTACTGGTAGTTACTGGCGTTCCTAACTCGTAAATATATATATATAGAAACTAGTTCGTGTATTTGAGAGCACAACATTTCACTCCTTATTGGATAAGGGGAACGGCACTGGAAAGGTTTATAGCTCAAATACTTAATCGTTCGCAAGTCGAGGAAACTTGACTGGGCGTTAAGTTTATGTGAAGACTTGTATGTCGTGTTCTTTGACGTGGAGAGTGCCTGTCGAACACTAATGGTTAGTGGGAGCACACGTTATAGGTATGCTAATTGGATTAGTATACTCGAACCGACTCACCCTCGATTCGTCACACGGGTTTCACTCCGGGACAGTCAATGAAGGAATCGAAAGGTTGTGATAGGTATTCGTGAACCTTCAACTTGAGAATTTAGTAGGGATGTTCTTGTGACATCAAGATTTTCATTAGAGTAGTTCGACCCTGTAAACCGGAAGGCGGGGGTCAACCTCAACGTGCGTCTTGATGGGAAAGTAGCAGATCCTACTGAATACCAAGATAGAATTCTTTCTCCTGTTAGTGAACGGGTTATATGTCCTATGCGGTTATTGTCAGATGAGATCATAAGTATTTGGACAAAGCATTGGAGATAGTTGTATTGGATACACGAGAGCTCGATGATCTCGATTTGCATTAACTCATGCATAACGTCAAGTACAGATAGGGTTTGACTGACCGTGACCTTATAACTTGATCGGGACATTTGAAAGAAGGGTTTATACGTATACTGGTATTCACGATAGAATGGTTCTTGAATGATCTCAAATCATTCGTTCTCAGTTGGGGTACAGTGTAGGCCACCAGGCTGGCTAGGTGGTGCTACTACTCTTTGGCTCCTCCCATTGCTGACTGAGATGGACCTACCGAGTCGCGCAATAGGATTGACGATGGAATGAATTGAGCTTATTCTCTCATTATGAATATTAGATATTGGATATCTAATTTGGAACATTGGATATCTAAATTGATTTATTAGATAAATTAATTTACGGCCGAATGAATTAAATAAATTACTGGGTGATTAATTTAATTCATAAATATAATTATTTCTTGGAGAAATTAATTATGTTATTTTGTATTTGATATGATTAATTAATTGGATTAATTGATTGATATAAATACATCAGAACGGAATTGGAGTTTATGTGTTTGGACTCACGGGAGTCCGAAACGAACTGAGCTCGTCCGATTCCTTCTAGAGGTCGCCCCATTTCCACCCACCTTCCTTTAGTCTTTGTCTCTATTTTTAAATAGAAGACAAAGACTTAATAGATATAGTATCTATTATTTTAATGGGAAATGTGTTGTCATTAGGTGGATTTAGAATATAATTAGAAGTGAAGACTTCATCTCAAAAGACCAACCAATTGATTCCTACGGTTCTACCATAGAGAGAGAGAGAGAGAGAGCGAAAGAACTTAGAGTTTCTTTCAAAGTCTTCATCTTCTTCTTCATATTGCTCTTGATTGTTCTTGGAGAAAATTGAGAGATTCATTGAGAGTGTGTGATCTATACACTTAGAGTGTAATATTCACATTCGAAAGCTTCAGCATCCTAGCTCTATCCGTATCCTTGGAGGATAGCAAGGTGATCGTCGTTCCGTTCGTTACTCCAGCGCGTGTCAAGTAGAGACGTGGTACTTTCGGTGTTGGATCATCCAAGAGATTAGAGCGGATTGGATCGTAGGGAAGTCAACTAAAGCTTGGGGAATCGCTCAAGAGAAGGACACCATTTAATCAACGGACTACAAGGGTATGTTTCTTGTATCATCTTGTGCTTCGTTTAATATTCGTATATACGTAGCTCGATCGATCTTCGTAGGGATTTCAAATCGAATTAATTTTCATTTTACCGCTTCCGCTGGGCCTTCATTTTAGGCACCGAATCCCAACAGAATGTAATACCCGTACATTTTATTGAATTATTGACCTTGCCGTTCTTCCATTTTTGTCGCTCTTTAAACACTTGTTGAGATGTTGTCGATGTTGATTCTAGAGTTTTGTGCCTTTCGGATCATGTTCGTATTGTTTGGACCATACAGTGGTGTTTTGAGACAGGCAGATAGCGTACGCTAGACCTAAGCTAATGCACGCTATTCCTGTTGAGTAGCACACGCTAGTGTTAGGTATTAGCGCATGCTAATGGGCTTGGCAGAGGCAGTAGCTAATTCTGCCCTCTAGACTAGCAGTTAGTGCACGCTAGGCAGTAGCCAGCGCATGCTATTCGTGTTAAGTAGCGCACGCTAACATAGCCCGTAGCGCACGCTAATGAGCTGAGTCAGCAGAGGTAGTGAGGTATTTCTACTTTCTGGACTAACAGGTAACGCACGCTAGGCCTTAGCCAGAACACGCTATAGGTGTTGCGTAGCGCGCGCTAGTGCCCAGTCGTAGCGCGCGCTAGCGGAGTTGGGCACTGAACTGGAATTTTTGCAGGATACCAGTTAGCGCACGCTAATGTCTCAGGACAGGAGCTACTGGACTACCGGGTGACCCCGTTAGCGCACTCTAACCCTTAATTTTAGCGCACGCTAACCTGGTGCAGTATATAAGGGCTAGTCAACCCCTGGTCTCGTCATTTTGCAACCTTTTCACTCATTTCCGACGGGAGAGCACGGGAGAGGGCGATTTGAGACAGTCCTTCTTCAAATATCATCATCTTTGGTTGAATAACAAATATTACACAACATCTAATCCATTTCTATCCTCCAAATCAATGTAAAATCCTTAGAACCCTAGTTTTGGGAATTTTGGGGGATTTTCTTAGATTCGCCAGATTTATCCGTTTTGGAGCTTGAGATCATTGAGATTATGATGTATCTACCCTGTATCCACGTTTCTCCTACGATTATATGGATTGTTCTGTACCTTGTTTGGACTTGAGAGGCTTTGGGTGATTTTCAAACCTCTAGATGTTTATCTTTGTAGTTTCGTGAATCGTAGGCGGGTTTCGGGAGTTTCTTCGTGTGATTTGAGTATGGATTATTGATTATCGTCTTCCTTACGAATCATTTAGATGCCGGAAGTGTGTTCTTGGACCGACCGAGCTTATACTCTTTTCCTTCTGATTCTCGATGTCTCAAAGGCAAGTATATATATTTATGATTGTATATTCTCAACTTTGAAAGTAAGATATATGAATTGTATGATGGTATATATCCACTCTGGGATGGGCCGACGGGTCCTCTGAGGGTTCCATAGCCTCTGGTGCGGTTCCACGGATATTTTGGGTTAACCACTCTAGGACGGACCAACGGGTCCTTTGAGGGTTCCGTAGCCTCTGGTGCGGTTCCACGGTTAATCATGTATGTATTGATTGTGATGCTATGAGATTTAATTATTTCGGAATACTAGTCTTGAGTTGATGAGATTATGATTACATTTACTTTATTGTCGAGGAGTATTGTGTTTCATATTCGATATACTTGTACTAGCTATTCGACGGCTAACCCCTTTATGGGGAAATACCTTTCATGTATTTCAGGATCCAAGAGAGCGGATAGGCATCTACCGGGTCGGCATGAAGATGATGGGCAAGTTTGATGCTGTGTCTTGTCACTAGTTATGTTTTGTATTTCTTCTATTCAATGATGTTGTACTTGAATGGTTTTTGAGTACTCAAGTACTGTTTTCGGTTTCCTTGATGTTTCAGCCTGCGTTGCCATGGTTTTGATCCGTGATGTGTTGTATTTGTATTTGGATTTATTGGATATTATTTTGAATACCGTTTTATTATCTTCCATTTGATTGTGATTGGACCATATCGGTCAAAGTTCATAGTTCCGCGAGTAAATAGCCTCGTGGGTCCCACGACGGGGCTCACGACGCTGAAATATACCCTGAATAACTTTGGGATGTTACAGAAAGGATCCTCCCGGGTTCATCTAGCCTTTGCCCCGGCTATGTCTTGAACCGACAACCTTGGAGTCGAACTCCCGACGGGCCTGTCAGAAGTACTCTCCCCAGCCATACCTGTAGAAGAGGACAAGAGATTAGACTCACCCTGTGAAGACGACGAGGTGACCTTCTCCCTCGTCTCAACCACTTGGGCCGGGGAGGAATCTCCCCCAAGGCGAAGCTGAGCTTGAGACTTGTCCTTGACATAATGCAAAAAGATGCAGTCCAGGACTTCGTCCAAACTATCAAGAGTCAACACGTCGACATCACTACCATCTACGGTCCTAGGCGCAATAGACCCAGAGGGATATTTAACATCCATTCTAGGGGTTTTCTTCATGTACAACATTTTGCCAATGGCCACGGGGGATAAAAGCCTCCATGACCTATCGGATTTAACATAGATCCTAGAGTTCCTAGTGTAGAAACCGTAAGTGGAATTCTTTTCCAGATACCCACGCTTAGACATCTTGAGGACGCGAAGTTTAATAGAAGACTTGAACCTTTGAAAAACTCAACAATGGCGGAAAAAATAAATGGGAAATAGAGCTGGAAAAATACCTTAAGTAGCAAAGATAAGCGGATGAAAATAAACGGGAAGCAACGCCGGAAGAACTGGTCGGAGTAAATCGGCGGGCCGCTGCAAACTGTTCTCTGTTCGGAATCCGAAGAATGAAGGGAATAATTTTGATATTATAAGGAGGGCACACGGGTGTCATAATTGCACCGCATTAATGGGTGCGGTTCTCCAGGAGAGTGTCTCTTCACCTCTCCACGCGCACACCACCCAATTACATGAAGGGATTCGAAGCGATTCGTATGACCGAACCCTTAAACTTCAGTGAACCCAAACAAGTTGAGGCCGACATAACTCCAAGCAAAGCCGGCTTCAGAGAAGCAACCAAAACCCTGAAGGATAAAGGATGGACTTGAGTTCCTACTCGGCATGCCGAGATAGAAACTCGGGGGCCACTGAACGACATAAACCGAATTGATTAATTGGATCTAAGGAGCCTGGGCATAAGCCCAGTAGGTCCCACAAACCAAGACCCTGCAAAGCCCAGGGGTAAACTTCTCAACCCTGCGTAAGGAATGACAGCTAGGCCGACCTGAAGGCCAGATATCCTAACTCGTCATGCCTCAGCTCCGATTCAGGTCTAGACCTTGTCAGGCGACCATCTTATCATGCCGACTCGGTTTAAGTGATATAACAGGCTGAGATCCCTCAACCTCCACTCCTTGTCGGTAGATGAAGGTCCTATCCTTTCAGCACGAAACGGAATCTGACAAAATCCAAGATAGAGAGAAATAAAGATATCCTTACTTAATAAGGACTCTTTTCCACAAGGAAACTGTATCCACAATCCTTATCGGGATTCTACTTCCCATATATATATATATATATGAAGCCCAACACCAACACGGACTCGATGACTTTCTCCGCAAGTTAGGGTTGCAATATCCGTGATTATATAATAGGTGTCCTCGCACCTACACTGGTACACACAGAATTCTTGACTCTCAATACAGTCAATTAAATTTATTTCCATCATATATTCAATATACTTGCTCTCACGCCGGAGGGCCTTCGTCGGTGAAGCCCCGGCTCAGTTCACATATTTTCTTGTGTGTAGATCCGATCAGGAAGTTTACTCGCCGGAATTATCCGACCGCTTGGATAAGGGCTGATCCGATATGTTTTGCCAGCATCATTCTTAATTTTCGTTGTTGAGTCTTTATTTGCAGTTTTTATTCTTCATGTTGGTAATTTATGTGTCAGAAATGTTTGGTTATTAACGAAATTTTATTTTTTATACTGGCATTATTAACTCAGTGGAGAAAAATAAGATACAAAAAAAGAGAATCAAAATTAATATGAAAATTGTAAGAAGGTAGTGGCATAGTGCAAATTGAATGGCGTAAGGACAAATATATTCCATAAAATAAATATCTCAGAGAAATGACAAAGTGCTCTGACAATCAAAAACAGAATATCTCCAACAATAGCAAAAACCCTTCAAATATTAGCATGAAAGCTGAACATAATATCTCAAACAAAACCAAAATCTTAACAAAACCAAAATCCATTGAAACATAAGCATCAAAACTGAATCTCAAACAAAAGAAAAATCCATTAACTTGATCACCCACCTCCTTGGCGACATCCACTATTCGATCGTCATCCCCGAGTACCACGCCGTCCTCCACCAGGATTTCTGGTTACTTCAAGACTTGATTGAAGCCTCGTGTCTGTTCTAGGCCTTCCATGACTATTTGAGTTGCGTGCATTCTCGCCGTTGGGGCACAGATTAGATGCTAAGCCAAGATTAAGATTTATGATTTCAACCAGCAGTTGCTTGTGCGCTTCCTTCACCATCTTGACTGCCTGGGGGTTAGTTATAGCTGCATCTGCGCATTCCACAAAACTCTGTTCCATCTCTTGATATAATTTGAACTCCTTGGTCATGTGAGGATAACCACCTGCAAAAATAATACTAGAATGCCACCTATACTCTTTTGCCCGCCATCTTCTCATAATGTAATCTTTGTACTGTACACCAAAACTTTTAAAATATGGGCACAGAATATCCCTCTAAATTCATACTTACAACAGTTGCAGCTTATGTATTCTCCAATAGGGAGATACTCACCATTCGCATCTCCAACATCTTGAAACGCTCAACATGATCTTCACCAGTTGAGACCTCTTCCACATTGCCATTGCTTATTTTTCTGATTTCATCTTGTAATAAGAGGCTGGTATTGTGCGTGTATTCAGCCAACAATTGCTTCTCCCAACGAAAACTCAAGATAGGTTTCAATGACACACAATTTGACTTGTAATCAGCTTGCATCTCCTTCTGCAGTTTGTTGTGAATGGCAATCTCATATTGCTCCACATAGTTTTAGTGTACTCCTAGAGTTGACATAGCCATCAAAGAATGCGTGCATTGACTCATTTCTTTGAGTCGATACCATACCATACCAGAACATATGAACAAATGCCCATCTCTCCCTTTCATCAAACAAGTCTTTTAGCCAATTATTATCGTGAAGACTATGCTTAGATAGGAAATCCGTCCACCTTGACTCAAATTTTGTAATGTTGAGACTGTTATATATCATTGAGTAGAATTTAGAGTTGAAATTAGATTGACAACTCTTAAAATCAGCAACACCTTTGAACTTTGTGGGAATTTTATAAGAAATGTGCCACAAACATAGTCTATGTATAGTTAATGGCAACACTTCTTTCACTGCAATCCCGATACTCTCACATTGATCTGTGAGCATGGCTGTAGGTTGAACACACCCATTGCTTGCAACCAATTGCTGAAGAACCATTTAAACGATCCAGATTGCTCGTGGCTTAATAAACCACATCCCAGTAACATAGATTGATTATGCTTTTCACTCCCACCACAGTCGCAGCGGCATCTTATATTTATTGACGAGATAAGTAGTATCAAAGCTGATAACATCATGGAAATCTTGATAAGCAGCTCTACTTCGAGGATGGACCCACATCATATTACGTAGACGCCCATCATCGTCAACGTCCATTATGTGGAAAAACTGCAATTGCATCCGCAAAAACAGCCCGTGTATTGGGCACCAAACGGCTGCCCACCAAAAAGTCCATCTTCTTGTTCATTGAGAGAATGGTCTTGTTCTTCTTCAGACAAATCGTGACCTTGGCCAAAAATTTGATCATAAATCTCATTCAAATTGGTACCCATAGCTCTCTGTGTTTCAAACGCAAGAAACTACAACTCTTGTGTTTGTCTTTCTATTATTTCATTCACGCAAAAAGTAGATTGCTTTGCCATATTTTTTTTAGGTGTAAAATTAAGTGTTATTATTTTAACTCTTGTTAATTTTATGTTGAAAATATACAAAACGATTTTAGTTGGAATTCATTGCATGGAATAAAAAATGGTCATTGATTATACACAATAAAAAATCGAATACAGATAATTTGTTAACATTATTGTAGTTATTTTAAGGCAAAATAGCTCTACTAGGGACTGAAGTTTGCCATTTTTATCACTTAAGGGGCTAAAGTTTTAAGTGTTTCAAACAAGGGATTAAAGTTTAATCCGTTTCACCCATTAGGGATTCCGTTTGTTTGGTCCCGTTAAGTTTTAACGGATATGTGACACGGCTATTATTTGACACATGGCCCTCCTCATTCCTTGCGACTCTTCATCTTGCGAGTTATACCTTGCGACTCTTCTCCTTGGGAAACAGAAGTGTTCGACCTTGCGATTTGAAGTTCATGGCGATCAACCTCGACTCGGCTTTAACCACCGTAAAGTGGTACTGTTCAAGAAATCAGAGTAGCTTGTTTCGCGCTTGTCTTGGAGGAGAAATTTCAAGAACATTTAGGGCTTTTGCAATTCCAGGTAAGTTATTTACTTTTGTTTCCTTTGTATCGGATTCATTGTTTCCAAAAAAAAGAGTAGGGTTTTCTTTATACATTTGTTGATTAGTATTTATTGAATTGTTTTAATGTTTGTAGGCTATAATGGATAGTGCTATTATACTGGAAATACACCATGGTGGCACTTTTGCTGATACATATGGTCTGTCTAACAAATTGCAAAAGACTTATAATGATGGGGAAATTAAAATAATCAGCAATGTAGATATGGATTTAGTTACTTTGAGGTGTTGGGGTATGTTAAAGATCTGGGTTATACTGGTCTATGCAAGTTGCACTTCAAATTCCCTTTGAGCCAATGGAATCAGGGTTGATGTTACTTCATAGTGATGACCAGATCCCCACACTATTAGGAGAGGATAAAGTTGGAAACAAAATAAATATATGTTGAAAAGGTTGATGAAACAGTGGAGGTTCAAGGTCATGTTAATGAAGAAGTAGGGTTTGAGAATAATGAAGAACAAGAAGGCACTGAAGATGATTTGGAATTGGACTTTGATAATATGAGTGATATAAACAACATGGATCATTGCTCTGATGCTGATGATAATGATGAGTTAAATAAGGAAGAGACTGTTAGCTATGAAAAAAGACATGGAAAAGATTAGGTTGGGATCTGAAAACTTAAATACTTTAAATGAAGACTGCATTGTTCCTAATGATGCTGAAAACCCAATTGAGGAACTAAAAGGTGGTGAAATAGGTGATTATTAGTTTGATAGTGAAATAGGTGAGGATGTTAAAGCTGCTGGGTATGAGTCTGAACCCCTTGGTTCAAGTGACTATGATACTCAAACTAGCAGTGAGGATGAGGCAGTAACCAAGAAGCCTAAAGTGTCTCACCCAACATTTAACCCTAAATGTGAGATGCATAAGATCAAGTTTGAAGTTGGTATGAGGTTTAGTAATCATAAACAGCTCAAGGAAGCTATAAGGAGTTATGAAGTAGCCAAGGGTTTGGGAATTAAATAATTAACAAACAAGCTAAATAAGATCCAAGCTATTTGCAAGGAAAGGTGCCCATGGTACTTATATGCTAGTTGGATGAAAAATGAAAAATCTTTTCAGATTAAAACCCTTAATGATGATCATAGATGTTGTAGAGAGGCTAAGGTTAGAATGTCTACTTCAAATTGGTTGGATGAGATGTATGGGGATAAGATTAGGGCTAACCCTATATGGAAGTCTGAAGATTTCAAGAAAGATGTGAATGACAAGTACAAGGTCACTGTAACTAGACTACTGTGTTATAGAGCCAAGAAAAAAGCATTGTGTGAGGTTCAAAAAGGACTAGTTGAACATTAAAGCTACTTGAGAAGCTATGGTAGGGAGATTTTAAAATCAGATGGGAGGAATACTGTGAAGATCAGTGTGTTCAGGCAGGGGATAAATGGAGCAGCCACATTTAAAAGGATGTACATAAGCTTTTATGCATTGAAGAAGGGCTGGAAAGATGCATGTAGACCAATGTTAGGCTTGGATAGATCATTTCTTAAGTCGTATTGCTTCGGAGACATACTATCAGCTGTTGGTAGAGATGCCAACAATCAGATGTTTCCTGTGGCCTGGGCAGTAGTTGAGGTGGAATGTACAGATTCATGGCGTTGGTTTCTGGAAATTCTCAAAGATGACTTAGACTTGAACCATGAAGGAACTGGTCTAACACTAATTACTGGTAATCATTAATTCTTTTAATTGCTTTGTAATTAACTTAAATTTGTGGTTGCAACTTTTTATTAAACTGGTTTTTTATATTATTATAGATCAGCAAAAGGGCCTTGAGCTTGCAATTGCTAATCTACTGCCTAATGATGAGCATTGATGCTGTGCTAGGCATATTTATTCAAACTTGAGGAAGTTATACACTGGTAATTGCTTTGATATTTACTAAATATTAATATTTACTTATTGTTACTGTAATCAATCATTTGTTTTGATGCTTTTTGCAGGATCTGAGCTGAAAAACCTTTTCTGGACAGCAGCAAAGAGCTCAACTCCTAAATAATTTAAGTCTGCCATGAAGGGTATAAGGGTGCTCAATGTTGATGCTCATGAGTGGCTAAGAAGACATAATCCAAAATTGTGGTGCAGAGGTTTTTTCTCTATCTTTTCTAAATGTGAGTCTGTTGACAACAATTTATGTGAGTGTTTCAATGGGACTATTGTAGATGCTAGGAATAAACACATAATTGACATGTTAGAGGATATTAGTAATGGGGTTAAGGAAAGACTTGAGAGGAGAAGAAAGGTTGTGGAGAAATGGCAAGGTGAGTATTGTCCTAGGATACTTACTAGACTGGAAAAAAATATTGATGAGCATAGGTGTTTCTGTACAACATATAATGGGAACTACAAGTTTGAGGTTATAATGAGGTTAGATGGTTATGTAGTGGACACTCAGGCTAGGTCATGTAGCTGTAGGATGTGGGAGTTAAGTGGAATTCCCTACAGCCATGTTGTTAATGCAATATATTACCTCAATGATGACCCTAGGAAATATATTGATTCAAGCTTGATGGTGGATAAGTGCAAACAAGCTTATTGAGAGTGTATACTAAGTATGAATGGGAGGAATTTGTGGCCAAAGGATGAAACTGATCCTATAAGGCCACCACCAAAAAGAAGGATGTATGGTAGGCCTTAAAAGGCCAGAAGGAAGGGTTTGAATGAGGAGACTAGGAAGGGTTTGAATGAGGAGACTAGGAAGGTGGGTTCTACTGTGAAGTTAATTGAGAAAGGAAGAGAAATGCATTGCACCAATTGCAAGCAATTGGGGCATAACAAAAGAAGCTGCAAAAATGCTCCAGTTCAAGGACAGCACGTATGAATTTTCTTATTGTTAACTCTGTTTTCTTTCAAATGTCAGTTACTCATTATCTTTTTATTGTGCATACATGTAAGGTTGATAAGAGTGGTATTGGAACAACTTCTATGAGAGCACCAAGACATAAGAAAGCTCTAAAAGAGAAGAAAGCACCATCAACACATACAAGAAAAATGAAAGGTATAAGACATGTTTTTGGAGATGATGTCCTTGATGGCTTTGGTATGTACATTGGAGGTATGGAGGTATCTGTTCAAGTGGATCATGGAATTCAGCAGGCTGAATCAATAGTACTGTCACATGCTCAACAACCCCCACAACCAACATACGAATCACTGGTACAAGGGACCTGCCCAGCATAAAATACAAGGAATCTGACTACACATACTAAAAATACAATGAAGACACTGGAAATCAGGAGGAGAACCATGAAGAAGTGATTTATGTCAATGAACTCTGTGTTGTCTATGTAGTTTTAAGCCAATGAGCTTGTTATTTTTTTTTTTTTTGCAATCCTTTTTGGTATCTTTTTGGTTTTTTTTGAAGTGAATGACCTTAATTCAATGGTTATGGTTTATGTTTTTGGGAATGTGCATGGTAATGTGGATATTCAGTTATTTTGTAATGAAATTATGCGGTTTGAAATTATACAATATTAACTCCATTGTGATTTGAATATTTACTCATTACATATTATGCGGTTTGAAAATTATGCGGTTTGAAAATTTGTTCATTACATAACAAAAAGTATTACAAATCCAAACCACCATTGTGAACAACGATACAACATTATCATCCCCAAGAAATTTGCTCATTACATAGCAAGAAATATTACAAATCCAAACCACCATTGTGAACATTGATATAAATAAAAACTGCACCAACAATGATACCAATAAATTTCAACTTTAACATCATGAAATCATATTTTATATTCTTTGTTTCTCGGTTCTTCTCAAACTCAATTTGATTCTTCAAAACAGCAATTTCTTCCTTTAGTTCAGTAATTCTGCCTTCATAAAAATCACACCTGTAACACATTTCCGTTTTTGACCTTGTAGAAGAATCTTCTTCATTATCAACCCATTTAAAGAAGGTGCACGGTGTTTCACCCTTCATACCATAGTTTCCGCAACCATAAAAGTGACGCCCACGATTAGCCTGTGTTTTAACAACTCGAACTGGAGATTCTTTGTTGCAATAGCAAGATAACTTCGAGTTAATGGACATGGAAGTACCTGATGCCATTAGGTTCGCTCGGGTCAGTTGAAAAAACTCAGCCTTTGTTGTTGATTTAATCGTTACTGGTGGAGGCTAGGGACCTATGGTTTCTTGAAGACGATAATGGCGTAGGGACACAAGGAAGGAGAAGGGCCGAATATTCTGTCCTAATCATCTTTAAATAAACGAATTATAAATTGCCATGTGTCAAATAACAGCCATGTCACACATCCGTTAAAACTTAACGGGACCAAACACACGGAGTCCCTAACGGTGAAACGGATTAAACTTTAGTCCCTTGTTTGAAACACTTAAAACTTTAGTCCCTTAAGTGATAAAAATGGCAAACTTCATTCCCTAATAGAGCTATTTTGTCTTATTTTTAGGGAAGTCAAAAGTAATAATTTATTACCAAAATAGAATAAAAAGGATACAATGGGAATAGAATTTAGCAATAAAATCGGAAATCATAAATCATTCTCAAAAAAACGATTTTAGGGGTATTAAGTCTTGGAGACTTTAAGTCAAAAAAAATCAAAAAAATCATTTTCCATTCTCTAAAAAATAGCATTAGACCCCCAACATTGTACATAAGAGTTGCATGGTGCCTTCTTCCTTCCAATTCTAATAGTACTTGCATAGCATGCGTAAAAATTGAGGTTGGCCTCGTGTTCATAGTTTTTGAAAAATTGCGACAAACCTCCCCTATTTTTTTTATATAGGCGTCAAACCCCCTAAGTAAGTACAATAGATAATCACATAATAAGTACCCCTCCTGAGAATTTGTATGTTGTCCAAGTTAATTCAACTTTAGTAGGACTACGCGGTCATCAATATTTAAGATTATACAAATGATGAAAATTTTGTAAAATAGAGAAAACAAAAAATAGAAATCGATCTGGTTAGACAATAAAGATGCAGGGGACCTAAAGTTTTTTATTTATTTATTTATGCATATGAAATGCTTGTCCGATAAAGGAAAAAGATATGGGAGTTGTAAGGCATATGAAATGGGGAAGAAACACTTTTTTCTTTGGTCTTACTTTTCAACAGTTTGAGTTTGAAAAAGGGAAGGGCAGAAACATGGGCATATTAAATTTTTAAGGAAAATAATACTCCCTTCCTCAGCCAAAAAGTACCTTATTTTAATTTTTTCTAGTCAAAATTTATAAACTTGGATCTTAAATTATGATCAATATATAAAAAAACTATAGTTATATAAGTGTTTGAGGAGAAAAGTAAAGACAAAGAAATCAATCAGATTGATATGATGAATAGAGGCGCTTTATATAGGCATTACTGAAAGTCTTTCCATACATGGATTCCTAGTTAAGGTAATACATCTAACAAGGATCAACTATGGAAGAGTCCAGAACCTTCCATAACTCTTATCCCCCTACAACTAGTATTAGGTAAGACACCAACACGGGAAGGATTTCCCGGAACACTCCCCCTGTGTCGAACGCTAATACTAACATGGTGCACAAGGTGTTGCCTCGGTAAAAAACCTTTCCAAGTCAAATAAAACCCTGTGGGAAAAACAAAGACTTTGGTGAGGAAAAAGAGCGCAACGCACCAACTACAAATGTCAGAATCATGTGAAGTATACTCCCCCTGAGGTATACATGACAGCTCATTCCATCGAGCCATCTTTAGTTGAGCTCGGATAATCGACACATGCCGATGCTTCTCACATGTTTCTCTAATGTATATTTCGGCAGAGACTTAGTGAACAAGTCTGCGATATTCTCATCGGAACTCACTTGTTTCACTTCGATATTCAAAGAATTTCTGCTGCCGATTATAAAAGAACTTGGCGCAATATGCTTGTTATTGTCACCCTTTATGAAACCTAACTTCATCTGCTCAATGCATGCCGCATTGTCCTCAAAGATGCAAGTAGGGGTTCTTTGTAGTGGGATCTAATCCACACGTTCCTCGTATATGGTCTATGGTAAGGAGCCAAATGCACTCCCTTACGGATTCGTGCAATGCAATTATCTCTGCATGGTTCGAGGAAGTAGCAACCAGGGTCTGCTTGGTAGATCGCCAAGATATCGCCGTATTCCCAATGGTGAACACATAACCAGTTTGGGAACGTCCTTTATGCGGGTCAGAGAGATAACCGGCATCAGCAAATCCAACTAACGTGTCGTTAGGATTCTCTGCATAAGGGGTAAGCTTGCTCCCATTAGCACTTCTGGTAGTCAAGCTACCATGCTTAGCTGCAATATCAGAGGAAGATCGACGGTCGGTATGCATCGTCTTAACCTCAACAATTCCTTTCGGAATATCACTCTCTCTTGCATAGGGAAAGAACAATCCAAGGTCACTGGAGCCTTTCAAGTATCGAAAGATGTGTTTTACTCCATTCCAATGCCTTATCGTGGGAGCGGAGCTAAATCTCGCTAACAGATTCACAGAGAATGCGATGACTGGACGAGTACATTGAGCCAGATACAACAACGCACCGATTGCACTAAGGTACGGTGTTTCTGCTCCAAGGACCTCTTCATCCTCCTCTTTAGGACGAAATGGATCCTTGTTCATTTCCAGACTTCGACCAATCATGGGGGTATCAAGAGGATGTGCCTTGTCCATGCTAAATCGCCTGAGCATTTTGTGGACATAGGCAGACTGATGAATGAGTATGCCATCATCTGGATGTTCTAGCTCTAAGCCCAAGCAGAATCGAGTCCTCCCCAGATCTTTCATCTCGAATTCAGATTTAAGGTAGCGGGCCGTTTCATTGACCTCATCTATGGTACCGATGACATTCATGTCATCTACATAGACGGCTACAATCACGAATCCTGCATCTGTTCTTTTCACGAATATGCATGGACAGATGTCCTTTGTTCTTGTATCCTTCCGAACCAAGTATTCACTTAGGCGGTTGTACCACATCCTTAGGATTGTTTCAAACCATACGGTGAACGACGCAATTTCACACGCGTACGCGCTCCGTGGTTTAGAGCTACTTGATTTGGGCCATGAAATCCCTTCGGGACTTTCATATAGATATCCGTATCTAGATCCCCATAAAGATACCCCGTAACCACATCCATAAGCCGCATGTTCAGCTTTTCTGACACTACCAAACCGACTAAGTAGCGGAAAGTGATGATGTCCATAACGGGAGAATACGTCTCCTCGTAGTCAATGCCAGTGGCGCCGCGAGAAGCCTTGGGCAACTAGTCTCGCTTTGTAACGCATGACCTCATCCTTATCATTGCGTTACGAACAAAGACCCATTTATGTCCAATGGTTTAATGCCCACGGGTATTGGCTCGATACGCCAAATACCTCACGTTTAGCCATTGAGTCTAGTTCACCTGCATTGCATCTTTCCATTTCGCCAATCGGCTCGTTGTTGACACTCGGCAACCGAGCGCGGCTCGGCGTCGTCGTCTTCAATAATTTCTTGAGCGATGGAGTAGGCAAAAGCATCGTCGACTAGCGTGGACGACCTGTCCAATAGTACGTATTCACTCGTACATTGCATCGAGATTTCTTTATTTTCTGACATCAACAAAGTTTCCGACGGGTCCGTCGATTGTTCCATTGTTGATTCGAGGACATATCCGTAGTCAGAGATAATCTCGTGTGACGGAGTCACTGTGTCGATGATGAGAGTATTTTGTGCCTCCGTTCCTCTTCCCTTTCGAGGTTCGGTATCCTTTCTACCCACTGGCCTCCCCCTCTTTCGAGCAGGGATAAGAGCAGCCGAAGCAGCCGTCCCACCACTAAAGTTGACGCCGGTGGCATCATTCCTTTGGGCGGCTGAACCTTGCCCTATAACTGGGACTTCTAACCTTGCAGGAACATTCGCAGTGGGAATGGTAGATCTTGTCACTTTCGCAGTATCAGTAAAGTTGTCGGGCATCGAATCCGCAACTTTCTGAAGACTGAGAATACGTTGCACTTCTAGCTCGGATTGAGCTGTGCGGGGATCTTGATGAGGCAAGGAGGGAGCACACCAGACAATTTCCTGGCATTCAAGGAATCGTTCGATTCCTCTCTCCCCCTAACGACGGGAAGTTTGTCTCATCAAAGTGACAATCTGCAAATCTTGCAGTAAACAGATCTCCTGTCAAAGGTTCCAAATAGCGGATAATTTTAGGCGATTCATAGCCAACATATATACCTAATAGTCTTTGCGGACCCATTTTAGTACGCTGTGGAGGCGTAATTGGCACATATACTGCATAACCAAAAATGCGTAAGTGTGAAATATCAGGCTCATATCCAGTTACCAACTGGTACGCACTAAATGGTTGATTGGCAGTGGGTCGAAAGCGAATAAGTATAGCTGCATGCAAAATTGCATAACCCCAGGCAGAAATCGGCAAGTTGGTGCGCAATACCAATGCTCGGGCGATAAGCTGTAACCGCTTAATCATAGCCTCGGCAAGGCCATTCTGCGAATGAACGTGGGGGACGGGATGTTCAACATCAATCCCAATCGACATGCAATAGTCGTCAAAAGACTTTGACGTAAACTCTCCTGCATTGTCCAATCTTAATGACGAGATTGGGAAGTCGGGGTGGTTAGCCCGTAACTTGATGATTTGTGCTAGGAGTTTAGCAAATGCAGCGTTTCTCGTGGATAGCAGAGCGACGTGTGACCATCGCATTGATGCATCAACCATAACCATAAAATATCTGAATGGTCCGCACTCTGGCTGAATAGGTCCACATATGTCCCCTTGAATTCTTTGTAAGAAGCGAATATTTTGTGTTGAGTCTTTAGCAAAGGACGGAGAGGGTATCAACTTTGCTAGTGAACAGGCTTTACAAAACGATTTATGGGCATTAGAAATTTCCACGGAAGCCTCGGGATTTGCAAGAGATGCACCGTCAACCTTATCAGGGCGTGCGATCTTTAGTCCCGGTGATACGGTATCAAGCTCACTCACATCAATGCCGATATCGAGTGGTGCTTCCAATCGTTTTCTGGACTTGAAAAACGGATGACCATGTGAGTTTTTCAAAATGCAAATCATCATGTCGCGTCGTGGTGACCGAGTCGGTCATGCCATAGTTGGTATGCTTCGAATCACACGATTCGTGACTCACAAAGATAGGATTCAATAACCCTTATTGTAGTCCGGTATAAACCACTACTTAGACTCATAAGTTTCTCGAGAATGCGGCGTCTTCCGCATTCCGCGCAGTAACACACAAAAATTCTGTCCCATTCTCACAATGTGTATCAAGGTGATAACCGTTGGCACGGATGTCCCTAAAACTTAGCAAGGTTCGGTTTGCTCTTGGGGCATAGAGAGCATTTGTGACATTAATATGCGTACCATTAGGTAGCAAGAAATGAGCAGGTCCCCTCCCTTGAATTACTTGGGAGGAACCAATCATTGTTGTCACTGAGGATATGTATGGCACAATATCCTTGAATAATTGCCTATTCCGAAGAATAGTGTGGGTTGTTCCACTATCAGCAAGGCACAGAATTTCGCCACGAGACATCTACAATAAGACATAAAACTCGATTAGTCTTATGATTAGAGACATAGCGAAAACTCATTTACATCGAGTTTGGGGAAATTCGACCAAGTTGGTTAGGATCAAAGTTAGCACAATCGCTGGAAATAATTTCCGCGCAGCTTGACCTTTGTTCACTAAAATAGCAATAACTTCTTCGTTAAGAAGGCTATGGACGAACGGTCAGTTGTTTTGGAAACTAGACTTCCGTATCTTTCTGTCCATAGGTCGTGCACTTTATGGATCATTAAACTCAGATCTCAGTGCTCGTTTCAATTTGCTATTTTGGTATTTCCCTATTGTTGAGTGATAGAGCAAGGTTGAAGCCTTTTTCAAAGGCATTATTGTTGATACAATACTATGGAAATATGGCCATAGGATCGTTTAAATACTTTAAAACGCATCTTGGTTTTCGATTTATATCTCTACTAATGATCCTTTCGGTAACTCCAACTTGGTAGACTTGCAGAGAAAGTAGGAATGTCGGTACAGCTAAGGCTGTTTAAAAATCACTGATTCCGTTTGAACTCTAAAAGCATAAACAAATACCAAGGAGGATGCGCCTAGTCTTGATCAAAAGTTTTGATGAAATCCTACCAATGTATCAAATTTTTAACCAAGCAATTCATTGCTAGCAATTATTTTGTGATAAACCAAACATCCTTTCGAAGGGAAAAAATAAAATTCATCTTTGCACAATCACAGCAATTAAAAGAATTTTATTCATCATGGCCAACTTTATTACATTCATGAAAATCCAAAATAGTTCTCGGAAACTAGAAACAAGACAAAACATAACCAAAGCGTAAAACTAGTCAAAGTCGGCAACATCCATATGTTGGTCTTTGTCCGCAATGGTGAGAGGAGGGATCTCAGTCTGGATCTCAATATGGTTCACCTCTGTTGGGAAAAACAATCACCCTGTATCGAATCATCCGGGATACCCGATCCCTGTATCGATTGTTATTTGTTATTGAGAAGGTTTTGACATATATGCCAAATATACAGTAAGGAAACTGTATCGAGGCTTCAAGGCTTTATCCTATATCGAAGACCTGCCTCGAATCAGCATAAGTGAAGCTCGTCAGTACAGCAAGAAGACTTGTAATAAGACCAAGTATGGAAACTGTCTCGATGCCCTAAATACAGTCATCTTCCATACAGTTCGCAAAAGGACAAGAAAGAACACAAGTCAAGTTCCGTTGAACAAAGAAGTATTTAAATACTCAAGGATAAAGTATTTAAATACGCGGTCTTCGATCTTGAATCCTTGAAATCCGGATCATGTCATATTCCCGTTGAAGGAAATCTTATTCAAATGGACATCTCAACGGATACTTTCTTCAGAGGCTATATATATCCTTGAAGACATTGAAGATCAGTTACCCCAAGTAACACAACTCTCAAAAAGCTATCAAAGTTATTATCTGAGCAAACATATCTCCAAAGCATACTGCAAATTAGATCGAAAGAGATATATGGTGCTCAACATCAAGAACAGCTATCATCAGCTCAAGAACTTCAAAGTCACTGTTCTTACTCAGTTACCTATCTTTTACCTCTGTGTAAAAACCGAGCTCTGTGTGAACTCAACAAGTTATTCTGACCTGTGTGGGACGAATAAGGACGAAGCTTTGGAACTGTGTGTGAAGAAGTTAGTCAAGAAGGAAGCTTTAACCAATCTGTGTGAACGGTTGAAAGTGACATTCTTTGTATCAATCTGTGTGAACGATACAAGGATAGGTTTGTTTATAATTACGTAGTTGTGTACGCAGTAATTATATAATAAACTTTTACTCCTGTGTGGAGGACCAGTGGACGTAGAGGGGTTTACCTCGAACCACTTAAATTACTGTGTTATTTACCTTCTGCTTTTACTGTTTGAAATAACTGTGATATATTAAGTATACATCAAATACGTCGTTGCTGTATCCACGGCAACTAACTGTATCCAAGACTTCCGCTACGCACTCAGATTTAGATTCCGCACAGTTTGTTGTTTAAACAATTTTCCAAACTGTATCCAGTATACTTAAGTGGCCAACAAGTGGTATCGGAGCGGTTGATTCTAAAAAGAATCAGTCGTATTTCTTTTTAACCGAATCAGATTCAAATCACTTATTTTCAAAACAGTCTCTTTCATTCCTATATTATCAGTATGGATACTTCTATGATTAACAAAGTCCCTATGTTCTCTATTAACGAATTTGACGACTGGAGAATTAGAATGGAAGCTCATCTTGCAGCAATGCACGAAGAGATGATCTTTGTTATACAGGATGGTCCTATCAAGATCATGAAGGTCAATCCAGCCGCAAGGATTGAGGGCCAAGCCCATCTTTGAAATGCTCGAGAAAGAACGCGAGCAATGGACAACCGATGAAAGGAAGCGAGCCAATCTCGACAACGTGGCTAAGAACGCGTTATTTGTCACTCTTGACAAAGGCACGTTCTCAAAGGTAAAGAGCGCAAAAGCGACGAAGAAATGCAGGATAAACTCAAGTTAATTTGTGAGGAAACCGAGCTCTCAAAGAAAACAAGATTTCAAAACTTACTCAAGAATTCGAATCTTTTGAAATGAAACCAACGGAAACACTTGAGGAACTTGACCTCAGTTCTTGGTATTGTTGGTGAACTTGAAGCGTTGGGAAAGATTTACACCCAAAAGGAGAAGAACTTAAAATTTTCAGATCTCTCCCACTCGATGGGACATTAAGACCACAAACTATGCGTGTATCCTGTAATCTTAATGAAATATCCACTTTTGATCTCTTCTCGACCTTAAAGCTTTGAGTATGACATTGTAAGAGAGAAAGTCAAGAATCTCCTTCAAAGGTCACGGCTCTTGCTTTGTATCGAACTCGACACAAAGATGCCTAGCTCGTCGGCCCGGTCACAAGAACGCTGATAGTGACGATTTACATCCTGTCACAAGATGAAATGGCGCTTCTAATGCATAAATTCAAAAGTTCATCAAACACTGGAAAGACTCCTACAGCCCAAACCTCACAACAAGGTAAGTACCGAAACATCATCCGGTGATGCTAACCTGTGTTATAACTGCAGGAAACCAGGCCATTATGCAAACAAATGTCCTCATCCCAAAGTCCAAAGACTGCCTGAGGCCGAGCAACAAGAGAGAGATGAAAGAAGACGTGCTTGGAAAGACAAGCTCAAGGCCCTGATTGGAGAATCAGAAGCCTCCCCCACTCCATCCAAATCAGCAGAATGTCTTCAGGTGGTCACTGAAAGTGATTCATCTGACGATGAGTTCGATGATAAAGCATACATGTGCTTTATGGCCAAAGATGTTCCAGAAGGTGAAGACAGCGACGATGAGGTAAGTTCAACCTCAGCTATTCCACCTAATGCATCTCATACTTTCGAAAATATGATGAATGAATTCAAAAACATTCAAAAGGCCCACGAGACTCTAAAAACTGAGAACATACAGCTTCAATTAACAAATCTAGAGCTGAAAGATGAAAATGACTTGCTGAAAATAAACTATGAAAATATGTCTCTTGATTGTGAAACCAGCAAGGTCGATTTTGAAAAACTCATGGAGAGCAATCATCAACTTGCTCGTGATCTAAATGTGCTTAAAACCCACAATGAGAGCAAGACAAATGATTTGGTTCTACTACAAACCAAAATTACAACTCTCGAGAAGCGAGAAACTGAACTTGAGACCATTCTGAAGTCTTTTGAAAAATCGTCCAAAAGAATGGAAGAAATTACGAAACCGGGCAACATGCTCATGATAAAAGTGGCTTAGGATACAGCTCATGTTCGAATAAAGGTAAAACTAGTACTGTGTTCGTCAAGAGTGTGGAACACATTCTAGAATCGGAAGATACTCCTAGTCCCATAAAGGAACCTGCTGTACCGAGAAAACCAAAGGCTGCAATTCCGCCCCCACAACTCTACTATTCGAGACAGTGGAACCAACAACCACTCAGAAGGCGAAATCTACAGCATGCTCCACATCCAGAAGCATATCATCCAAGCCGAAAGTCATTCAGAAAGAAGACGGTATCCAACCACCAAAGGCCCGCACAACAGTACACTAAGTACAGTGCACCTAGGTATTGGATACAGGAGCCCCGTTATCCCTCAAGACAGCAGATGCCAGTTCAGTATCAACAACAGTCTTGGGAATCCAACTGGAGACCCAGAAGACAAGCTGTTAGGCCTAGGAAAATGGCTCCACCTCCTAGACGGCACTCGTACTGGAACAATAACAATAATCCTGAATTTTTCATGCATAATAATTATCATGATTACAACAACTACGGATATGCCCCCCGTAGATATCGCAATCTTGTGAGTACATCCTACAAGAAACCAATTCTTTGTTAGGAAAATCTGGGTACCTAAAGGAACTAACATATATGGACCCAAAAATCAAAGGGGACCTAAATCTACATAATTTCTTTGTTACAGGACATTCTAGAGGAGGATACCTGGTACTTCGATAGTGGATGCTCTCGTCACATGACTGGAGACAGGAGTAAGCTATCTGATTTTGTAGAAGGTCGTGGTCCAAAAGTTCGCTTCGGTGATAAGTCTAAAGGAAGAACAAGAGGGAAAGGAAACCTACTTGTCGGGAAATTCAAGGTCACCGATGTCGCATATGTTGAAGGCTTACAGTATAATATACTTAGTATTAGCAAGTTCTGTGATAAACAGTTCTCGGTGAAGTTCTATATAGATCGCTGTAGAGTCAAGAACATCCAAACCAAGGAAGTTGTGCTTACAGGAAGCAGATCAGGTAATATGTACATTGCTGACTGGAAGCCTATGAGCTCCTCAATTCCATGTTTTGTTGCCAAAGGCACTGCAGATCTTAGCTGGCTATGGCACAAGAGGATGTCTCACGTCAACTTCAAGACGATCAACAAGCTTTCAAGACAGGGTATGGTTAGAGGTTTGCCAGATGTGTCATTCAAGAAGGACAGCGTCTGCGGACCATGCCAGAAAGGCAAGCAAATCAAGTCAACCCTGAAGAGCAAATCCTACCTTTCAACCCAAAGAGTGTTGGAAATGCTACACATGGATCTCTACGGTCTTGTAGACCCAGTAAGTTTGGGAGGTAAGAAATATTGCATGGTTGTTGTTGATGATTATTCCAGGTATGCTTGGACGATCTTTCTTAGCAAGAAGAAGGAAACAACATCAAGGCTGTCCGAGCTCCTGAGGAAGTTGCAGAATGAAAAAGCGTCGAGTATCGTGTGCATTCGTTCCGACAGAGGTACTGAATTTACTAACCGCTTTATAGAGCAATACTGTTCGGAGAATGGCATACAGCACGAATACTCAGCTGCCCGTACACCTCAACAAAATGGTGTTGCCGAGCGAAAGAATAGGACGTTGAAAGAAGCAACAAGGACAATGATTGCCGCAAGCAAATTGCCGCAGCGTTTCTAGGGTGAAGCAACCAATACAGCGTGCTACACTCAAAACCGCTGTATCGTCAACAAGCACCACAATAAAACAGCTTACGAGGTATGGAATAACAAAACTCCATTAGTTTCGTATTTTCACATTTTTGGATGCAGGTGTTATGTTTTAAACAATGGGAAGGACCAACTTAGAACCTTTGATGAAAAATCAGATGAAGGAATATTCGTAGGATACTCTTCCGTCAGCAAAGCTTTCAGAATCTTTAATAAAAGGAGGCTGACGATCGAGGAATCAGTTCATGTAGTATTCGACGAACCACACCATGACCCTACAGGAGTAGATGATATCACTCAGGACATTCATCATCTATCTATCTTGGATCCACCTACACCCATAGAACCTGTAGTTGATTTAGAAATCAACCCCGCAGCTGTAAGAATCGATGTGGATGAAGCCGACGCATGTCAAGCCGTACCCACGAAACTTTCGATACAAGACGGGATCTGAACTAGAACCCGACCAAGATGGTTGAGAGATCACCCGCAAGAGCCGATCATTGGAAACATTAATGCAGTGTTTCTACTCGTAGGAGAATACAGAGTACACAAGGAAATGTACTTTGTGCACAAGAAGAATCTAATGTCAAGTCTCACATTTTCCTGAATGGAATTCTCATACCTAACTTAGGATACTAAATTTTTGCACTATCGCCGTATTCTTAGCCCATCAACTGTTTCGACCATAGACGCTCTTAACAACTCTCATTGGATAACATCTATGGAAGAAGAGCTTAACGGTTTGAAAGAAACAATGTATGGTATCTTGTACCCAGACACACCAATCGGTTATAGGAACCAAATGGGTATTTCAAACAAAAAGGATGGAAATGGACTTGTCATAAGGAACAAATCCAGACTAGTAGCACAAGGCTATTGTCAGGAAGAAGGAATCGACTATGATGAAACCTTCGCCCCTGTAGCGAGACTAGAAGCCATTAGGATATTTTTAGCCTTTGCCGCCCATAAGAGTTTTATCGTATACCAAATGGACGTCAAAAGTGCTTTCCTGAATGGAGAGCTTACAGAAGAAGTTTATGTTGAACAACCACCAGGGTTTGCCAAGACAGACGGTATCGATCTAGTTTACAGGCTAAGGAAAGCCCTGTACGGACTTAAACAAGCCCCTAGAGCACAGTACGAAACCCTGTCCCGAGATTCTAACCAACAACGGATTTGAGAAAGGTCTTGTCGACAAAACCTTGTTCAAGATACAGGAAGGTGATGACCTTCTAATGGTACAAATCTATGTCGATGATATTATTTTTGGTTCAACTAACCTTGCTCTATGTCAAAGGTTCTCACATCTCATGCAAAGCAAATTTGAAATGAGTATGATGGGGAACTTAGTTATTTCCTAGGTTTGCGAGTAAAGCGATTTGCCTACGGTATATTCATAAACCAGAGAAATACGGCAAGGAGCTTCTCAACAAATTTGGAATGAACACTTCCAAATCCTCGCCAACTCCCATGAGCACTTCCGCAAATTAGTGCCGATGAAGCCGGAAAGCCGTTTGACCAATCACTCTACGGGAAGCTCATTGGTTCGCTCCTGTACCTAACGGCTAGCGAGCCGATATCGATTTCTTTGTTGGAGTGTGCGAGATACCAAGTTGCACCTAAGGAATCACACTTCAATACGGCTAAACGAATCACGAAATACGTTAAAGGAAGTCGATGCGGGACTATGGTATCCTAAGGAAGGCGGATTCGATTTAGTTGGATACTGACGACTCGGATCTCGGAGGTGCAAGCTAGATAGGAAGAGTACAAGTGGAACTTGTCACTTTCTCGAGACCTAGACTCGTTTCTTGGTTCAAGAAAAGCAATTGGCAAATTCTCTTTCCACGGTGAATCAGTACTATCTTTCTTGGTAGCTGCTGTATGCAGATCCTTTGGATGCAGCAACAACTGTCAGATTATAGAATCGATGCTAGAGAGACTCCAATCATGTGTGATAGCACGAGTGCAATTGCAATCACGCACAATCCTGTTTTGCACTCGCGCACTAAGCATATCAACATGAAGCATCATTTCATCAGGAATCATGTCGAGAACAAGTACGTTCGCCTGGAAAAAGTTCATACAGACATCCAGCTGGCCGACATCTTCACCAAGCCTCTCGACACAGCAAGATTCAACATGCTAAGAACAAAATTGGGAATACTACAGCCAGACTCCCTGTAAGTAAATTTACTGCTTTTACTCAACAATTGAGGGGGAATGCTGTAAGACCCGTGAATACAGTATCCAACATTAATTATCTGTACACTCAGAAACATCAATACAGTACTGTAGCGAACGAAGGCATATGAATCCTACAGCTGATGTGTGCAATAATTAAGGGGGAATACTGTAGGACCCATGAATACAGCATAAATCCAAATATTGTTGTATGGAATTTAAAACCTATTAGTACCTTTTTAAGGGGGAACGCTGTATCGACGCGGAGAACAGCACATACTATAGGATTTCGATTCAGTATATAATATAATATTATTTCCTTTTAAAATAATTTTTGTCCACGTGCCCTGTTTTTTTTTTATGTCAAACGTCATGTTCATTAAATGCCTTACACGACATCTGGACAACTGAATCTCAAAAGCCGCGATGTTTTTAAATTGTTTATTATTCTTAAACCGCCGTTTTAGGCATTTAGGGTATCAACCTATGTCAGAAGTGGGACCCGCTGTATTTTAAAACCTCTTAATGGATTAGCGTACCAGTTATACTAAATCCATCCTGACCGTCGATTTCAAAACCGGTTCCCATCCTTAAAATCTGACCATTCGTACTCTGCAAAAACCCTATTTCGCCGCCCAAGTATAAAAGGACTGTATCTGCCATTAGAGACTCTTTACGCTTTCTGCAATTACAAGAGATCTCAAGCAAACAGCCTACATATTTTCTGCATATTCACTGCGAATTTCTACTGTTTTCTTCCACCTTCGTTTTAAGAAAACATCCATGGCTAGTCAATCTTCTTCCCCTGTTCTGAAGAAAACCTCCAACATCATTGATGGCCGCATCTTCTCAAAACCTGTCATCATCGAGCATATCATCTCGGAAATCAACGACACCGAACCAATGGAGTATATCATTACTCGCCTTGAACAACAAGGACTCTATCGCTTCGGGAGCAAAACCGCCGACAAATACGACGCCCATCTGGTTGAGGAATTCTACCTCAACGCCGCCGTTCGTTTTCTTTCACTAGCTCAGGGAGGACACGTTGCTGACATCACTGCAACAGTCCAAGGAATGCAAATCTGCATCAATAGCGACCTACTCCAGAAAATCTACAGTGCCGTAAGCGGCACGACCATGGACCGACTTGAGACGTTCGGGTCTCAAGAGCTGATTACCAAGTTTTATGGACTATTTACCGGGTCCAAAGTGGTTGATATGGTGACAACCACCTGCCACAAGAAAAATTTTCTTCTTCATTTCGTTTATCTTCACGATTTCTGTTCCAGGATCATTGAAAATCGAACCAGTGCGTTCGAGATGTGCACGAATCTAAGGTTCAGAATGATGGTAGCTATCTTGACCTGTGAAAAGGTCAATTGGTGCCAAGTCATTTTGAAACGACTTCAAGAAGAGGTGTGCAAGCCTGCCACCCAAAAGAAATCATTTGGCTTAATGCTGAACTACATTCTGACAAAGTGCGGAGTCAAGCAATCCGCCGACGCCAAGAAAAATAGCTCCAGGATATATTTAGGAGGCGTCAAGCCCACTGCCTATAACCAGAGCACCATGCATGCCAACCACCCTAGAACCAGGCACATGCCTATTTCTGCCAACCCAAGAGATGAAACCGTGAAGGTCCCAGAAATGGAATCTTCAAAGAAGAAGCGCAAGCGTTCTCACAGCAAACACTCTGCTGGTGAAAAGTCCAATAAGAGACTCCGGAGGCTCTCAAGAATCAAAGCCAAACACTCCGAAGATGTCTCGCCCGTGGCGCAACCCACTGAAGAACCCCAGGGCCCAACCCCTGCGGAAGAGGTGTCTCCTACTGCATCGACAGTAGATCCCGAGCCTTTGGCGGCTACGACGGATATAGAGAAATCTGCCAACGCTCAAGACGTTAGCACGTCGGCTGCCCATTCGGAGCCAAAAGCTACCTCTCCTCTGCGGAATCCCACACCCGTACAGGATCCAATTTCCTTCGGGGCACCATCCCCTGCAAGGAGTCCATCTTCCGTACAGGATCCCATACCTGTACCGGAATCCCTCGAAACAGCGTCTCCAGACGTGATTCGAAGTCCCTCTCCTGACTCAATCATAAATCAAACACTTCTTTCGGTTCAAATTGAACAAGCGTACGAAAGATTTCTGCAATGGAAAAGCTATAGGCTAGCTCCGTACGACACACTGTACAACTGGAGCGAATGGAGCCACGAAGAGCGATTTGTCTCCGAAGTAACAGACTCAACTGAAATTGAGGCCCTGCTTCGATACGCTTCTTGCAAAGATCTCATTGAAAGCCACCTGTTGCACAAATCCGACGCCAGAAGAAAAGGAAAGAAGAAGTCAGAGGACTCTCCCATAAATCCAAAAGATGACAACGATCATGACTCAGACGATGACGACGATGCTCTTCAAGCAGGTCTGAGAATGAGCCGTGAAGAGGCTGAAGCCCAAGCCACCTCTCCACCCAGAAAAGACGAAGGGCCTTCAACCCAAGCCAATCCACCTTCGCCACAGCCGGAGAACATTCCCGACCAAGAGGAATCAGTCCCTCCAGTCGAGGAAGATCAAGAAATTTTGAAACAGGCACCTGAGCCTGTTGCGACCGAAGAAGCTATTCCTGCCAGCCAACAGGAAGATTCAGTCCCTCCTGCATCCGCATCTGCCGAAGAACCTTCGCCACAGGACGCTTCTGAACCAACTGTCGCCGAACCACAAGAAGCTACTCCCGCCCCTGCAACCTTGGAATCCGAGGACGGTAACGAACCTGAGGATGTCCAACTTACTTCACGTCCATCCGTGAATGTAAGGAGGTTGAACGGAGCTGAAGACTTCGCCCAGCCTGACTCTCCTATCTCTGCTGCACGCAAAGAGCGCCTGCGAGCTCTTGGCCTTGATGTATTTATCAAGACGCGATCATCGCTCTATCTTGTTGAAAAGGCATTGAATTGGATGCACACCTCTGCAGTCGAAGAGATGACCACTCTTCAACACGAAGTATCTCGAGTTGTCGACGCATTCATTCTTCTGCCAGAAGTTTTCAAGCAAGCCTTGAAGATCATGGAAGCTAAACAAGAGCAACTGCTGAAGGAGGAAGCTACGAAGACAAGGATTGCTGAAGCCAAGACTGCCTGTGCAATGATTGAGAACAGCTCTCAGCTGCGTGCGCACGATAAAAGCATTCAAGAGATGTCGCAGACTCTTTCCTCCCTTGTTGAAAGAATAACCAGCATCGAGACCAAACAGGACGCCGCTCTTGAAATCCTGCAAAGTCTTGATGAAGCCAAAAAGGGGGAAGAGGCACGAGAAGCTGCAAGGAGAATAAGACTGCAACAGGAAAGGGAATTTGAGGCTGCTCAGAGCAGTATCGCTGCCGAATTGAACAAGCTAGCACCTCAACCCCAAAGTTTTAGAATTTCAGGCTCCAGACCAGAATTCCATGACCCAAATGTCCCTTGGCAAAATCTTGTACAAAGACCTTCGGAAATACGTCTGCCGACCAACCGCAACCCAACTGCCGAAGAAGTGAAGCAATGGAGGAAGAATGAACTGATGAGATATTTTGTCAGACTCATCAGGGAATCCGCCATCTTCAAAAATTATAAGACATTGGCGGAAGCGGCAGATAAATTTTCAAAGATGCTAGAAGAAGGAAAACTCCCTCTCCAAGTCGAAATGAAATCAAAACATAGAAGAGGAGATCGGGTCACCCATCCAGAGGATTGGATACTTGCCTTTGATCGTTCATATGAAGGAAGAGCGATTTACCAGGAACGAGGCAATGATTCACTTCAAAACTGGTGGCGCGGCACCGAGTATGAGCAAGGAAAGAGACCATGGAGGCATGCGGATCAAAGATAAAGAGCTGAAATTTATGTATATTTTTTTTGTTTTTGTAAATTCTATTCAACACAGCAAACTTTGTACTCAATCATTTTAAATATCAATAAAACAGTTTGTTTGTCTTAAAAGATTACAACTCGTAATCTACTGTGTTAAATGTATGATTACTTTAAATTGTTTGATAGGAATCTCAAGTTAGATAAACTTGATTGAATAAATTAAGCTGTACGAACTAGTCTACGAACAGTTCATAGTTTCAGTTGTAAACTTAGAATACATTGTAAGATTGTGCCTGCGCGCCAATCATAGGCTTAAGTTGTAAACTGTATCGAACGTGCCTGCGAGCAGTTCATTATTGGAGACTAAGACACTAAGTCAGACCTATTGACAAAAGACCAAGAAATCTGCCAGAAGTCATCGAAGAAGAATGCTTCATAAAGAAGGTTTTGGCATCATCAAGAAGACTCGAAAAGTTGAAGAAAGTTAGTCTTGGCAAATTGTCAAAAAGGGGGAAATTGTAGGGAAAAACAATCACCCTGTATCGAATCAGCCGGGATACCCGATCCCTGTATCGATTGTTATTTGTTATTGAGAAGGTTTTGACATATATGCCAAATATACAGTAAGGAAACTGTATCGAGGCTTCAAGGCTTTATCCTATATCGAAGACCTGCCTCGAATCAGCATAAGTGAAGCTCGTCAGTACAGCAAGAAGACTTGTAATAAGACCAAGTATGGAAACTGTCTCGATGCCCTAAATACAGTCATCTTCCATACAGTTCGCAAAAGGACAAGAAAGAACACAAGTCAAGTTCCGTTGAACAAAGAAGTATTTAAATACTCAAGGATAAAGTATTTAAATACGCCGATCTTCAGATCTTCAGAATCCCGCGAAATCCGGATCATGTCATATTCCCGTTGAAGGAAATCTTATTCAAACGGACATCTCAACGGATACTTTCTTCAGATGCTATATATATCCTTGAAGACATTGAAGATCAGTTACCCCAAGTAACACAACTCTCAAAAAGCTATCAAAGTTATTATCTGAGCAAACATATCTCCAAAACATACTGCAAATTAGATCGAAAGAGATATACGGTGCTCAACATCAAGAACAGCTATCATCAGCTCAAGAACTTCAAAGCTGTTGTTCTTACCTGGTTACCTATCTTTTACCTCTGGGTAAAAACCGAGCTCTGTGTGAACTCAACAAGTTATTCTGACCTGTGTGGGACGAATAAGGACGAAGCTTTGGAACTGTGTGTGAAGAAGTTAGTCAAGAAGGAAGCTTTAACCAATCTGTGTGAACGGTTGAAAGTGACATTCTTTGTATCAATCTGTGTGAACGATACAAGGATAGGTTTGTTTATAATTACGTAGTTGTGTACGCAGTAATTATATAAAAAACTTTTACTCCTGTGTGGAGGACCAGTGGACGTAGAGGGGTTTACCTCGAACCACTTAAATTACTGTGTTATTTACCTTACCTTTTCTTGTTTGAAATAACTGTGATATATTAAGTATACATCAAATACGTCGTTGCTGTATCCACGGCAACTAACTGTATCCAAGACTTCCGCTACGCACTCAGATTTAGATTCCGCACAGTTTGTTGTTTAAACAATTTTCCAAACTGTATTCAGTATACTTAAGTGGCCAACAACCTCCGTATTCTCATTATCTTCTTCCATGTAATTCGACTCTTGAGTCAAATATTGTTTATAGTGCTTGTAGTAAGCTTGGATGTTCTTTGGCGCTTTGCAATTGCGGTAAGTATGCTTCTTCGATCCGCAAGTATAGCAATTCCGGCCTTCCTTTGGAGTGGTTCCATTCCGGCGGGAGGCGGCCCACGTGGTTGGGTTCCACTAGGTCCCATGGCCGAGCCACCTTGCCTCTTCCACACGTTGGAGCAGCGACATCGTCTTTTCCTCGCTTGCTCGAGTCATGCATCCGTGGTGCTTGCAAAACCGAGTAGCGTTGCCTTTTCTATTTTGTCATGGTGCTTTCTGTGGGTGCTGATTCACTTCCTAATCGGCTTCGTACCACCGGGCGCGCATTGCTATTGAGAATAATCTCATGGTGCCTTTCTTTTTTCGCGAGGTGGGAGATTAGGTCACTAAAGTTCTTAATTCTCCCTTCCTCATAGGCAACGCGCAGCTGATGAGCAATTACACTTGCTCCCACGGGAAACGTGTTAAGAGTCTTCTCTATCAAATCTTGATCAGACTTCTTGACACCACAAAAACCAAGATCAGCGCGAAGATCGAGGATAGCTTGATTATAGGCTTCCACATTCGCATAATCCAAAAATCGGATTTGCTCCCACTGAAGTTGCAATTCGGGGAAGCGCTGATCATGCACATTATTAAATCGTTGTTCGAGTGTATCCCATAGTTCTTTGGGGGTTTGTAAGTTCATATAACACTTTTTCAACAACGGATGTATATGTCTACGCAAGTACATCAGTGCATTAGCCTTGGTTTCCTCGCTCGGTTCTTGAGCGGTAGGCTCGTTAGAGGGAAAGATGGTGGTGGTAAATCTCTTACCGACGAACGCCAAGCGAACGTCTGAGACCCACCTATGGTACTCCTTACCAGCATGGTCAAGGATGTCGAACTCCGGATGAACATTGGAGCTTTGTGCCATCTACAAGATATAAACAAGAGGAAGTTAGTCTTGTTGGATTTTCGTGACAATGTAAACGGTCACAATCGATGCTTTTAAAAGCGTGTAACATAAGCATACTCGATTTACTTCCCTTATTTGTTTTTTCGTAAATTCGACAAAAAACGGCGATATCGATCGCACCCGGATACGTGGTGTATGCAACAACCACAAGTATCGACTTTTCAACAATTCCGTGACTCCCCCAGACCGTCACACAGTTTTCTTCGACACGCGAGATACCGACTTCTCTCGCGGTCTCATCCACCGCAAAGTAGCGTGGGAGATTAAGAACCCAAAACCCGTGTCCCCAAAGAAAAATTCCCAAAGGAGAGAATTGAAATAGGGACGAGTCGGATAATTACCTCGATTATAAAATTAGGCATGTCTTGAATCGTGGTGTGCTTCGATCTAGGTTGGTACTCGATGCGACGACGTGAAACGGAGGAGCAATTTTGCGGCTTAGAAGATAAGTTGATGTTCGGGTTTTGGTCCGAGAGTCGGAACCGGTCGGACTAAGCCGGATTGAGCCAGTCGGCGGTGGTCCATGCGGCTGTGGCTGGGCGGCTGGCGGCGGTGGCGGGCAAAGAAAAGGCGGTGGCGGCAAGCGGCGGTGCTCGGCGGCATTGCGGTGGCGCTGGCGGCGCGGCCAAGGCTGACGGCCCGGCGGCTCTGGCGGCCAGTGGCTGGCGGCTTTGGGAGGATTCGACGGCGGCGGTCCGGCTGTGGGCGGCGATCCGGCCAAGGCGGCAGCCGGGCAGTGGTGGCACTGGCGGCTGCAGCAGTGGCCGGCGCGTGGCGGCGGAGCCGGTGGCGGGCTGTGGCGGCCGCGTCCGGCGGTGGCGGCGCGAAGCCGACGGCGGCAAGATCCGGTGGAGGCCGGGCCGATATTTTATTTTTTTTTCGTTCGAGGTACGTCGATAACGTGTTTGAGGAAAAAAGAAAGACAAAGAAATCAATCAGATTGATAACAATGAATAGAGGGGCCTTTATATAGGCATTACAAAGAGAGTCTTTCCATACATAGGATTCCTAGTTAAGGTAATACATCTAACATGATCCAACTACTTATGGAAGAGTCCAGAACCTTCCATAACTCTTATCCACCTACAACTAGTATTAGGTAAGACACCAATACGGGAAGGATTTCCCGGAACAATAAGTTATATTTTAAAAATACACCTTAAAATAAATCTATCAAATACTTACATGATTATATTTTTTGTTATATATGAATTGTAATTTATTGTCAAAGTTTATAGGTTTTGACCGTAAGAAGTCAAAAGAGGGCACTTCCGGCAAACGAAGAGAGTATAAAATCCAGAAATTCGAGTATGAATTTTTCACGTACTTCAAAAACTTATTGTTCAGTAAGAGTTGATTGAATGAGGATCAAATGATTCGTAAAAAATTAATTGGGATATCGTTGCGTGGTTGACAACAAATGTTATCATATGCAGTAATATTGTTATCCTGAACCCTCTCTAAAGGTATTATACATGATAAATGAGAATATCAATGTTTTATAATGGTTGAAGATAGTCGGTAGGGTTGTATTTAATTAAGATTATAATAGAATTCAACAGACTTTCATAAATTCTCTTTGTTTTCAATGAAATTCTATCTATTAGAATTTTATAGACTTTTATAAATTTTTATGGACTTTTATAAATTTTTAATGATTTTATTTTTCTCAAAAAATAGTAACCACATGAATTTCATTTATTAGCGTTCTATCTTAATAGATAGTTGTTCTATATGTGATTTTCAATCAATTGTTATGTATAATAGATTTTTTTAATTAAAAATAAATATCTATTACAAATAGAAATTTTACAACAAATTGATATAATTTGACGAGAAAAACTAAAGAATTATCTCATATTAAAAAGACTAAAATATATACAAGTTATATAAGCAATGATCAGATATGAAATATTTAATTATAAACTGATTTTTTTTACAAATTTTTGTAAATAATTATTTTTTTTCATAAAAAGTTGAAGAACAGAAGATAAAAATATTATAAGAACTTATTTACTGTTCCGGGATATGGTGGTAGGGCTGTCTAAATAATTCTCGGATAGAACCGGAACCGCGCGGTTCCGGTTAACCGAGAACCGCTATTTCGGTTATCGGCCCGGTTTTCGATTCCATTGTATATCATTTGTTCGGTTTTACCGATAACTGTTCGGTTCTCGGTCTAACCGATAACCATTCGGTTCCGAACCGAAAACCGGTTTTATAAAATATATTTATTAGATATTATTTTTTATTTTATAATTATATTATATTATTTTGATTTTTGTAAATTAAAATTGGAAATTAGACTGTTTTTATGAAATTATATTTTGTAATTATATTATATAATTATAAAATAAAAAATAATATTTCATAAATATATTTTATAAACCGAACTGGAAGCATATTTTATTTATGAAATTATATTTTTATATTTTATAATTATATTATATTATTTCAATTTTTTTAAACTGAAATAAAAAAACGGTTTTTGTGGTTAACCGACCGGAACCGAAAATAATCGGTCCGGTTCCGGTTAACCGAAATTTTTATACGGTCCGATTTTCGGTTCTTATTTTAGGACATTTATGGTTCCGGTTAACAAAAAAATTCGGTCTGGTTAACCATAACCGAACCGTTCGACAGCCCTATATGGTGGTAGTGGTAACGGGGTGACATGACAGCGGAAATGATGTTGGTGGTGGGACGGGACAGTGGCAATGGTGGTGTGGAGGCGGTTGTGGTGGAGGCGGTTGCGTCCGTGGTGGTGACGAATAAAAATCCATCAAAATCTTAGGGGTGTAGGAAAGATTTTAAAAAACAAATTATATTTGTACTTTATGCTTAAAGATGAGTACCTAGATGATTCCTTTAAAATCCTTAAAATCCAAAATAAATTTGAATACCTCATAATTTTGTAAGATTTATAAAAGTTTTCATTTAATACCTCATGACTTTAATGGACTTTTAAGAACTCCATTAAATTCTATATTGAATACCACAAAAATCTAATTGACCTTTAAAAGTCTCAATTAAATACACCCAAATTTTTTAAAATCCATCAAATTCTATAAGGCCACATTTGGATGGATGGATTTGTGATATGGATTTATAAATCCATTATCAAATCCACTGTACCTGTTTGGATAAAATATTAAATCAACTGATTTTTAAATTCATAATTTTAAATGAGTTAATTTTAAAATCCAAGATTTGAAATAAATTATTTTTAACTATATTTGGGTGGATTCTAAATCCACGCTAAAAGAGAGTCATTTGTAAAATCCTCTCTCATTGTTGTTCCACTCTCACCGTTCACGCAATAGGTACTCCTCTCTCTCTCTCTCTCTCTCTCTCTCTCTCTCTCTCTCTCTCTCTCTCTCTCTCTCTCTCTCTCTCTCTCTCTCTCTCTCTTTTCCTGTCGCGCTCTCTTCATTTGTCTTCCGATCGATCTCTCTCCTCTTCGCCATGCTTTCTCTTCTTTCTCCCCTCGTCCTCCTTTCTCCTCTCTCTCCACTTCGTGATTTTGGCGTAATTAAAAGGGTTAAATTAGGGTTTAGGTTTCAGATATTGTGATTTTACCGTCCTGCAATAGAGGGGAGAGGTTGGGGCAAGCGTTACTGGGCTCTCTACAAAGCGATTGATCTTCGATTTAATTTACTTCTCTGTTTTGATAATATTTTGCAGATGGCATTTTCTGTCACATGCTTTCATTTTTTACACATTGCTTCTCCTTGTCTGATATGCTAATGTTGCAGGTATAGGACTTATAATCATTATGTCTAATGTGATATGTTTGGTGGCTAACGGGTTATTACAGAACCTTATTCCAGTTTAAATATCAGTACTTCAACTCATTTATATGTTTGCCTTTTGCTTTCTACTTTATGTTCGGATTTTACTTTATCTTTTATCCTTTCTGATGTGGGCTGGGTTGGACACTAGTATTTTCTCCAATAAAAAGTAGATTTTGGTTGTTGTACTTGAGCAGTTATGTTATTTCTAATGCCTAACATATGGATGTAGGTTCGAATGGATAATGGTAATAGAAAACGTGTAAGAGAAGATATGGAAAATGATGAAGATGAGACATTTATCATTACTGTTTTGTTGAGCTTTCTAGTGAGCATCATTGGATCTTGGTATCATGATAAATACTTCGTCAAGGAGATCTCAATGAGTCATGATGAAAGAACTCTTCAAAGGGAGCTTTGGATGAAATCTTTAAGCCGTAACTCAACATGTTTTAAGCAACTACGGCTAACCGTAAGAACATTCAATAAATTGTGTGAGGTACTACGCACTGAGGGTGGGTTGGTTGCTTCAAGACATGTGACAATACAAGAAATTGTAGCACTTTTCTTGCATGTTCTTGGACATGACCAAAAGAACAGTACTGCCACCACTACATTTGTGCGATCAAGGGAAACTGTAAGTAGGCAATTCCATATTGTGCTACGTGCAGTACTTAAAATTGGAAAGTTATTTCTCAAGCAACAAAGTGAACAAATACATAATCAACGAGATTATGAGAGGTGGAACTGGTTCCCGGTAATACTACATATATTACATATATTTACTATCATTTCAATCTATGTGTTAGACTTACAATAAAACTTTGTAGAATGCAGTGAGGGCCTTAGATGGGACTCTTGTTGAACTCACAGTTTCGGCTGAAGATCGTAGTCGATATAGGAATAGGAAGGGCTTTATAAGTACAAATGTTTTAGGATTATGTGATGCTAATTTGAAGTTTCTCTATGTGTTGCCTGGATGGAAGGGATCTGCTTCTGATGCACGAGTGTTACGTGATGCTTTACAAAGGCCTAATGGCTTAAAAGTTTTCAGGGGTAGGTTAATATTTTATGAGTCAAATCATTATTTCTTGATATTTTAGTTCAATATTTGATTTTTTATTATCTTTCAAACTTTTCTAGACCAATATTATCTTGTGGATGCTGGTTACACAAATGGTCCGGGGTTTCTTGCCCCATATAGAGGGACTCGTTACCATCTAAATGAGTGGAGAGGGAATACTCCGCGAAATTACAAAGAGTTGTTCAACCTCAGACACTCTTCTGCAAGAAATGCAATTGAAAGAACTTTTGGTTTGCTCAAGAAAAGATGGGCTATTTTGCGGACAGCGAGCTTTTATGATGTGAAAACTCAAGTTAGAATCATTAATGCATGTTGTATTTTGCATAATTTTATACGTGATGAGATGCCAATTGATCCTTTATTGCCCGAGGTCGATCGAGACTTGGCCAATCAGACTATAACTGATGATGATGATGATGATTCTAATGATGAAGACCAAATTAGAGTAGTTAGGACTACTCATGAATGGACAACATTTCGAGATAATGTAGCTCAACAAATGTTTGAGGAGTATCAAGCTCGGCGAGCATAGTTCACTCAGAATGTCTTAAAAATATATGTTAAGTTCAGTATATTGTTTTTCTTTCTTTTAATGCAATATAAAAGATGATGATGTGCTTGTGTAGACTCTTGTTATGGTGGATTGTCGATTTGTTTAAGTTGCTATGAGATTTTTACTTGATTAACATATTGTCTTTTTATGTGCTTAATTTAAATTTCAGCTAAGTAGGTCTTAATTAATCATTTGTAATTGTATCTTCTTATTCTCATAATTTAACGTTCCAAGACTAGTAACATGCAAAGAGGAGCAAAAGCTTTAGACAAAGCTAGAATTCCAGGTGGAGATACTTCGAGTGGGCATGTTGAAGGTAAGACCAAATTTTTATATTTATGGAATAAAAGATTTGATTGAGTTTATTTTATATTTGATTTACATATTTCTGCCTACAGCGTTCAGATTTAAGCAACCATACGTATCCTGGAATAAGCAAATGGATAGTCACTTGGCAACTATCCTGTCCGAACAAATGGCTCTGGGATACAAATGTGATGGGGACACATGGAAGCCACAGGCCCTACAAGCAACTGTGAAATATCTGAATTCAACACTAGAGATGAACCTGACGAAGGACAACATTAAGAATAGACTGAAGAATTGGAAGAAGTACTTCAATGTTGTTTCAGATATCCAAAGTAATTAGAGTGGGTTCACGTGGGATGAGGATCGCAATATGATTGTCGTCACTTCAGATATGTGGAGCTCATGGTGTGACTATGTTGAGGTATGATATTGTTTTGATTTTGAAGGAGAGGGTAATTTTTTATTGTGGTTTGCTGATAAATTGTTTGTTCTTGAGCAAATCCGTTCATTTTGCTGTTTTTACTTTCTTGATTAGATAGATTGATGTTTGAATATAATATGATCATGTTCATTTTGCTGTTTTTACTTTTTGGTTATTATATCAAGAAGTGGGACTTGATATAATAATCTTTTCGTAAATGATCAAGTATGTGTTCCCAAAAGTAATGTTTTATTGTGCATGTGTTGGTGTGATTGATTATACTTGGTCAAAGGAACTAGTATGTTTGATAGTACAATCTGAAGATGCTTACTCTGTTAGATCAAGTCTAGTAATGTCGGTACAAAAGGAAAAGAGGTTTTTAGTAATGTTTGCCTACGAAAAATGA
Organism: Orobanche coerulescens; assembly: GCA_033398695.1. Taxonomy (NCBI): domain Eukaryota; kingdom Viridiplantae; phylum Streptophyta; class Magnoliopsida; order Lamiales; family Orobanchaceae; genus Orobanche; species Orobanche coerulescens. The sequence continues at coordinate 1,536,096 of JAWKAU010000021.1, forward strand.
CCAAGAAACATACATGCAATGACATGAGGAATTTAAATATGGTGCCTCCAAACTTTTCTTGAACTCCATTCTTCTGTAGCACACGTGAACACATATCATCTTCTCCAGTACATTTTCCCCCTAATACATTTTCCAGAATTATATTCTCAATTTGTTCTCCTGTAACCATTCCCCAACACGCAAAACACATCCAAACATTCCTAAGGTATCTGAGATTTGGCATTAAAATTTGTGGAGATACTGTTCTATATCATTTATCAGGCCTTTTGTTTCTTGTACTTACGTGAATTTAGTAATTGTTCTTTCTTTCCTTGTTTTTCTTCATAGTAGGATGTCTGAGGACAAAATTAAACGGGGTTGTCAGGTTCTCGCACCTATTTTTCTTACACTGATGCCGTCTTGGTTCTTAACTCCCTTGAGTTTGAGCCATAACTGATTATGTGATTGATTATATTGGAGTGTATATATATGTATGATTCCCACTGTGTACTTGATCCGGGTAACAGTGCTAGAGTCTCACCCTTACTCACCCCCCTTTCACATAAGTAGTTAAGTGACCGTGTCGATGATGCTTGGGGTCGAGCTGATAGATTGAAGGTGGACTCTGTAAAGACTGAGAAGCTGTGCATACTATGAGATTTGTAGTGTGATGGATGATTTTGTATCACTGAGATCTGTATTGTATAAGTTGATTGTAGTGTTCAGTTTAATGTTATCACCATAATCCATAATCCATTTTTGCAAACATTAAATTTTGTTATATCTTTTTTTTTACATTTATATATTATAGTTTAAATGACTAAATTATATATATGCAGTCTCACCCGGATGCAAAGGGCATGCATAATAAAGTTATTGACAATTGGGGTGATATTGTTATGCTGTGTGGACGAGATAGAGCATTAGGTCATGGAGCTGAAACTTATGAAGAAGGTACTGAAGCAATGAGAGAGGAAAAAATTGAAGTGAGTTCCGAATCTTTACAAGGATCAAAAGCAAAAGCAAAAGCACGACCATCGAGCTCCACAGATTCCACGCATGACAAGAAAAGGAAGGTAAAGCAAGATTCTTTAGTTGAAGCTGTAAGCAAAATGGCTTCTACATTTCAAGAATTTGTGGCCAGCAAGAAGATTAATGAGAGGCCCTCGGGTATCGAGATACACGAGGTTGTATCTACGATTCCAGATCTTCAAAGTGACGAGGTTTTTAAGGCTGTTCGGAAATTGATGAATAGCGACCCGGAAGAGTTTAAGCTGTTAAAAGCTCTCCCGGACGAAAAGAAGAAAGAGTGGATCTATTTTCTTATTAGTTCATAGTGGTTGTATTATTCTATTACTAGTAATATTTTGGGACTTTTTATTGTTTATGATGAACAACTAGCATGTCTTAGAACAATGTTTCAGACTGAATTTATGGCTTATCATGTTTTATTCATATTATGATGATTTTTAGAATTGCTTCGCTTATAATTACTTGTGGGATTATCAACGCATAGTATATGATGTAGATGGAATATAATACATAAAATATATATATATATATAAGTTTATAATTGGAAAGGAATAACATTTGTAGATATAGGTAAATATCATATTATTTAATAGAATATATAAAATTGTGAGTTTATAGACAATGAGATATTGAATTCTATAAATATTGTATATATTTTTGCCAAACAATGGATTTGAAAATCTTGGATTTGAAAATTCTTTCACACATCCACCATAAATCCAAACGAAGGATTTTAAATCCATGAATTTCAAATCTAAGAATTTTGAAATCTATTCATTTTAAATCCCTCGACAAATCAAATCACTCCATCCAAATAGCGCCTAAAAGTCTTTAAAACTCATTTGAAGTCTCAATTGAATACGACCCATAAGAGTAAAAGTAATGTATTGAGCGGCATTTGTTTTGTTACTACTTCATTTACGGCCGCTTCAAAATAGTCAATTATAATGGTCCATTATAGCTGAATGTGTACATGTATAAACCTTAAGCAGTTGATCGAATATGCAAAATCAAACATTAAAGTAGCTAACGTTTGTCTTCTTGAGTTAGCATTTCAATATTTATTTCTCCATAAGATCAATATGAGATTTACACTTTGCCTCTGAACTTTTTGGTTCCGTTTTCTTTTCCCTCCATCTAACATTTTTGGCACGAATAATAGTTGAGTCACTTTTCGATTGGTTTAGGGGATAAAATAAAAGGCATATATTGTGAGAAAAGTGAAATTAAAAAATAGGGGAGGGGGGAATGCAAAAGAACTCAATTTAAAGAGCTCAGCGTATTTACCCTTAAATTATTCGCAAACATTCAATTTAATTATAAAACAAACTGATTATATCTTAAACTTGCCAATATCTCCTTGATCTTTGTTTCACTTATCCAAATTGCATCATAAAAAGGTGTTCATAATTCTCGAAAATGTGTGGCAACTTTCTATAATTACCCATAATTTAAAGTAAGTGCTAATAAGGATTATGTATTTCAACTGCAGAAAACTACATATAGTTACAACTCCCCATTAATGGAGAATGGAAGGCCCATAAATGGAGAATGGAAGGCGCACAACTTTGAATTTCTTAAAATTTATGGTGCATATTTTGTAATAAATAAATTTAGCAGTATTAATTGCTGATGGTTTTTGAAATTTATGTACCAAATAGTTACAAAATGTACATGATAAAAATACTCATTGTGTTGAAGTAAAAGCAAGTAAGACAAGAATTATGGCAGAAGATGTATATATTATTATTGATAGAGTCTTTTTAAATAGAGAGAGATTGCATATTCTGGATCATTCTAACAGTCTTAACCATACACTAACTAGTAGAAGCCCATTAACATGTAGACTAAGGCACACATTTATTTTAACACTCCCTCTTGTGCCGAGTCTTGAACGTATATCAAGTTGCCTCGTTAAAACCTCGTCAAACAAAAACCACATAGGAAAAATGCCTTGATCGTAGGAAAAAGTATACAACATCCAGACATATAGGTTATGCTAATTTCATTAAGCCAAAACCTCTATTGATCATTCGTCGATCAATGTGCTCAATGTTGGTGCAATATTCGGTATACACGCTATTGTGCGGAAGCGTATTTAAAGGTGCGGAAAATAAACCGGCACAAGATTTATAGAGGTTCGGCTAAACATGCCTACGTCCTCTCTTCAGTATCTTTTTCTATAGGATGAACATCAACCTCTGCACCTCTCTTTAATCAGATGGATTACCGTTACAATTCTCGTCTTCTATCGGTCCGAGATTAACCGTAACTCACTTGTCTTTTTGTCGGTCCAAGTTAAACCGTTTTTCTTTTCTATCGGACAAGGAATCAACCTATCTAGATTTCTATGGGTACTAGACAAACCTTACGTGGATATAGATTGCGATTCTAACAATGTCGGATCCTTGATCCTAATAACACCGAATCCAAACTTTTCCTTTCTTTTTCCTCTCGTGTATGAATTATCGTGTATAACACTCAAACTCTTATCAATATAAGCTCAAATACAACAACGATAGAATATATAACTATATCAGATCAATGTCTCGATTGCTTGAAGTTGTTGTAGGTTCAATACCATAGGAAGTGGTATTTATAGGCTCCAAAGCCTCAACTAGCCGTTAGCTCTATCCGACTCTTTTACGTACGTTAGATGTATTGCGTACCTTAACACCATTTTATTACGTACGTTAAGCTCTTCACAGAGTAGTCCAATAGCTTTCGTTTCTTCCATTACGTACGTTATTAGAACCTCGTTTCGTACGTTATAATAAGTCTTCATATCCATTGCATGCTGACCTATGCCATGATGTCATCTTCAACGGCTTGTTGTTTGAATTCTGAAATGCTTCATTACGTACGTTATCAACCATGTGTTACGTACGTTATACTCTTTCGATGGTGTGCGTTATTCTTGTAACTTAGCGTGCATTAATACCATCAGGTAACTTTGGTGAGACATTAGTTAGCTTTCATATTACGTGCGTTATCTGCTTTGCGTTACGTACGTTAAGCTGATCAGGTGACTTTTACTTCAGGTGACTTTGCTCTCGTCTGATCAGTTAAATTTGCTCTCGTCTGATCAGGTAACTTTCCTTGACTGATCTGATCAGTTAGCATTCCTCAACTGATCTATTAAGGCAACTTTTCCCGTTCCGAGCGCCTTCGACTTCTTCGTTGTTTTGTTTCACTTCTTTGTTGTTTTTCATTATTTAACAACTAATCATCAAAACTCGATAATGAATATTTGGAATAAAATATTCCAACACTCAAGAACATGATCAGTTCGTCTATCAATGAGCTAAACGTCTACTTACCTCGTTAAAAACCTTTCCAAGTGACAAAAATCCAATGGGAAAAAAGAATCCTTGGTTATGGAAAAGAGTGTAACTTGCGACGTCGATGTAAGACTCCCCCTCAAGTCTACATCTCCCCCGGATTAGTTCGTCAATCAAGGAATCTGAAAACCAGTGCATGTAATGTTGCCTCATTAAAAACTTTGCCAAGTAACAAAACCCATTGGGACAAAATAAACATTGGTCATGTAACACCCCCAATATATTCAGGGATATTACAGCGCCGTAAATCCTTTACATAAAAATTTACAAGGCTAAAGAAACGAAAAGACAATAACAGATACCAACTTATGAAATCAATGAAATAAAATACAACCGTTCTGGTTTAACACCGAGAATACAAATGTCCAAATGAAGAGTTATTAATACATCACCAAAATCCAAACATCACAAACTGACGACGTACTCGAGTACTTATTAAAAATAACCAAACACAGACAATTAGACCCAGCCAGAACATCACTTTGCACCCTCGTCTTCATGCAACTCCAGTGGTTGTTTCCCTGCTCTCCTGGATCCTGAACATAAACAAATGTTCACCCCCGAAGGGGTTAGCACAACGATGCTAGTATAAGTACAATAATCATACAACAATGATATAATCAACAATTATATTATAACAAGTTTCTCCAACGAGAAATAACAACCACACATATCACATCATAACAGTCTCAACATACTGATGACATTCCAACGATCCAGCGCACACAGCTATAGATTCCCATGATGATCCCATCGGACCAACACATGGTGGAACTACCTGCCCAATGATCCAGCGCACACAGCTATAGATTCCCATGATGATTCCCGTCGGATCAACGCATGGTGGACATTTAATCACAACACATAATACACAATGTAATCACATTATAGCTGTCATAATATAAACAATTCTAATTAGAGTAGTTGCCTCGATTCGAAGACAAGAACAATATTTTCACGAAAAACGAAATACTCAAAGGTCGCCCCTTCGATCAGTCACGTAGTAAGCTCGAACCTTAACAAAAGAAATATAAAATTCATCTCACGTCGAACGAACATCTAACAATCCAAAATACAGTCGAAAGTTCTTAAAATGAAATCTGTCTGACATGCTTAACGCACGCTACGCATCCTATGTAGCGTACGTTAAGGCTACTCGTTAGCGCACGCAATTACACACATACTAGCGTAAACTAACCATGCATGGTCAGTACCTCACTGATCAGCCGATTGACTCGCCTGATGACTTAATGCACGCTAAGTTTCAGTCATAGGTTACGCTAAATAATCCCATTAGCGTACGTTAATTCTCATAGCTTAACACACGCTAAGCGTGCATGGCAGTTCACTGTTGGGCAGCAGACTAGTTCTAACGGTGATGAAATTACGAACTCCCCAATGATTAACGTGTAATATCCGTCTACATAACATATTCATAAACTTATGAATGATCTTATGGATCCAATCATTTTGAGGTTTCAAGGACAAGAATATCATCACAACTTTTATATTCGAACTTGATTATCATTCTCAAGTGAATTTCGGTGATCGCCGGTTTGGTGCACTAGATTCTATTATCATAATTCACATTCAGACTTCATCTTGAAGGTGAACTAACAATTCCAACTTATGCGAAAGGATACTTTCTAAGATGATTCTTCCCTTAAGTCCTTATAATAAAAAATGATATCACCTCCAATTTTATGATTAATAAGACAACATAAATCATACGGATAATCAACTTCAGAATGTTCCTCTCACCATCTGAAGTACTAGGATCCCAACTACGAGGTTCCAACAACAATATCATAAGTGTAATTATTCCAATTTTCTAAACATGATATTTGTTGAATAATTCACCAATGGAACTCACTACCTTGCTAGCATGATCATCTTATTCTACATAACATGAATCTAAAGTTGGAGATAGGATTAACATACCTTTAATGAAGAAATCACTGATCCAAAAAGGTAGAATCCAGCTCCGGTGGCTTGAGTGTCACTTCAAAGTGAATTCTTCTTCAATGATCAAGTATAAGCACTCTCTAATATTTAATGATCAAGTACAGTGGATTTGTATGTGCTTAAGGAGTAGGAAAAGCTCTCTGGACTTCCAAGGGACGAAGAACAAATGAAGGGAAAAGGTAGAAATGGAGTGTTCTTTAAATAAAGTTTCTGCACACTAGCTGATTAGCGCACGCTACATACCATTTTTTAGCGCACGCTAATAAGCGTTGACTCCAAATCTGTCCAGGTTCATCCGCGGAAATCTTATCCGGACTTATGTCCCGGCTGGCGCATGTGCTAGCCGCCTAGCTCAATAATTGACTGCCTAGCGCACGCAAATCTTACATTCGTAGTGTGCGCTAGTAGTAGCCGATAGCGTGCATTAAGCTACATTCTTAGCGTGCGCTATCACGAGTTTGCATGAGGAATTTTGCATGACGATATACTTATGTACAAAGATACCAATGTGAGAAATATCATACTCCAATTATCGAGATCACAAATCCGAATAATACAGGGTTCGAATACATATGAAATACACAATAATAAATCCGGATATTACATACTCTCCTACTAAAAAGGAGTTTCATCCCAAAACTCAAGACGAAAATAACTCTGGATATCTGGACTTCATGCCATCTTCCGTTTCCCATGTGGCTTCTTCCGCTCCGTGGCGTGACCACTGAACTTTGACCAAAACGATTGGTTTGTTCCTCATCTTCTTAACTCGACTCTCGAGTATCCTGACTGGTCTTTCTTCAAACGTTCCATCCTGAGCGACTTCAATTTCACCGAAATCAATGACATGACTAGGATCCGGTATATATCTCCGTAACTGGGATACGTGGAACACATTATGAATATGGCTCAATGACGGTGGTAATGCCAATCTGTATGCCAACTCTCCAACTCTCTCAAGGATCTCGAATGGTCCGATATATATCGGACTCAGTTTTCCCTTCCTTCCAAAACGAAAGATTCCCCGAGTAGGAGAAACCTTTAAAAGTACGTGGTCTCCAGTACTGAACTCCAATGGGCGACGGCGTACATCTGCATAAGATTTCTTTCGGCTCTGGGCAGTCAACAGCCTTTCACGAATCAAGGCTATCTTCTCCCTAGTCTGTACGATCAACTCTGGTTCTGTCCCGATCAAGTCTGATGAATCGTCCCAACATAGGGGCGATCTGCATCTCCTTCCGTATATTGCCTCCAACGGTGCCATCTTAATGGAAGCATGCCAACTATTGTTGTAGGTAAATTCAATCAACGGTAGATGAACTTCCCAATCGTTTGACCAATCTAAGGCACAATCCCTTAGCATGTGTTCCACCGTTTGAATGGTCCTTTCGGATTGTCCGTCAGTCTGTGGGTGATAAGCTGTGCTGAAGTTCAATTCGGTCCCCAAGGCCTTATGAACTGCTTTCCAAAAATGAGACACAAAACGGCCGTCTCGATCAGAAATAATGGTCTTCGGCATACCATGCAATCGAACTATCTCCGAAATAAATACTCGTGCCAATCTCTCTGGTCCCTACGTGTCCTTAATGCCTAGAAAATGAGCTGATTTGGTTAAACGATCAACTATCACCCAAATAATATTCATCCCTGTCTTGGTTCTCGGCATACTAGTGATAAAGTCCATTGATATGTCCTCCCACTTCCATTAAGGAATCGGGAGCGGCTTCAACATTCCGGCAGGTCGTTGATGCTCGATCTTAACCTGCTGACAAGTCAAGAATTTCGAAACATAGTCCGCTACATATTTCTTCATGTTGCCCCACCAGAAATTCTGCTTCAAGTCCTTGTACATCTTACTGGTGCCTGGGTGGATAGAATAGGGCGAGCTGTGAGCTTCCTTCATAATCCTCTGTTTCAGAACATCGACATCGGGAATGCAGAGTCGGTTCTGAAATCTCAAAACTCCATCATCATGAATTACGAATCCGGGGGCCTTCCCCTTGATCACTTCATCACGTAACCGAATCATCAGAGGATCATCTGTTTGCATAGATTTGATTTCTTCGATTAATGATGAAGTTATTTCCATTACGCACAGTTGTCCTTGGACTCTTTGTAACCATACTTAAATTCCTTCTCGAATCATCTCTCATTGAAGGCTAAGTTGGGAGGTCAGAGTCTCCAGCATCTGAATAGAAACAGGCTTGCGGCTAAGTGCATCTGCCACTACATTCGCTTTGCCTGGATGATACAAAATTTCCAAGTCGTAGTCCTTAATCAGCTCTAACCATCTTCTTTGCCGCATGTTCAACTCTTTCTAACTGAAGATGTATTTGAGACTCTTGTGGTCCGTAAAGATCTGACAGTGAGTCCCGTACAGGTAATGCCTCCAGATTTTCAAAGCAAAAACTACTGCCGATAGCTCCAAATCATGCGTTGGGTAATTCACTTCATAAGGTTTCAGCTGTCGTGATGCGTAAGCGATCACCTTATCATTCTGCATTAATACGTATCCGAGTCCTTGGTTCGAAGCATCACTGTAAACTATGAATCCTCCAGTCCCCTGTGGAAGTGTTAAAATCGGTGTTGTCATCAATCTCTTCTTCAATTCATCAAAGCTTTTCTGGCACAGTTTGTTCCACTCAAACTTTTGAGTTTTCTGCAAGATTCGAGTAAGTGGGCGGGAAATTTTAGAAAACCCTTCCACGAATCGACGATAATATCCAGCAAGTCCTAAGAAACTCCGGACTTCTTTTACGTTCTTTGGAGGCTTCCAATCCATAACTGCTTCGATCTTCTGAGGATCTACTCGAACTCCTTCAGCTGATACCACATGGTCGAGGAACATTACTTCCTTTAGCCAGAATTCACACTTAGAAAGTTTGGCGTACAATTGTTCATTTCTTAATAGGTCTAACACAATCCGCAAATGTTGTGCATGCTCTTCCGGGCTCTTAGAATACACCAGGATGTCATCAATGAACACGACCACAAATTTATCTAAATATTCGATGAACACTCGGTTCATCAGTTTCATGAATACAGTAGGTGCATTAGTGAGACCAAACGGCATCACTACAAACTCATAATGTCCGTAGCGAGTTCTGAATGCTGACTTCGGAACATCAGATTCCTTAATCCTCAGCTGATGATATCCTGATCTCAGATCGATTTTAGAAAATACTGTTGCTCCTTGCAACTGATCAAACAAATCATCAATCCGTGTCAACGGATACTTGTTCTTAATTGTCATTTTGTTCAGCTATCGATAGTCAATACACAGTCGAAGCGATCCATCCTTCTTCCGGACAAAAAGAACTGGCGCTCCCCAAGGCGAAATGCTTGGATGGATATAGCCTTTGTCCAGTAACTCCTCCAGCTGCTTTTTCAGTTCATACATCTCGGTAGGTGCCATACGATATGGCGCTTTAGAAATTGGTGTAGCTCCGGGTTCCAGCTCAATGGTGAATTCTACATCCCGTCGTGGAGGTAGTCCAGGTAACTTGTCAGGAAATACATCTGGAAACTCGTTCACAACAGGAATGGTTGAAAGTTCCACCATTTCATCTTCTTTCTTCATTGCATAACACCAGTATCCGGTACAACACTGCTTCAACAATTTGACAGCTTTCATCGCCTTGATCAACTTTCTTGAGCTTCCTAGTTTCCATCCTTCAAACAGTATTTCGGAGCCATCGTCAGCGGTCAATGAGATATTCCTCCTTCGGTAGTTTACAATAGCTCCATATCGATTAAGCCAATCATCTCCGAGTATCAGGTCGTCTCCTTGCATTTCTATTACAATCAGATTTGAGAGCCACTCTCTGCCTCCAAATGATACAGGGAAATCTCTAGTTTCTAAGTTCCCAACAATCCTCTCTCCACTCCGTAAACCAACAACATAAGGTTCACAGTAATGAAAACCAGAAATATTCAAATGATTTACACAAGATAACGATATAAATGAATGCGTAGCTCCTGTATCGAATAAAACGCTAACTGGATGGGAAAGGATCTGAACGGTACCTGATGCGACAGCAGCATCCTAATTGTCCATTCTCCTCATCTCGTATAGACGTGGGGGAATAGATCCGGCACTCGATGTCGCCTTTCGATCCCATTGTCCTCTACCTCGTCCGCGGCCAAAATTCTGAGGCATCTGAACACTTTGCTGCATCTGTTGGATACTAGCTTCCTTCTGAACTGGCTGTGATGCACGGGTTCCATTGAACTTGGTGGCATCTTTGCAAAACGTCGCATGGTGCCCTTCCTGTCCGCAATCAAAACATGTAACTAGAGTGCGCAAACAATCACGCCAAAGGTGACCTGGGCGACCACAGTTAAAGCACCTCCTAGCTGTATCCGTTGTGGCTGACATTGTTCCAAAATTCTTTCCGCTCTTAGATGGGTGCGGATTTTTCTTGAAAGAATGAAAGATGATTGGACCTTGCGGGGCCCGCTTCTCTTGTGCTCTATAAAAGTACCAGAGACTTTCTGCTTCTTAGATTCCGTAAACTTCTCCATTGCTGCTTCCTTAATTTCGTACGCCAACGCCTTATCCTGGTATTGACGGAGAGTGGTACATTCAAAACCGGACATGTACCTCTGGATTTCTGGTTTCATCCTCATATCAAAATGGATCATCATTTCTGCATCTGTTCTGACCAGATGTCGAACAAATGTCAGCTGCTGGTTAAACGTCTTAATTGTCTGGGATACAGGTTCGTCTGACGGCTGCGCGGAGAAAAACTCCCGAACTTTGGCTTCCCTCACAGGACGAGGGCAATACTGAGCTTCCATCATCAATTTAAACTCTATCCAATCAGCATCATGGTCTATAGGTCGGATGGCTTCCCACCATTCGGACGCTTCCCCTATCAGAAAGTATTGAGCGATAGAGGCTCTCCGGTCGTCTGGGCAGTTAATCCCGGCAAAATTTTTCTCCAATTCCTTCAACCAATGGTCCCATGTAGGAGTCTCAGAAATACCGTCGAATTTAGGTGGTTGCATCTTCGCCACCTCTTGCAGCCATCGCTCACCTCGATTTCCCATATCCGGGATCCCTTGCTGCCTATCTCCCTGCTGTGATCCCACCGCCACCTGCATTCGGTCCACGACCTGAGTGAACTGAGTCATCTGGTTCACCACCTGACGAAGGATTTCTGGTACAGCAGGTTCCGGTTCGTTATTGATAGATCTTTGTGGCTCGCCTGAGCTATGACTGGCCTGATTAGAAGGCGATGCTTCCCTTTCGGCATTCCTTCGTCCGCGTCCGCGACCGCATCCACATCCACGTCCGCCTCTCAACATACTATAAGCATAAATACTCAATATACAGGAAACAATATCGTTCTAATGTTCAAGTCTAAAGAAATACAACATGTAAGGAACGAGATAGAGTTTAGGGACTTACAACCACCGTTCGCATGAAGACGTAGGCAGTACAGTGATGTCATTCACGGCCGGTTACCTCAAAAGACGTATATGACCCCTATTTTAACCCAATGGCCAAGATATCCATAATCTTAGCTCTGATACCATATTCTGTAACACCCCCAATATATTCAGGGATATTACAGCACCATACATCCTTTACATAAGAATTTACAAGGCTAAAGAAACGAAAAGACAATAACAGATACCAACTTATGAAATCACTGAAATAAAATACAACAGTTCTGGTTTCACACCGAGAATACAAATGTCCAAATGAAGAGTTATTAATACATCACCAAAATCCAAACATCACAAACTGACGACGTACTCGAGTACTTATTACAAATAACCAAACACAGACAATTAGACTCGGCCGGAACATCACTCTGCACCCTCGTCGTCATGTAACTCCAGTGGTTGTTTCTCCGCTCTTCTGGATCCTGAACATAAACAAATATTCACCCCCGAAGGGGTTAGCACAACGATGCTAATACAAGTACAATAATCATACAACAGTGATATAATCAAAAATTATATCATAACAAGTTTCTCCAACGAGAAATAACAACCACACATATCACATCATAACAGTCTCAACATACTGATGACATTCCAACGATCCAGCGCACACAGCTATAGATTCCCATGATGATCCCGTCGGACCAACACATGGTGGAACTACCTGTCCAACGATCCAGCGCACACATCTATAGATTCCCATGATGATTCCCGTCGGATCAACGCATGGTGGACATTTAATCACAAGACATAATACACAATACAATCACATTATAGTTGTCATAATATAAACAATTCTAATTAGAGTACTTGCCTCGATTCGAAGACAAGAACAATATTTCCACGAAAAATGAAATACTCAAAGGTCGCCCCTTCGATCAATCACGTAGCAAGCTCGAACCTTACCAAAAGAAATAATATAAAATTCATCTCACGTCGAACGAACATCTAACAATCCAAAATACAGTCGGAAGTTCTTAAAATGAAATCTGTCTGACTTGCTTAACGCACGCTACGCATCCTATGTAGCATACGTTAAGGCTACTTGTTAGCGCACGCAATTACACACAGACTAGCGTACGCTAACCATGCATGGTTAGTACCTAAATGATCAGCTGACTGACTCGCCTGATGACTTAACGCACGCTAAGTTTCAGTCGTAGGGTACGCTAAATAAGCCCGTTAGCGTACGTTAATTCTCATAGCTTAGCGCACGCTAAGCGTGCATGGCAGTTCACTGTTGGGCAGCGGACTAGTTCTAACGGTGATGAAATTACAAACTCCTCAGTGATTAACGTGTAATATCCATCTACATAACATATTCATAAACTTATGAATGATCTTATGGATCCAATCATCATTGAGGTTTCAAGGAAAAGAATATCATCACAACTTTTATATTCGAACTTGATTATCATTCTCATGCGAATTTCGGTGATCTCTGGTTTGGTGCACTAGATTCTATTATCATAATTCACATTCAGACTTCATCTTGAAGGTGAACTAACAATTCCAACTTATACGAAATGATACTTTCTAAGATGATTCTTCCCTTAAGTCCTTATAACCAAAAATGATATCACCTCTAATTTTATGATCAATAAGACAACATAAATCATACGGATAATCAACTTCAGAATGTTCCTCTCACCATTTGAAGTACTAGAATCCCAACTACGAGGTTCCAACAACAATATCATAAGTGTAATTATTCCAATCTTCTAAACATTATGTTTTTTGAATAATTCACCAATGTAACTCACTACCTTGCTAGCATGATCATCTTATTCTTCATAACACGAATCTAAAGTTGAAGATAGGATTAACATACCTTTAATGAAGAAATCACTAATCCAAAAAGGTAGAATCCAGCTCCGGTGGCTTGAGTATCACTTCAAAGTGAATTATTCTTTAATGATCAAGTATAAGCACTCTATAATATTTAATGATCAAGTACAGCGGATTTGTATGTGCTTAAGGAGTAGGAAAAGCTCTCTGGACTTCCAAGGGACGAAGAACAAATGAAGGGAATAGGTAGAAATGGAGTGTTGTCCTTTAAATAAAGTTTATGCACACTAGCTGATTAGCGCACGCTACATACCATTTTTTAGCGCACGCTAATAAGCCTTGACTCCAAATATGTCCAGGTTCATCTGCGGAAATCTTATCCGGACCCATGTCCCGGATGACGCATGTGCTAGCTGCCTAGCTCAATAATTGATTGCCTAGCGCACGCAAATCCTACATTCATAGCGTGCGCTAGTAGTAGCCGATAGCGCGTGTTAAGCTACATTCTTAGCGTGCGCTATCACGAGTTTGCATGAGGAATTTTGCATGACGATATACTTATGTACAAAGATACCAATGTGAGAAATATAATACTCCAATTATCGAGATCACAAATCCGAATAATACAGGGTTCGAATACAGATGAAATACACAATAATAAATCCTGATATTACAGGTCAAAGAAAATAGTACAACATTGGTGTGTAAAATTCGTTATACATCACCCTCCTATCTGGTCCTTACTTCGATCTGGGGAGTTCGGAAATTATATCCATTCGATGTTTCTCACATGTTTTCCAAATATGGCTTTGGGCAATGATTTAGTGAATAAATAAGTCGCATTCTCCTTAGACTTCACTTGCTTAACTTGGATATTGAGGAGGGCCTGTTGTTGCTGATTGTATAAAAACTTTGGAGAGATATGCTTTGTATTATCCCCCTTGATATACACAAGCTTCATCTGTTCGATGCAAGCGGCACTATCTTTGTACATGCATGTGGGAGCAGCAATGACATTACTTAGTCCACTGTTACCTCGAATATGTGTGACGATGGCTCTCAACCATATACACTCACGTACTGCCTCGTGTAGAGCGATAATCTCAGCATGATTCGAGGAGGTGGCAACAAGGGTTTGCTCAGTTGTTCTCTAAGATATAGCGGTGTCTCCAACGGTGAATACATAACCATTTTGGGATGGATCTTTATGTGGGTCTCAAAGATACCCAGCATCAGCAAAACCTACCAACACATTTGTCGGGATAGTAACATTGGTATTCACACTTGCATTAGTGATTGCGCAATCATTGACAGTTTCGTTAGCCTTGTATGGGAAGAAAAGTCCCAAGTCAATGGTTCCTTTCAGGTATTGAAAGATGTTCTTGGTACCAGTCCAATGACGTTGTGTGGGTTCAGAACTATATCTTGCCAGCACGTTCACTGGGAAAACAATATCAGGTCGAGTACACTGAGCTAAGTACAATAATGCGTCAATTGCACTTAAGCAGGGAATTTCAGCTCTCAAAAACTCTTCGTCACATTACTTTATACGAAATGGATCTTTTTCCAAATCCAGACTACGACCGATCATGGGGCTGCTAACCAGGTGTGCCTTGTCCATTTTAAAATGCCTGAGTATCTTTTGGACATAGGCAGATTGGTAGATGAGGATTCCACAATCTCGGTGTTCTAGCTCAATACCTAGACAAAACCGAGTTTTCCCTAGATCTTTCATCTCGAATTTGGATTTAGATGGCTGGCAGCTTTCCTTACTTCATCAAGAGCACCGATTATGTTCATATCATCGACATATGCAACTACAATCACTAATCCGGAACTTGTTTTCTTAATAAACATGCAGGTACACAGTCGCCGTTCTTATATCCCCTTCCAATCAAGTAGTAACTTAGGCGGGTGTACCACATCCATCCGGATTGTTTTAACCCGTAAAGTGAGCATCTCAATCAAATTAAATACGCACTCCATGGCGTAGAGTCACTTGACTTGGGTAGTGAAATGCCATCAGGCACTTTCATGTATATCTCTCTATTAAGATCACCGTAGAGATATGCAGTGACCACATCCATTAGCTTCATTTCCAGTCCTTAGGAAACTACTAAGCTAATTAAGTAACGGAACGTTATCACCTCCATTACGGGAGAATACGTCTCCTCATAGTTAATTCCAGGGCATTTTGAGAAGCCTTGGGCGACAAGTTGTGCCTTTTACCGAAGGACCTCTTTATTCTCATTTCGCTTTCTGACAAAAATCCATTTATGTACAATAGGCTTTACACTTGGTGGGTTAGCACTACCGAGCCAAATACTTGGCATTTTATCATAGAATCAAGTTCTGCCTGGATTGCTTCTTTCTATTTGGGCCAATCTGCTCTACATTCACATTCTGCCACTGAGTGTGGTTCGATATCGTCATGCTCCATGCTGTCATGGGCGACAGCATAAGCGAACACATCATCAATGCGAGTTGTCGGCCTATCAACTAGATTGCACACACTCTCATACATGGAGATTTCTTTGTTCTCTAAGCTTGAATCAGACCTCGGGGCGTCCCCCAGAAATGCTTTATGGACATAGCTATAGTCAGAGACAATATGATGGGAAGGATTCCCAGCATTGATGTTTAGGGGATTATTATGTGCCTCACCGGCCCTTTTCTTTTTTGAGCGGGTGTCAATCGAACCAAGTGGTCTTTCCCGCTTCCTTTAGGGAGCCACGGCCTCAGCTGCACCACCACCAGTTGCGACAGCAGCACTCAGTTCATCGGTGTTGCGCCCCTTTGTGAGGCTTCTAACCTTGCAGGCACGTTTGCAACAGGTATATGTGATCTCGTCACTTTTACGATATCAGTGAACACATCATGCATCGAATCCGCTACGTTCTGAAGATCGGGAATTCTTTTCATTTCACTATCACATAGCAAAGTTTGGAGATCTAAATGATACAGAGAAGGATCCGACCACAACAATTCCTATCATTCCTAGAGAACTTTCGTCCTTTCCCCTTCCCCTAACAACGGAAAGGTTGTCTCATCAAAATGACAATCCGCAAATCGAGCGGTAGATAGATCGCCTGTCGATAGTTTTAAGTAGCGGATAATTGTTGGGGATTTGTATCCAATATAAATACCTAAACGTCTCTGCGGACCCATTTTATTGCGTTGTGGGGGCGCAATTGGCAAATAAGCTGCACAATCAAATATTCGCAAATGTGAAATGTCATGCTCATATCCAGTTACCAACTGGTATACAGAAAATGGTTGGTTAGCTGTGGATCGAAAATAAATAAGTGAAGCTGCATGCAAGATTACATATCCCCAGGCAGAAACATGTAAGTTGGTGTGCGTAACCAATGCCCGGTCCACCATCTGAACTCGTTTTATGGTTGCCTCAGTGAGACCATTTTATTTATGCACGTGGGGGATGGGATGCTCTACGTCTATCTCGATCGACATGCAGTATTCATCAAGTACTTTAGATGTGAACTCTCCAGCATTATCGAGTCTTATTGACCAAATAGGGTGGTCAGGGTGGTGAGCCCTTAGACAGATAATATGTGCTACAATCTTTGCAAGAGCAGTATTTCGAGTGGGCAACTGGGCGACATGTGACCCACGTGTCGAAGTGTAATATCCGATGGAATTTCTTACCTACTGTTGTATTATTCGGATAATTCAAATACCGTTGTAGTCTTGTTGCATTTGTTTAATGTTTATTGATGTTGGAATATATCATAAGACTTGAATATAACTATCATTCGCATTTTGATTGATTTCTTGACGTTGTGTAGATTGGTACATTTTTGGGTTACTAATCTGTGTTTAACGTACGCTAAGACTTTAGCCTAACGTACGCTATCTTGTTGGCTTTACATACATAAGGAAGTGTTGTTTACGTACGTAATGCTTGTAGTCTTATCCGATCTCAGCTTTCTGCGTGGAGGGCCGGGCGTGATTCGGATATTTGACCTTTTGAGGCAGCCTAGTTGACCTACATTACGTACGTAATGCTCCAAGCCATAATGTACGTAATGATGTTCGTGTTTTGAGTCAGTAGCCTCTGTTAGTCGATTACATACGTAACACTTTTGGTGTAGCGTACGTAAAGTGGCTAACGTACGTTATCTACATGTGATAACGTACGTAACAAACTATGCAGTTATAAAAAGAAAAATTGTGTCTTTCATTTTGCACGTCCAAACTCCGATTTTTCTCCACTATAATCATCCCCCTGTCTCCCTAGACCAATTCTACCTTCTTCCAACTTGTGTTTGAGCTTTGCATCTTGATTTGGAGCTTGTTGATTGGAAGTTTAGAGTTATTCTTGAAGCTTGGAGTGTGTTTTTGTGGTTTTGGTGTTTTGTTCTTCATTTCTGAAGGTATGTTGTACGATTTCACTCTATAATTTCGTAGTTATAATGTTAGTGATAGAGTATACTACACCTAATATTTAATTAATCAAGTAAAACAAGTTTGTAGTTAAGGTTTTAACAACTTAGTGATGAATATGATAATTAAGGGCTTAGAATGATGTGTTATTGATGTTTTAAATGGTGGTAAGCATGTTTAGTAGAATCACATTCTTCTTGCTGGACTAATAATATCATTAGGAGAGTAATAATCCTTGTTTCCTTGTAGTTAAGGTTGATTGTTGGAATTGTTGTCATAAAATGTTTTAAGAACTCCTTGATGAATATTAGAAGATTAGAGTGATGTTCTTGAACCTAAGCTAGGTAAATTCATAGGTGTGATATTTGATTCTCCAGGTTAGTAAGAAGATTATAAGGATGGTGTTAATATGAGATAATCTTCATGATCATAATATGGATTTATAACTAAAGAAACTTGACATAGTGATTGAACAAGGTTGTGCAGATTTTCACTTTCGATCAATTGTGATGTTATTGATAAGCTTAAATGATACAAGATGATTGTTAAACATATTATTGATCAATTCTTATTCTTGCAAATATTCGGTAATGTCTTGTAAACCAATTATAAGAGTGGAATGATGTAAATAGAGTTCTTGGAATAGAACTTCGATGTCTTGAGAAAGTTGAACTATTCAAATGGAAATTAGGATGTCGTCTCACTAAATTCGATATCGATGATTATATGAATATGTTATTGAGTGAATTATATTTCATTCAAGGTTGATTGTTCTAGTAACCGATATTAGTCGAGGATCGTTCGTTCGTTCGACAAGGAAGGATTATTCTCATCTCCGTATTGAGGCAAGTTATATTGCTTGGTTATAATGATGTTTGGATTCTTTTGATGGTGATGCGTTTTGTGAATATGAAACACTTATGAATTTGTGATCCGTGATTTAAAATTATTCTTGATGATGTTCCGTTTTCATCGTGGGATTGCATTCCCAAGTTCGTCACCTTTGATCCGTTGATATCATTGATCCTTATTGTCATTTCGGTGAGTTTCTTGATCTTTAATCGGATATGTGATTTATTGAATTCGTTGTCATATTGTATCGTGACATATCCGGAATCATATATGCGTTCCGATTGGTTATTGTGTAGGATTTTTAGCCAGGCACATATATAGTCATGCGTGGATGTTTCCGTATTGGACTGTGCACATGAGACGTAGTTCGTGAGGCTAATTAGGTACATTGTCCCACGTATATCCTGGATTCCGTATACGGGGTGGACATGTGCACTGACATATTTCTGGATCGGGCATACTGTGATGTCTATCTTGAGACATACTATTTTGGTCATTCATAGTCCATGTATAATTGGATGTGTTCGACATTTTGTGACTAATCCTTCATACGCCCGAGGTGTATGTTCCTTAGTCGGGATGTTTTCCTTGAGATCTAATATATATGTGAATTGTATAATATCTTGAGAAATCATTTATCATGTATATCTGACCTTCTGTTGGGCGAAATCCTCGTGTTGTATTTTAGGTCGAGGAAAAAGCAAGGCACGGGAAGATCATGGTGACTGCGAAGGGTTCGAAGGATACTAGTTTGGGGGCCCCAAGTATTTCTGTTGTCCGGTCATGTTCAAAACCGTGTAATTTTATCTTTCCACTTTATTTAAATTGTTGACCGAATGTATTATTATTTGAGGTATATTCAATCTCCATATGGTTTATACTTGCGTTTCGGGATCCTGTGTATATTAAGGACGTCGGCCATATTATTGTAAACTCTTAATCGGAGTAAAGACTATTCATTGTGGTTTAGTATCACAAGTATTGCGTTTTTAATCTGTTCTTGGTATCGCCTGGTGGGTCCCAGTGTGGGGTCCACGGCACTGTAATGGACGCCTTTTTGGGGTGTTACAGAAGATGGTATCACGGTGTCATTTTCTTTTAAGAGTCGTTGTGAAATGAACTAGTATTAAGAGACCTTCGTGTCACGTGTGACCTGTGCAAGCGCCTGACCCGACGAACCAATTCGGTATGTACTTTATGAGCCATGCTTTAGTTACTGACGTGATATTGATATCGGAATAGATCTCTTTATTGATCTTGATATTTCGAGGATCTGTGGTAAGATTCATCTAAGTGATATTTCGAGGTAAATTCTGGATTGATTTTATGATTGAAATTGTTCGACCCAACGTCGATATGATATTCTGTGTGGCATCCGCAGTGTCGATAAATCATTGTGAACTGTTTTCTTGAAAATGTAGTTCCTTGTTACTCTTAATTTAGCATGAATTTTGACTTGGTCATAACGACGGACTTGAACTATACTTATGAATATTATTATTGTTGGATCTTTCAGTATGGATAGAAATCTGAGAGGCCGTGGCAGAGGGGGACGAGGTCGCGGAAGGGGTCGAATCCCGAGACCTCGAGCCAACACGTGTGCGAATTTGGAGAAGAGTTCCGCAGGCAGTGATTCGCCTCGTAGGGACCAATCGCACCACACCAGACACGAGAATGCGCATGTCGATCCTTACATTGTTATGCAGGGCATGATGGCCCAGATGACCCAGATGGTCCAGTTGATGGAAACAATGCAGAGAGCTACTACTGGCCAGCAGCAGGGGCCGCATCCACCACCTCCTGCACATGGCGGACCCGTGAGTCGGATCATCATCGACATCTCCCGCCAGCGACCCCCGACTTTTGAAGGCTCCCCTGAGCCTGCTGATATCGTGCACTAGATTGAACACTTTGAGACTATTCAAGATGGTGGACTGCCCAGTAGAGAATCGCGTCTCTGTAGCACCTTACTATCTTAGCAAGGGCGCCCACACCTGGTGGCTTTCGGTGAGGCCAGCGGATGGCGTGTGCACTTGGGAGGAATTCAAGAACCTCATGTTAGACCGTTACTATCCAGTTTCTCTCCGCGAGGCCAAACTGTCAGAATTACTGAATCCAGACCCATCTGAAGATAATGATGTACTATCTGTTGCCGAGAAATTCTAGTCACTTCTTCCTTTTACCTTGACGATTGTCCGAATGGAGGCCGATAAGATCAAATATTTTCTCAAGATGCTTAAACCCTGAATGAGAATGCAGTTGTTGAATCATCACTGTATGACCCTGCTGGAGTTCATCGAGAGAGCTTTGGAATACGAACTTACCGCAAAGGAGATTTCCAAGAAGCAACCGCAGTCCAACAACAAGAAATTCATGAACCAGAACCAAACTGACATCAACCGGGGAACATTCAAGAGCCCCCAACTAGTGCCAAATCCTTCTGAACGGCCACCCATGGTGTCGAAGCCAATCGGATCGCAACCTCGAGCGGTCAGCCTATTTGTTGTGTGCTATAACTGTGGAGACCAGGGGCACATCAATTCCAAATGCCTGAGGCCGGCCGTCGCATGCCATACTTGTGGGAAGAATGGACATCGTGCTCGTTATTGTAATAATGGACCAGGACGTACTCCAGCAGCATCTCATGCTCCAGTTCAGTCTTCTGTCTAGGACCGTGTACCTCCGCCCGCTTCTTATCAGACTACCGGGGCAAATAGAGGGATGGGCCGTGGAAACCAAGCTGGCACATCTGGTACCGGGGCTGCAAAACCCAGAGTCTACGAGATGAAGAAGGCCGACGATCCCGAAGCCAGCATGATTGCAGGTACTCTCGAGATCCGATCTCATCCCATCTGTGTTCTTTTTGATACTGGTGCTTCACACTCCTTTTTATCTGTTTGTTGTTTGAGTCGTTTGCAATTAGATCATGTTACCAATTGTGAACCTTATGTAATTGGTCTACCCGATGGTAGAAGAATTGTTGGGAATCGGGAAGTGCAGAACTGTCCGATTCGTATGAATGACCGTGAGTGGTTGTCAAATCTGATTGTGGTCGATTTACCTAAAGATGATGTCATATTGGGTATTGATTGGATGGATCGTCATGATGCCATACTTAGTGTCCACAAAAGGATCGTGACCGTTACAGCTGATGATGGTGTTGAGTGCATTTTTCTGGGTGATAATCCCAGCCGTTCCGGGAGTGTCATGAGCGCTATGAAAGAAGTGAAACTACTTAATCTAGGGTGTATTGTTTATTGATGTTACATGACCAAAACAACAGATCGACGAGTTGAACTGGACAATATTCCGGTAGTCCGAGACTACCCCGATGTATTTCCAGATTAGTTGCCGGGTTTACCTCCGCATCGTGAAGTAGAGTTTAATATTGAATTAGAGCCAGGTACGTCCCCGATTTCGAAAGCACCGTATCATATGGCTCTGACTGAGATGCAGGAATTGAAGAACCAACTTGAGGATTTGATAGAAAAGGGCTATATTCGACCTAGTGCGTCCCCTTGTGGAGCACCAGTGCTATTTGTACGAAAGAAAGATGGATATATGCGTTTGTGTATTGATTATCGTGAGCTGAACAGGGTGACCATTAAGAAAAAATATCCATTTCCTCGTATTGATGATTTATTAGACCAACTTCAGGGAGATGCTGTGTTTTCCAAGATCGACTTGAGGTCCGGTTATCATCAGCTAAGGATTCGTGAGTCTGACATTTCGAAGACCGCTTTTCGTACTTGCTATGGGCATTATGAGTTCGTAGTAATGACTTTTGGACTGACTAATGCACCAGTTGTATTCATGGGGTTGATGAATCGGGTCTTTATTAATTATTTGGATCGCTTCATAGTCGTTTTTATTGATGACATTTGGATTTACTCTCGCGATCATGAAGAGCATGAACGTCATCTCCATTAGGTTCTCGATGCGTTGAGGCAGGAACATCTTTATGGGAAATTTTTCAAATGTGAGTTCTGGATGCGCGAGGTTATCTTTCTAGGCCATGTGATATCAGCTGATGGGGTGAGAGTAGACCCACAGAAGACAGAAGCTATCCGAGACTGGCTACCACCAAAGAACGTGAAGGAAGTACGCAGTTTCTTGGGACTAGCAGGTTATTACCGACGGTTCGTGGAAGGTTTTTCCAAGATTGCCCAACCGATGAATAATCTGTTGAGAAAGGATAAGAAGTATTTGTGGTCAGAGTCATGACAGCAGAGTTTCGATAAACTCAAGAGTCGATTGATTTCAGCACCTATTTTGGTTCTACCAAAAGGAACGGAAGAATTCGTGATGTATAGTGACGCGTCAAAACAAGGAATTGGATGTGTGCTAATGCAGAACGGGAAGGTGATCTCTTATGCATTAAGAAAACTATGACCTTACGAGGTCAACTACCCCACCCATGATTTGGAACTTGCAGCCGTAGTGTTTTCTTTAAAAATCTGGCGTCATTATCTGTATGGAGTTACTTGTCAGATTTTTACGGATCACAAGAGCCTAAAGTACATTTTTACTCAGAAGGAATTGAATATGAGGCAAAGAAGGTGGTTATAACTAATCAAATATTATGACATCGAGATCCTTTATCATTTGGGAAAAGCAAATATAGTTGTCGATGCCTTGAGTCGTATGACAGTTCAGGAGCAAATGATGTCCCGCTTGACAGTTCAGAAGGAATTGCAGTTAGAATTTGTGAGGCCGGAAATTGAAGTTTGGTTACAGCTTACACAGGGACAGCTTTGCACCCTTGAGATTTCATCATCCCTTGACGATATAATTAGATCGAAACAGGCTACAGACCCATTCTTAACTCGAGTTCAGGATGAAGTAACTCGTGGGAAAGCCCCCAGATTAATGATCCACGAGGATGGATTGATATGCTTCAGGAATCGATTTTGTGTACCCGCTAACGAAGAGTTGAGGAACTCTATCCGGAGATAAGCTCATGCTACCCCGTACTCCATTCACCCGGGGTCTAGAAAAATGTATAAGTATTTGAAGCAATATTATTGGTGGGGGAATATGAAATGTGAAGTTACAGAGTTCGTTTCGAGGTGTTTAACCTGTCAGCAGGTTAAGATTGAGCATCAACGACCCGCAGGAATGCTGAAACCGCTTCCGATTCCCGAGTGGAAATGGGAAGACATTTCGATGGATTTTATCACTAGCTTGCCGACAAGTCGCCGAGGGATGAATATGATTTGGGTGATTGTGGATCGTCTCACCAAATCATCCCATTTCTTGGAGATTAAAGACACATGAGGACCCAAGAGATTGGCTCAGATGTTTATCAAAGAGATTGTAAGGTAGCATGGTACCCCCAAGAGTATTGTATCAGATCGTGACGGGCGATTCGTGTCACATTTTTGGAAAGCAGTTCATCGTGCGATGGGTACGCAATTGAACTTCAGCACAGCATTTCATCCGCAGACTGATGGTCAGACTGATAGGACTATCTAGACTCTAGAGGATATGTTGAGGGCGTGTGTTCTTGATTGGAAGGACGGTTGGGAAGCCCAACTGCCTTTGGTGGAATTCACTTATAATAATAGCTGGCACGCTTCGATTCAGATGGCACCTTATGAAGCATTGTATGGCTGTCGTTGTAGATCTCCTTTGTGTTGGGACGATCCATTTGAGTCCTTGGGTACGGAACCCGATATGTTGTTAGTAGCACGTGAGAAGATCGCTCTGATTAGGAGTCGTTTGTTAACGGCTCAAAGCCGACATAAGTCTTACGCAGACAACCGTCGACGACCACTTGAGTTCGAGGTTGGCGACCATGTGCTAATGAAGGTATCTCCTACTCTAGGTGTTTTTCGTTTTGGGAAGAGGGGCAAGCTGAGTCCGAGGTATATTAGGCCGTTTGAGGTTTTGGAACGAGTAGGTGATCTAGCCTATCGTCTGGCGTTGCCACCAGCTCTGAGTCGGATTCATAACGTGTTCCATGTATCCCAGTTGAGGAAATATGTTGCTGATCAGAGTCATATACTTCAGTTCGATGAGATCGAGATAGCGTAGGATCATTCGTACGAAGAGCATCCCATACGGATACTTGAGAGGAGGATCAAACGGTTGCGGAACAAGACGATTCCCCTACTGAAGGTTCAGTGGTCACGACATGGAGTCGAGGAGGCCACGTGGGATACGGAGAGCATCATGCAAGAGAGGTATCCCGAATTGTTTACCCCTTAGTTTCGGGGACGAAACTCCTTTTAAAGGGGGGAGTATGTAATATCCGACGGAATTTCTTAACTACTGTTATATTATTTGGATAATTCAAATATCGTTGTAGTCTTTTTGCATTTGTTTAATGTTTATTGATGTTGGCATATATCATAAAAGACTTGAATATAACTATCATTCGCACTGTGATTGATTTCTTGACGTTGTGTAGATTGGTACATTTTTGGGTTAGTAATTATGTGTTTAACATATGCTAAGACTTTAGCCTAACGTATGCTATCTTGTTGGATTTATGTACGTAATGCTTGTAGTCTTATCCGATCTCAGCTTTCGGCGTGGGGGGCCGGGCGTGATTCGTATATTTGACCTACATTACGTACGTAATGCTCCAAGCCATACCGTACATAATGATGTTCGTGTTTTGAGTCAGTAGCCGCTGGTAGTCGATTACGTACGTAACACTTTTGGTGTAGCGTACGTAAAATGGCTAACGTACGTTATCTACATGTGATAACGTACGTAACAAACTGTGCACTTATAAAAAGACAACTTGTGTCTTTCATTTTGCATGTCCAAACTCCGATTTTGCTCCCCTATAATCATCCCCCTGCCTCCCTAGACCAATCCTACCTTCTTCCAACTTGTGTTTGAGTTTTGCATCTTGATTTGGAGCTTGTCGATTGGAAGTTTAGAGTTATTCTTGACGCTTGGAGTGTGTTCTTGTGGTTTTGGTGTTTTGTTCTTCATTTCTGAAGGTATGTTGTACGATTTCACTCTATAATTTCGTAGTTATAATTTTTTTGATAGAGTATACTACACCTAATGTTGAATTAATCAAGTAAAACATGTTTGTAGTTAAGCTTTTAACAACTTAGTGATGAATATGATAATTAAGGGTTTGGAATGATATGTTCTTGATGTTTTAAATGGTGGTAAGCATGTTTAGTAGAATCACACTCTTCTTGATGGACTAATACCATCATTAGGACAATAATAATCCTTGTTTCCTTGTAGTTAAGGTTGATTGTTGGAATTGTTGTCATAAAATGTTTTAAGAACTCCTTGATGAATATTAGAAGATTAGAGTGATGTTCTTGAACCTAAGCTAGGTGAATTCATAGGTTTGATATTTGATTCTACACGTTAGTAAGAAGATTATAAGGATGGTGTTAATATGAGATAATCTTTATGATCATAATATGGATTTATAACTAAATAAACTTGACATAGTGATTGAACACGGTTGTGCAGATTTTCACTTTTGATCAATTGTGATGTTCTTGATAGGATTAAATGATACAAGATGATTGTTTAACATATTATTGATCAATTCTTATTCTTTCAAATATTCGGTAATGTCTTGTAAACCAATTGTAAGAGTGGAATGAAGTAAATAGAATTCTTGGAATAGAACTTCGATGTCTTGAGAAAGTTGAACTATTCAAATAGAAATTAGGACGTCGTCTCACTAAATTCGATATTGATGATTATATGAATGTGTTATTGAGTGAAGTATATTTCATTCAAGGTTGATTGTTCGAGTAACCCATATTAGTCAAGGACCGTTCGTTCGTTCGACAAGGAAGGAGTATTCTCGTCTTTATATTGAGGCAAGTTATCTTGCTTGGTTATAATGATGTTTGGATTCTTGTGATGGTTATGCGTTTCGTGTATATGAAACACTTATGAATTTATGATCCGTGATTTGATATTATTCTTGATGATGTTCCGTTTTCATTGTGGGATTGCATTCCCACGTTCGTCACCTTTGAACCGTTGATATCATTGATCCTTATTGTCATTTCGGTGAGTTTCTTGATCCTTAATCGGATATGTGATTTATTGAATTCGTTGTCATGTTGTATCGTGACATATCCAGAATTATATCTGCCTTCCGATTGGTTATTGTGTAGGATTTTTTGCCAGGCACATATATAGTCATGCGTGGATGTTTCCGTATTGGACTGTGCACATGAGACATAGTTCGTGAGGCTAATTAGGTATATTGTCCCACGTATATCCTGGATTCCGTATACGGGGTGGGCATGTGCACTGACACATTTTCGGATCGGGCGTACTGTGATGTCCATCTTGAGCCATACTATTTTGGTCGTTCATAGTCTATGTATAATTGGATGTGTTCGACATTTTGTGACTAATCGTTCATACGCCCAAGGGATATGTTCGTTAGTCGGGATGTTTTCCTTCAGGTCTAATATATATGTGAATTGTATAATGTCTTGAGAAATCATTTATCATGTATATCTGACCCTGTGTTGGGCGAAATACTTGTGTTGTATTTTAGGTCGAGGAAAAGGCAAGGCACGGGAAGATCATGGTGACGGCGAAGGGTTCGAAGGATACTAGTTTGAGGACCCCAGGTATTTCTGTTGTCCGGTTATGTTCAAAACCGTGTAATTTTATCTTTCCACTTTATTTAAATTGTTGACCGAATGTATTATTATTTGAGGTATATTCAATCTCCATATGGTTTATACTTGCGTTTCTGGATCCTGTGTATGTTAAGGCCGTCGGCCATATTATTGTAAACTCCTAATCGGAGTAAAGACTATTCATTGTGGTTCGGTATCACAAGTATTGCGTTTTTAATCTGTTCTTGGTATCGCCTGGTGGGTCCCAGTATGGGGTCTACGGGACTGTAATGGCCGCCTTTTTAGGGTGTTACAGAAGCGTTAACCATAACCATAAAATATCTGAATGGCCCGTATTCTGGTTGAATAGGTCCAAAAATATCACCTTGAATCCTATGTAAGAATGGAATGTTCTCAGTTGCATCTTTAGCGTAGGAAGGTCTCGCTCCTACTTTGGCTAAAGAGTAGGCTATGCAGAAATGACAATGTGCCTTTGACAAAGTCAAGTTTGTAGAATGGGATGATGTCTCCAGTACGTTGGACGACATGGTGTGGGGAACTGTAACGCCCCCAAAATGAACCGGGACGCCACAGTGCCGTAGATCCCATAAGGGACCCACAAGGCAAGTTTTTGAAAATATTTTCTAAATTTTTTTATTAAAAGTGGTAATATACTGAAGTAATTAAGAAAGTATTCGTACAACCCAAAGTACAAAAGCAAATAATGTCCGTACATACGGTTATTACATAACGTGGAATGTTCAAATTGATTTAAGAAATTAACAGGCCTTCTTCCAACACAGCTCATGCCTGGTCGTAACCTTCGGGGGTGTCCTGCACAAATTCAACAAATTTACGTGGCACGACATGTCATGCCAGTAACCTAGGTCAGAAACAATCCCAACCAAACTCAAAGGTAAAATCTAATAATTTCCAGGAATAAAGTTATCACCGAATGTTCCATGTTATTCCTTTTTATCAGCACATAAACTCCCAAGGTCGCAACCAAGGGTCACGAAAGTATCTACACAGGAATACTCCGGACGTGGGTACCATTCAGGTTTTATCCCGCAACACGGTCCAACGAGAAAACTCCCAAGGCCGCGGCCAAGGGTCACGGTAATATCTACTCGGGAATACTCCGGACAAGATAATCGTAAGAGCACCATTCCACAATAGTAACATTTACTATGTCTAAAATTATAAGACGTAAAGTCTGAGCAAGATTCACTTGCCTCAAATCCGACGCGAGTTATTTCTTGACAAGGCAACGGCTTGAATGATCGCACTTGGAAATCCGACCTATTACATGTTCGTCGATTAACATCTTATGATAATAATGATGATCAACGACGTTCCTCCCCCTCCCGCCTGTTAGAACCTTATCCTAGTTGCTTATGATGTCGGAATCGAATTTCTCCGTTTTTAACCATAATGCGCGCCATTAATTTCTTAGGTTCGGCAACATTCTATATAAGTTATCCTTCCGCTAAACAATAGTGTTCTAACACAATATTCCTAGTTAATTATAACCAACAATCACCAAGATTTCATCGTTGTCTTAATATGCAAGTCTAGAACGATTAATCCATCATCTTAACATGTTTCGGTATCTATTCGGCTAGAAATTGTTGGTAACTTCATCAAGGATTCATTAACGGTTTTATTCAACATGATAATACGGTTATACATGAAATCCTTCAAGATGATTCCGAGAAGTTGGTGATTAGCAATATGATTATGAGTTCTACCATTATTCATTCCAATTTCTAGCTTTGATGGATATCGATTAACAATTGCGATAGTTATATACCGGTTCGATTATTACTGAGGGTTCTAAGCTACCCAAGGCATCCGAGGTTTACTAAAACTTACTAAACAATACTGAAATGAGTTCAAGGTTGGATAAACTTACCTTTACTGACAAAAGATGATGAAGAACGACGGTGGACGAAGGAGAACGAGAGGATAACACCTTCAAGACCTTCCCCGAAGCTTGATTAACATACTCTAATAGGATAACACTTGAATTGGGAGGTTAGAATTGGTTCAATGATGGTGGAGAGTAGTGTACAAGGAAGAAGAATGATTTTTGGGACGGAAGAAATGAAAGGCAAAGTGTTCTTTTATAAACTCAGATTGCCCTTACGTACGTTATGCCTTACGGTTTACGTACGTAAGAGGCTTTACGTACGTTATGGCAAAATACTTAACGTACGTAAGGAACTCGATGGAACGATTCACTCACATCGTTACGTACGTAACGAAAGCGGGTTAACGTACGTAACACCTCGTTGACTTGCCTGTCGCAATCACGCCGAAAGTTGGTCGGCACGCGTACTACGAGACGAAGATTCCTGTCCGAAGACCGAAGACCGATGTTACGTACGTAAGGGCCAATATTTAACGTACGTAACGACTCAGATATAGCGTGCGTAACGACTCGGAGTATAACGTACGTAAGGACGCTTTGTTTGCCAAATTATTATCACATTAATTTCTTATGACACGACTCCCTCTCCATGTCGTCTGGAAATCTCTCGGGGAACAAGACGTTGGCCACCGTCATATTCGCACCGATAATTACCTAACGACATCGAGGTATGTCACTGAAAGTTCATCAATCATCATACCATCATAATACACGAATAACAGATGCGAACAATACAGTACAACCATATTATACAAAATATGTTTTATTGCAATGGAGTACATTTATTTATCAAACAGAAGAAATGGACGTGAGCGCCCAAAGTGAAAAAGCATGTAATACTGGTGGTATTACATACCACCCCCCTTAAAAAATAGTTTCGTCCCGAAACTAAGAAAATAACTCGGGATGATTCTCTCTCATGCTCGCCTCGGTCTCCCAAGTCGCTTCTTCCGTACCATGGTGCGACCACTGAACTTTAACAAGGGGTATGATCTTGTTCCGTAGTGTCTTTACGCGTCGATCCAAAATTGCTATTGGAACTTCCCTAAAGGTAGCATCATTGGAAATCTCTACTTCCTCGAAGTTGATCTTGTGGCTAGGATCGTACACGTACTTTCTCAGCTGGGAGACGTGGAAGACATTATGCACTCCGTCTAACGATGGTGGTAATACTAGCCGATAAGCGAGTCTACCGACTCGGTCCAGTATTTCGAACGGGCCAATAAATCTCGGGCTTAGTTTGCCCTTCTGGCCGAAGCGTCGAATGCCCCGCATTGGCGATACTTTAACCCAAACATGATCCCCAACCATAAATTCCAACGGTCGCTGCCGGTCCATAGCATAAGACTTTTGGCGACTCTGCGCTGCCAACATGTGTTTTCGAACAATGGATATCTTCTTAATAGATTCCTGGATTAGATCCAACTCGGTGGCGATGACATCGGATGCATCGTCCCAACATAGGGGAGACTTTCACCTTCTACCATACAAGGCCTCAAAGGGGGCCATGCCAATGCTTGCATTCCAGCTGTTGTTGTACGAAAATTCCGCTAAGCAGAGGTGTTTAGCTTGATCCTTGCCCAATCGAGTACACATGCTCTCAACATATCTTCCGAGTGCAGTATGGTGCATTCTGTTTGTCCATCCGTTTGAGGGTGATAGGCGATCTTGAAATGCGATTGAGTACCCATGGCACAGTGGGCTGACCTTCGTGCGGGACACATATCTAGTGTCTCTATCCGAAATAATTCCCGAGGGACGCCATGTAATCTCACGATTTCTCGAACAAAGATGGTAGCCACTGCTCGCTCCGATGGCCTCTGAATTGGAATGAAGTGTGCCGACTTTGTCGGTCGGTCTACAATAACCCATATCGTGTCCTTTCCCCCGCCGTCTTGGTAACTTGGTGACAAAGTCCATTGATATGCTCTCCCATTTCCATTCGGAATGGGTAAGGGTACATGATTAGGCCGGTCTACGGTGTTCAATCTTCACCTGTTGACATATCATACATCGAGCGACAAACCTTGCTACCTCTTGCTTCATATTCTTCCACCGAAACTCTTTCGCAGGTCTTTGTACATTTTGCTCGCCCCGGGATGTATCGAATAGGGAGTAGAATGAGCTTCCTTGAGTATAGTTTGCTTAAGCTCGTCATTAGGTGGAATGCAAATCCTGTTCTTGAATCTAACTAAGCCCCCTTGGATCCTGTAGTCTGAAATAACTCCCCATTCGGCCTTTGCGCCGATCGCACGAAGTTCTGGATCCTCCATCTGTGCTAGGCGTATCTCGTCCAGCAGAGACGAGCGAATATCAATCGAGCACAACTGTCCCTGGCGGTGTTGTATCCACACTTCAATGTCATTTTTCCTGAGATCTTGCTGCAACTCCAGCTGTACTGTCAAACCAGATAGTGTCACCTCCTGCGCAGTTTTCCGACTTAGTGCGTCTGCTACGACGTTGGCATTTCCAGGGTGATATAGAATCTCTACATCGTAATCCTTGATTAACTCCAGCCAACGCCTCTGTCTCATATTTAACTCTTTCTGCGTGAAAATATACTTTAAACTCTTGTGGTCCGTAAAGATCTTACAGGTAACCCCATATAGGTAATGTCTCCAGATCTTAAGAGCGTGGACCACTGCGGCTAGTTCCAAGTCATGTGTCGGGTAGTTCGCCTCATAAGGTTTAAGTTGTCGAGAGGCGTAAGCGATAACTCTGTCGTTTTGCATGAACACACATCCTAGCCCGTGCTTAGACGCATCGGTGCATATTATGAATCCCTCCGTACCCTGCGGTAGTACCAACACTGGGGCAGTAGTAAGCTTCCTTTTTAGCTTGTCGAAGCTCTCCTGACAATCTGTTGTCCAGACAAACTTGGTGTTCTTCCTAAGCAGATTTGTTAATGGCTGAGCGACACAGGAGAAGGCCTCGACAAACTGTCGATAATATCCCGCCAACCCCATGAAACTCCTCACCTCTTTGACGTTTCTAGGTGGTTCCCAATTCATAACTGTCTCGATCTTCTGGGGGTCTACTTTAACGCCTCCTGCTGAAATCACATGCCCCAAAAAGGTTACCTCTGGCATCCAGAACTCGCATTTAGAAAGTTTAGCATATAGTTGATGTTGCCTTAAAACGCTCAACACCTGCCTCAAGTGTTCCTCATGCTCCCATCGGCTTCGGGAATAAATTAAAATATCGTCAATGAAAACCACCACACACTTATCGAGAAACTCGCCGAACCCTGTTCATCAATTCCATAAAAACAGCTGGAGCATTAGTCAGGCCAAACGACACCACCATGTACTCGTAGTGCCCATATCTCGATCGAAATGCGGTCTTAGGAATATCCTCCTCTCGAATTCTCAATTGGTGATAACCCGAACGTAAGTCGATCTTTGAAAACACAGTCGCCCCTTGCAGTTGGTCCAGTAAATCATCAATCCTTGGAAGTGGGTAACGGTTCTTAATAGTGACCTTATTAAGTTCCCTGTAATCGATACACAGGCGCAGAGAGCGGTCCTTTTTCTTCACAAAAAGGACTGGCGCACCCCATGGCGAAGTACTTGGACGAATGAGCCCCTTCCTTAGCAATTCTTCGAGTTGTGACTTCAGTTCCTTCATTTCGGCTGGTGCCATCCTGTACGGTGCCTTGGAGATAGGAGTCGTTCCTTGCTCAAGTTCGATTGAGAGATCGACCTCTCTTTGTGGTGGCAATCCAGGTAGTTCGTTGGGGAATATGTCCGGAAATTCGTTCACTACAAGAATATTAGCAACCGATAATTGTGATGTGCCCTCCTGAAGAATATAGCACCAGTAATACGCTCCTCGATCATCATGAGATGCTACTGCTGAAAGGAGACTGAGGGACCCTTTTGTGCTGAAGTGCTCTCGGCCTCTAATTGTGTGAGTGGCACCATCATGGGTCGTAATAGAAACGGTCAGGTGATAGGTATCCAATACCGTCTTGTGCATCGTCATCCAGTCCATACCTAAAATCACATCTTCGTTTTGGAGTGGAAAGACCATGAGATTGGTATCCGGCCAGATTATTGATACGAATCGGACAGTTTCGAACTTCCAAGTTACCCTCCACCCTGCTGCCCTCGGGTAGTTTAACAGTAAAGGACTCACATGGTACACAAGGGAGATGCAAACGGTTAACACATTATACGGATATAAATGAGTGGGTTGCTCCAGTATTAAACAGTACATGAACAGGCTGAGATTTAATAAGGAGTGTACCTGAGACAGCAGGAGTAGTCTGGTCATCAGTAGCCTTTAGTTCGAACACGCGGGACGGCAGTATCCCCGAGGAGGGTGCAGTATCTCCCCCGCGACCACGTCCTCTTCCGGCACCGTGTAGAGGAGATTGGTGAGGTGGAGATCGGTAGTCGGACATGGCAGACGCTCTGGATGTCTGTACCGAGCCTTGTTGACTCTGAGCAGCTGGGTTTGGTGTATGTTTGATCCGAGAACAGTAGCGAGACATGTGCCCACCCCTTCCGCATGAAAAGCACTTTGTCGATGCTTTACGACACTGACTCATGGTATGCCCTGCTATGCCACAATTGAAACAGCTACGGCGAGAAGGCCCGTCAGATGTTCCTTTCTGTTGGGACGAAGCTGCGGATTTGGAGGGAAACCCAATTCCCAAATTCACTCTGCTGGTGCTCCCAGACTGATTTGCTGTCTTCTGCTTCTTTTGGTTGTGCCCGGCATCCGAACTGACAACCGTACCGGCGTATGCTGTGACCACGTCCTCATATGCCCTCAACGTGGTGCAATGAAACCCCGCCGCGTAGCGTTGAACATCCTCCGGCAACCGTTGAGCAAGGTGACAAATTCGCTGGTCTTCGGATGGAACCATCTGTGCGACATAGCTTAGCTCGGTCCTGTATGCCCGAATGATTTCTGGTACTGGCAAATTCTGAGGCCCTGGCAGTTTGAACTGATCGGGGACAGTACTCGTCTCTCAATAGTTTGGAAAACTCGGGCCATCCGACTATTCTGTCCTCTGGCTTATAGGTCCTCCACCATCGGGCTGCGGTGTCACGGAGCTGGTTGATTCCGAGTGGCACTTTCCGGTTTCCTGGGCAGCCGATCACCTCGAAGGCAGTCTCCATTTCCGAGATCCAATCGTCCACGTGCTTATCCCCTGACCCGTCGAATAATGGCGGTCTGGCCTTCAGCATTTCTCCCAGCCAACGGTCCTTTCCGGTGTTCTCTTCTATGTTAATGACTGGTACTTGTTCTGCCCGGTTGACCTGAGCGATTCCCATAGCAATGGCCTGGGCGAGAGTCTGAACAAAGGCTGGATCAAATCCCCCGTTGTTCTAGTTTTTCGCTTCCTGTTAACAGGCGGTGGTTGATTTCCGGCTGGATTAGTTTCTCCGGTGTTTCTGTCTTCCTGCTGGTTCATAGCGGAACCTTGTGCGTCGTTTACGTTTCTTCTAGCTCCTCGACGTGCCATTGGTGATGTTCGTTCAATCTAACAGGTTAGTTTAATGCAAACATTCTCTGAGTTCTTACTGAATCCAAACATCATACTTGATCCTTAAGAATTTACGTGTATTTTACCTCGACATCCCTCGAGGAGTTACGGTCGTCAGAAGTGTTGGATTTTGAAGGCAAAACGTTTTCAAAATATTTTAGTAGAACTTTCCACGTGAGTGTTTGTCTCCGATACCATTTTCTGTAACGCCCCCAAAATGAACCGGGACGCCACAGTGCCGTAGATCCCATGAAGGACCCACAAGGCAAGTTTTTGAAAATATTTTCTAAATTTTTTTATTAAAAGTGGTAATATACGGAAGTAATTAAGAAAGTATTCGTACAACCTAAAGTACAAAAGCAAATAATGTCCGTACATACGGTTATTACACAACGTGGAATGTTCAAATTGATTTAAGAAATTAACAGGCCTTCTTCCAACACAGCTCATGCCTGGTCGTAACCTTCGGGGGTGTCCTGCACAAATTAAACAAATTTACCTGGCACGACATGTCATGCCAGTAACCTAGGTCAGAAACAATCCCAACCAAACTCAAAGGTAAAATCTAATAATTTCCAGGAATAAAGTTATCACCGAATGTTCCATGTTATTCCTTTTTATCAGCACATAAACTCTCAAGGTTGCAACCAAGGGTCACAGAAGTATCTACACAGGAATACTCCGGACGTGGGTACCATTCAGGTTTTATCCCGCAACACGGTCCAACGAGAAAACTCCCAAGGCCGCGGCCAAGGGTCACGGTAGTATCTACTCGGGAATACTCCGGACAAGATAATTGTAAGAGCACCATTCCACAATAGTAAGATTTACTATGTCTAAAATTATAAGACGTAAAGTCTGAGCAAGATTCACTTGCCTCAAATCCGACGCGAGTTATTTCTTGACAAGGCAACGGCTTGAACGATCGCACTTGGAAATCCGACCTATTACATGTTCGTCGATTAACATCTTATGATAATAATGATGATCAACGACGTTCCTCCCCCTCCCGCCTGTTATAACCCTATCCTAGTTGCTTATGATGTCGGAATCGAATTTCTCCGTTTTTAACCATAATGCGCGCCATTAATTTCTTAGGTTCGGCAACATTCTATATAAGTTATCCTTCCGCTAAACAATAGTGTTCTAACATAATATTCCTAGTTAATTATAACCAACAATCACCAAGATTTCATCGTTGTCTTAATATGCAAGTCTAGAACGATTAATCCATCATCTTAACATGTTTCGGTATCTATTCGGCTAGAAATTGTTGGTAACTTCATCAAGGATTCATTAACGGTTTTATTCAACATGATAATACGGTTATACATGAAATCCTTCAAGATGATTCCGAGAAGTTGGTGATTAGCAATATGATTATGAGTTCTACCATTATTCATTCCAATTTCTAGCTTTGATGGATATTGATTAACAATTGCGATAGTTATATACCGGTTCGATTATTACTGAGGGTTCTAAGCTACCCAAGGCATCCGAGGTTTACTAAAACTTACTAAACAATACTGAAATGAGTTCAAGGTTGGATAAACTTACCTTTACTGACAAAAGATGATGAAGAACGACAGTGGATGAAGGAGAACGAGAGGATAACACCTTCAAGACCTTCCCCGAAGCTTGATTAACGTACTCTAATAGGATAACACTTGAATTGGGAGGTTAGAATTGGTTCAATGATGGTGGAGAGTAGTGTACAAGGAAGAAGAATGATTTTTGGGACGGAAGAAATGAAAGGCAAAGTGTTCTTTTATAAACTCAGATTGCCCTTACGTACGTTATGCCTTACGGTTTACGTACGTAAGAGGCTTTACGTACGTTATGGCAAAATACTTAACGTACGTAAGGAACTCGCTGGAACGATTCACTCACATCGTTACGTACGTAACGAAAACGGGTTAACGTACGTAACACCTCGTTGACTTTCCTGTTGCAATCACGCCGAAAGTTGGTCGGCACGCGTACTACCAGACGAAGATTCCTGTCCGAAGACCGAAGACCGATGTTACGTACGTAAGGGCCGATATTTAACGTACGTAACGACTCAGATATAGCGTGCGTAACGACTCGGAGTATAACATACGTAAAGGACAGTTTTGTTTGCCAAATTATTATCACATTAATTTCTTATGACACGACTCCCTCTCCATGTCGTCTGGAAATCTCTCGGGGAACAAGACGTTGGCCACCGTCATATTCGCACCGATAATTACCTAACGACATCGAGGTATGTCAACGAAAGTTCACAATCATCATACCATCATAATACACGAATAACAGATGCGAACAATACAGTACAACCATATTATACAAAATATGTTTTATTGCAATGGAGTACATTTATTTATCAAACAGAAGAAATGGACGTGAGCGCCCAAAGTGAAAAAGCATGTAATACTGGTGGTATTACAGGAACACCGACAAAGTTTGTTATGTTGGGTTGTTGTCCCTTTCTACTTTGCACGCAAAAAAAAGGATGTATGTGTGTATGTCCTTAAGGATGCGAATCATCATATCACGACTCGGATGTACAAGTCAGAACCCAAAGTTCGTTTTGGGTAATTGCATAGGATTCAAGAATCTTAATTGTAGTGAGGTAAAGTCTACTCGATTGACTCATAAGTTTTTCTAAGATGCGTTTCCGTCCGCATTCATTAGAGGTGATATAGAGAAATTCTATTCCATTCTCCCAATGCGTTTCAATGTGAAAACCGTTGGTACATGTATCCTTGAAGCTTAGTAAGGTTCGAGTCGCTCTAGGTGCATATAGAGCATCGGTGGTGGTAAAAGCCTTCCCGTTAGGCATCAAGAATCAGGCAGTGCGCATCCTTGAATGAGCTGAAATGATACAATCATCGTGGTCACCGATGTGCGATAGGCTATTAGTTCGATGAATAATAACCTATTTTTAAGGATAGTATAGGTGGTCCCACTATCTACCAAGCATTCAAGTTCCTCACGATTCATTCCTACGGAAAGTGGACAAACTAATGAACTTACAAACTCAAGCATAAGGAGCAATACTCAAGACATAAAATAAAGTCAATCACATGTATAACGTAAGCAACAATAATATCTTGTTCAAAAACTTGAATAAAATCGTCTAAGGCAAAAAACAGCCAAAAAAAATGTCAACCGAAACATAAACATAAATTAGTCATAGAGTGGGGCATCTAATGACTCCGGCTCGTATGTAATATTATGACAATCGGTGAATGTGAAATTGACATTAGGAGGAATGTTGTAATCACTTCCCTCATATATTGAGCCTCTGCTTTGGTCTCTCTATATTTCTTGTATGCAGCTACGACATGCTTGCTTGCGTGGCAATTTCTGAACCAATGGCCAGTTATTCCACAGCGAAAGCATAGGGCGCCGTGTACTCGTCTGTGGGAGCATGAGGCTTAGGAGGTACACTCTGCTTGATCCCATGGCCTAGCAATCCGGGAGCATTATCTTTTCTTTCTCCACTGGAGAGCCTCCACGACCTCGACCATGTTTACGACCACCATGTCCCTTACCACCATGCAGTTTCGTTCCATGTGGTTTAGAATTAGCGTGTCCAATACCCTGTTAGTCGGGTTTCCTTCCACATTTTATTTTGCCGAAGTTAGCTTCGGGAATTTGCTTTATCCCGGTTGGCCCGACATTACTATTCACCACACCTCATTATGCCTTTCAGCCACCTGAAGGAGATTGATTAGCTTACTGAAGGTGGTGATACACATGTTATTGTACTCCAATCGATACTGGTTCGCTAGTATAAATGGTGAGTAGGAAACGTGGAAAGCATTTTTAGAATCATGTCGTC
This sequence comes from Orobanche coerulescens, assembly GCA_033398695.1. Taxonomy (NCBI): domain Eukaryota; kingdom Viridiplantae; phylum Streptophyta; class Magnoliopsida; order Lamiales; family Orobanchaceae; genus Orobanche; species Orobanche coerulescens. The sequence continues at coordinate 1,574,743 of JAWKAU010000021.1, forward strand.
CTCTGTGATTTCCTTTCCACATAAGTTGAGGCGTGCCTTGAGGCGGAGCATATCATTGAAATTGTTGACTCGTTTATAATCAAGCAAGTGGATTTCGTTCCACTGCATGGTTAACACGGGAAGTAAGGTATTGTGTATATTCCTGAAACGGCCATTAACGGCATCCCACAGTTTTTTAGGGGATTTCAACTGAAGATACTCCCACCTTAGGATAGGGTCGATATATCACCTAAGGAACATTAGCGCACTCGCTTTCAACTTATCAGACGGTTCGTTGGCTGTAAGTTCAAGAAGCGTTGCGCTATAGTCCTTAGCGACAAACGTGGTCTCGATGTTGGATACCCATCTATAGTACTCAAGTCCTTCTAAGTACAGGATGTCGAATTCCAAACGAGTCGGATCAGCCATCTATATAAGATGAGGAAATGAATAAGTTTCACATAATCATGAGTTCGTCCATGATAAATTATTCAATAATGGGATTATTTTATTTTAGAACCAAGATATGGTCATGATTTCAATGCGATACGCATGAAGTTTCGTTATCATGGTACTATGTAGGCAGTAGAAATACAATCATTTAAACTAGACTAGGGATGTAGCCTAATTGCATGTCATATATATATATATATATATATATATATGCATGCAAATTATATATATAATTATATATATAAACATATAATTCCTATGTGATATAACTAGATACACATTATGCAGTCAAATAGGTATCTTATGGCATAATAACGATTAGTTATTAATCTAAGAGCATGAATTAAACAGTTTAATTCAAATAGTCAATAAATTTATTTGATTAAATTAGGTGTAACTAAATCAATTTATAAAGTATATTATGCTATTAAATCACATAAAGCATACAAATTCGTACATGAAGCAAATAGTAGGGCCGAGTTCGTGTACCGTACTTCGCGAGTTGGTCTAAAAAAAACTGAGCGGGTACTGAAAAGCTGGGTCGGACTGCAGCTGAATCAAATATGGAACGCGTATCGGGTCTGAATTGGGTCTGCAATTGGAATCAGGTCGGGTCCTGGGTGGCAGGCGAGTCGGGCTTGAAAAGAAAGATGCGAACGGGCCGGGCGCGGGATGGGGAATCCGATCTGAGACGGACGATGCAGACCAGGCTGTGCGCGGTGAAGACAACGATTGCACGGCTCCAGTCGCAGTGGCGGTGGAGGAAGACGACGGATCCGATCTGGCCTGGGGGCAGAACAGGCAGAGGACTGGATGCACGAGGCCTGAATTCCGACCGGTGCGGGGCACAACTGAAGGTTGCAGACTGGCCGGAACCGGAGTAGGGGGCAGTGAGGCGGAGGACGAGCCACGTCGAATTGACGAGCAAAGTGGAAACCGGCGGTCGATTGCAGAAGACGGCGACGGGTTTCTAGGGAAGAAGGTGACGGCTAAGGTTTGCAGAGAAAAAATCTGACTTTTTTTTCAGTATATCGGACGATTATTTCTTTTCTCTATTGGTAGAGTGCGTGCTGATAACGTGTTGAAGTAAAAGCAAGTAAGACAAGAATTAGTGTAGAAAATATATATATATATATATATATATTCTCATTGATAGGGTCCCCTTAAAAAGGAAGAGATTACATATTTTGAAACATTCTAACAGGCCTAGCCATATATTAACTAGGAGAAGCCCATTAACCTGTAGACTAAGACACACATGTGTATTTACTTTAACACATTAATCGATTTCATGCCCGTATAAGAAAAATAATGGGACCTAAATGGCACATTTATCTGTGCAAATGATGGTAAAATTGACTAAAAATGTAGCATTATTATTATAATTAAATAAAAGGAACACAAAATCTCAGTTTTGCTAAAAAAAAATATATCTTTCTGTATGTTAACTAAAAACTGTTTGTATAAAATAAGTTGTCTTTTTTTGGAAGAGACAATTGTGTAAATGTTTAAAATTGAAGTCAGTTATATTTGACAAACAAACAAGTTTTGATGAGTGATATAATTTAATATATGTGTCTAAAAAAATTAAAAGATATTCATAAAATATATAATGACTTCATTTATAATGATAACATGTGAATTAGTAGAACTAATTGTTTAGAGAATAAATATTAAATTTAAATATTTATTTATATGGTTCAATAATTATTTTAATTATCTTAAAACTTCAATCGTTTTGATACAATGATGCTATAATATTTTTATATATGTCAGTAATTTAATTTATATAATTTTTTTATGAATTACTAATGATATCTTTCTAAAATATATAGGCACTTATTTTTAATAGCACCATATGAATCAATATAATTATTTTTGAGAAAATACAAATTGATTGTGAATATTTTAGATTTGACTGTATAACTGTTTAAATAATCTTAAAATTTCAATCACTCCATAAAATAGTAAATTCGTCTGAGAAAGTACAAGAATTATTTGACTGTGTTATTGTTCGTAGCAATAATTAATGTTGTGAGAGAATTTAACTATTGTTGTAATTAATGTATGAATGATCTTTATACCTCGAAATTCTAATTGTGTATCTATAAATAAAGGCCTTTGGCCCTCATAATAATACACACATCATTCTTTCTCTCCTTTATTTTCCTCTATTTTTCTCAAGTTCATAACACGTTATTAACACAATCTCTCTCAGAAAAAGTTTTTTTACTCATTAGCGGACGTACTCTATTTTCACAGAAAGGCAGAATTGCGTTCTGATTTTCTTTTATCTTCTTTGTGTTTTATTCTCGGTCTGTATTCGTATGACTATGACTGCAGATCTGTATTCTTCTTCTTCGAAAAAAAAGAAAAGAAAAGGTTCCCTGCAGATCTGTTGCCTTCAAAAAATAAAGTTCTGATTATATGTAGATTTAGACTCAATTATATAATTGTTATTTTAATGTAGATTATATGCATATTTCATATATTCTCTACTAATTCTGATTTCACTATCATCATACATAAATAATATATATGATGATCTAAGAAATCTATAATCAAATCGATAAATTGTTGTTTCCTGAAAAAGAATCTTGAACAAATATAACATTAGCTCGTCATATACTAGTTGAATATGATGCGTTCCTGAAGAACACTACGAGATCTAAAAATTTTATGTAAATTCCTGATGAAGAACACAAAATAATATTCCTGAAGAATATTATCTGGGCTCTTGAAGAAGCACTTTCATTTGATTTATTTTATTTTGCACTTTTTTGTTATCGTGTAATTTTATTTCTCAAATTATTGCTCCAGAAGTAGCACAATTAATTGCAATACTATTGATAAATATACTTGTTCTAAAAGAACAACCCATATGCGTATTAAATCTTCCATGATAATACAATATTCCTGAAGAATATTGATACAAGATAATATCATAAAATATTATGCTCTTGAAGTAGCATAAATTTTAAATACAAATGTGATCTATGGTACAATATTTATCCCTCAAGAAAAATTTAATTTTATGACATATTAAAAATGACTTATTTTATTTTTACTATGTAGATTTACATATGGCCAATATCACCAAACTTGAGTTTGTTGCACTTGATATATCTGGCAAGAACTATTTATCATGAACTCTTCCACTTGATCTCAAAGGGTTTGGGTGAGACAATAAAAGAAAAAAATAAAGAATCCCAGCAGAATCGTGCCAAGGCACTAATATTCCTTTGTCATCATCTCCATGATGAGTTAAAAGTTGAGTACCTCACCGTCAAAGATCCAAGTGAGTTATGGATATAATATCCGACAGTAATTTCTTATCTACTATTTTATTCGGATAATTTGAGTATCGTTGTAATCATGTTACATTTAGTTAATGTTAATTGATGTCGGGATATATCGAAATAGACTTGATTATAACTGTCTTTCGCATTGTGGTTGATTTCTTCACGTTGTGTAGATTGTTACATTTTTGGGCTAGGTTTTATGTGTTTAACGTACGCTAAGGATTTAACCTAATGTACGCTAATTTGTTGGCTTTACGTACGTAATGGAATGCTGGTTACGTACGTAATGCTTGGAATCTTATCCCATCTCAACTTTCGGTGTGGGGGGTCGGACATGATCTGGATAAATGGCCTTTCCGAGGCAGCTAAGTTGGTATACATTATGTACGTAATGCTGAGGCCATAACATACGTAATGATGTTGGTATTTTGAGGCAGTAGCCTCTGGAGGCATATTACGTACATAAAATTTTCGGTGTAGCGTACGTAAAGGGGTTAGCGTACGTTATCCTCATGCTATAACATACGTAACGAGTTGTGCAGTTTATAAAAAGACAGCTTGTGTCTTTCATTTGCACGTCCAAACTCCGATTTTTCTCTCCAACAATCATCCCCCTGCCTCCCTAGACCGACTTTACTCCCTTCCAACTTGTGTTTGAGCCTTGCATCTTGAATTGGAGCTTGTTGATTGGAAGTTTAGAGTTGTTCTTGAAGCTTGGAGTGTACTCTTGTGGTTTTGATGGATTGTTCTTCATTTCTGAATGTATGTTGTGCGATTCTACTCTATATTTTCGTAGTTATGATGTTAGTGATATAGTATACTACACCTAGTGTTGAATTAATCAAGTAAAACATGTTTGTAGTTAAGCTTTTTAACACTTATTGTTGAATATGGTAATTAAGGGTTTGGAATGAAGATGTTCTTGATGTTTTAATGGTAATGATCATGTTTATCATAATCATACTCATCTTGCTCAATTATTAACATCATTAGGACAATAATAATCCTTAATTTCATCATAGTTAAGTTTAATCGATGGAATGGTTGACATAAAATGTATTAGAACACCATGTTAAGAACTTGATGAATGTTAGAGATTAGAGTGATGTTTCTTTGGTCCAGAAATCTTAAAAGGCATAACACCATTGTTGTCTCGGCTTTACAAGGTCTTTGAGAGTCGATATAAAGGCTGTGATGAACACAACTATAACTCTTGTATATGAAAATCGGATGTGTTGATAAACTTGAGAATGTATTAATCATCATAATAAGTGGATAGTGTTCTTAATAAGGTAATACTAATTATGGATGATAATGTCATAATAGAATGAGTATTGAATTCGTTATGATGGTCCTTGTATAGAGGTAGATGTTAAGAACCGTAAGAACTTGGATAATCCGATTGTTAATGGTGAATTGAAGGTGTTTAATGTATAAACTTGTTTATAGTGATAACAAGAGTATTAAAAGGACATTTTAGTATAGTAACTCGATTTGTGGAAGACAAATCATATGTATTGAATTTCACCAATAGTTGATAGAATGATCACTGAAATAGAATTAATTGAACGAGTAGGTTTCGGGTGTTGTTTCCTACAAATTGATATCAATATCGTGTGAATGTATTATTGAATGAATTACATTTCATTAAAGGTTGCTTGTTCGATTGAGTATTTAATCGAGGATACCATCCGTTGGATCGTTTGGAGAAAGACTATCGTTCACCTATGGAATTGAGGCAAGTTATCTTGCTTGGTTATAATGATGATTGAATTCTTGTGATGGTTATATGTTTCGTGTATATGAAACACTTACGAATATGTGATTTGTAGTTCGATATTGTTCTTGATGATATTCCGTATTTCACCATGGGATTGCATGTAATATCCGGGGGTAATTTTTTTCCTTTCTTTCTTTCATTTCACTGTTGAGTTGTACATATTCATTTGGAATTGTACAAATGTTGTTGTATTATGTCATTCGTGTTTGTTGAGGTGCTTGCATCGTGTTCCTTCATTCGGTTGAACGTGTTGGAACTTTATTGTGTTGTCTCTGTTACTTACTTACGCTACGAGTATTCCTTAACGTACGTTAAGCTTCTAAGCTTACGTACGTTATGGTTGTCATGTTACGTACGTAAAGGGGCACAGACAGGGGGAACCTTCCTCGTGGTCAACTTTCGGCCAGTAGAGCCGGGCATCTTTTATTTGGATCTCACTATTGCAGTCAACGGGGGTTACGTACGCTATATGTTGGGGTTTACGCACGTTAGGCTAGATAACGTACGTTAGAGATTCACGATTACGTACATAATGCAGGCCCCATTTTGAGTCAGTGAGTTCTGACTTGGCATAGCGTACGCTATGCAGGGACGGTAGCGTACGTAAGGTGGCTTAACGTATGTTATGCGTTGTGGTTAGCGGCCATAATGTGCTTGTCAGATTATATATTTTGGTTTCGTATTTCATTTCTTCACGAACCAAAATCAGGTTCCTCTCCCTAGAATCGTCCCCCTGGACTTGTTCTTGATATTGAGACTCTTCCAATGTGATTTTGATCATCCTAGCTTGGATTGAGGCTTGAGGTTGGAGGCTTTTCTTACTCCTTTGGTGTTTGGAGGGTTTATCTTATTCTTCTTGGGTAAGTTTTCTTAATCTCTTGTTCTTCAAGTGAATTCTTAGTATGTTGTTGTTGTTGTCGTTTACTTCATGTATTGATTCATTGTTGGAGTATATCATGATTCTTGATGAGTTTTTATAACTTGAGAAGAAGAACATGATGATTATGTCATGAGGAGGAGTTGTACTTGATGTTTTAGGATGTTTGGAGGTTATAATCATATCTAGGAAGGATTATGTTAAGATTGTTATATGATTAACATAGTCTTGATATGATTGATGTTGTTGTTTGTGTTTCTTGGGGAGATTTTAACCATTTTAGTAAGGAATTATGATGAATTATGTAATGATTATCATAATTTTTAAATGGTTGATTTAATCTTGTTGATTAATCCGAATTCATGATGAATTGGTGATTGATTGTCGTGTAGATTCATGTTTGTTGTTTTGGTGATGTTCTTGAGGTGATAGTGTTAATATTGGTGAGATTATCATTCTGGGATGATTAGTATAATGTTGTTCTTAAGTGATTCTTGTTGAATTGTTTTCACAAGTGTTAAGAACATGATGATCATGTTATTTGATCATTGAGGATGATTGGAGGAAGTTAGAATTCATAGTTGAGAGCTATGGTATTCGTTTGTGGAGTTTAATAAATTCGTGATCGAATCGGGTTGTCCTTGGTGTTGTTTTCTATTGATTTTGTATTATTGAATGAATTGTATTTCATTCAAGGTCGTACAAGTGTTTGTGATCGTCGAAAGGCGCCATTCGTTGTTTCATGGGAGGACGTTGATCTTGGAAGGACTTTCTCGCCTTCGGTTTGAGGCAAGTTTTATACTTGTACTAGTCAATGAGATTAATGTTATCATGTATGTGTATGAATGTGTTGTATCATTTCGAGACTTGGTCTCTCTATGATTTTGTTGATATCAGGGGATTGTTTGATATGATACCCTTCGGCAAATTATGCTAAATGTTGTTGTTGTCCGATAAAAGCCATTCGGGGCTTTGAGATACTCGTTGTTGATGTTATTGTCGATAGCCGGTTCGCGGTATCGATGTATCGGTTATTGTTGTTAATATTGATGTCGGTTTAAGACATTGTTATGATCATTGTTATTGATATTGGTATTTTACTATTAATGTTGTGATTGTCCGAGTGAAGGCATTAACATGTTCGATTATCATCCCCGTCGTCGGTAACCGATTAAAGGCACCAGGACATCTGTTCTAATCGCTTTGTTGTTATAGATTGTCCATTTTAAGGCAATCGAGGTATTGAATTAGGATTATCGAAGGTAATTTCCATCCGTTGTATCATTGTTTATCGATTGACCGTTCTAAGGTAATCGACGTATTGAATTATGATTATCGAAAATGATTCCCATCCGTTGTGGCGTTGTTTATCGATTGACCATTCTAAGGTAATCGACGTATTGAATTGGGATTATCGAAGATGATCCCCATCCGTTGTGTCGTTGTTATCGATTGACCGTTCTAAGGTAATCGACATATTGAATTGGGATTATCGAATTTGATTCCCATCCGTTGTGTCATTGTTATCGATTGGCCACTCTAAGGCAATTGAGGTATTGAATTGAGATTATCGAGGATAATTCCCATCTGTTGTATCGTTGTTGTCGATTGACCATTCTAAGGTAATCGATGTATTGAATTGGGACCGTCGAAGACATTTCCCATCCGTTGTATTGTTGTTATCGATTGGTCGATCTAAGACAATTGAGGTATTGAATTGGGATTGTCGAGGATGGATCCCATCCGCTGATGTCGTTGTGATCTATTAGCCATTCCTAAGGCAGTCGAGGTATTTGAATCGGGACCGCCAAGGACGGTGCCCATCCATGAGTTATTGTTATCATGTTGGCCGACTCAAGGCAGCACACTATTATTCTTGTGAATTCGGTAATCTTGGAATCATTGCCGTTTGTGATTATTTGTGTTTTGGAGGCTAGTATCGGCTAGTCCTCGATGGGTAAGTTTGGGGCTTGAACCTTCGCGGTTGGTTTCCCAACACCTACAGTTCAGTAGGTCACGGTCATGTTGATGATCTCATTATGGGTAAGTTTGGGGCTTGAACCTTCGCGGTTGGTTTCCCAACACCTACAGTTCAGTAGGTCACGGTCACTTGGTGATCTCATTATGGGTAAGTCTGGGGCTTGAACCTTCGCGGTTGGTTTCCCAGTACCTGCAATTCAGCTGGTCACGATCATTGTATGATCTCATTGTGATACGGCTTCGTGTCGTGGCTTCGGCCCTCATTGTGATACGGCTTCGTGCCATGGCTTCAGCCCTCATTGTGATACGGCTTCGTGCCGTCGGCCCTCATTGTGATACGGCTTCGTGCCGTGTCTTCGGCCCTCATTGTGATACGGTTTCATGCCGTGGCTTCGGCCCTCAGATGATACAACTTCGGGCTATTTGGCTTTGGACCATTGTGATGATTGGCAGCTTCGGCTGAGTGGATTTCAGGCCATCGTGATATTTTGGCAGCTTGGGCTGAGGGCTTTCAGGCTATTGTGATGTTTTGATATTTCCGTTGGAGCCTTCGGGCATTGTGATTCGTATTCATTTCAGCTCTGGTTTGGTTTACCTTCGGGTAACTCATTATTGTATCTTGTATGTATGATTATTCTATAGGGATGATTCCCCATTGGGCACTTGTGTTCTAACCTGTTGAGCATGTACCGATCGTATGCCGTGGGTATAGTGTTTCACGAATGCTCGATTCTTACATTGATTTGTGAGCATCTCGTATTACCATTGTTGTACCATTTTATTCTGCCTTTGGATGCATATCATGTTGTACATGTATTTGATATTCATTGTCTGGATGACTGACCCCGTGGGGGCGGAACATGTTTACATGTTTTAGGTGCTTGTGAGGAGAGAGTTGAGACACAGGGGCATGACGATGGCGACGAGGCATTCGAGCGATACTAGTCTGAGTTGTTTTGGTGTCCCTGTCTGTCAGACAGTTTGGAGTACTTCAGTTTGTTCAGTTGTTGTCATTTTTTATTATTCGAGCAAGGCTCGTGAATGATATTATATTTTTATTTTGGCCATGTAGGCCCACTTTTGTCGTTGAAATTCTATATCAGAATATTATGTTGGATATCATAGTAGGGGCTGTGATTCTCCCTTTTGGTCAGTTTGTTGTATTTTGGTCGTGTTTGCCTGGTGGATCTCCTGGTGTGGGGTCCACGGCACTGTAATGACCCAATGTGATTTGGGGGTGTTACAGAAGATGGTATCAGAGAAATTGGGTTGTGTGATACCCTGATATGTGAGTTATGTGGCTCTACTGACGCGGTAGTAGTGGGGCTGTCAGGTTATAACAATCTGGTCGTGATAGTTGGATGACTGTATGAGTCATTCTTTCATCGAGTCGTCGTCAGTGAAGACTAGTATCGCAAGACCTCGAAGCTTCGTATGACCTGTGTAAGGACTCGATTCTCTTTATGTTCATACATTCATTTTGCCATCGATTATACATGTTTTGTTGAAACCTGTATGTAACATTTGTGTTATGATTCACTTATGATTATTTGTTTTGGAACGTTTGAGATCAATATTGGCTATGATTAGCATGATTGATGTGACTGTATTGAGTACGTATACTCGTGTTTGGCTATTGACTTAACATTTTGATTTGGCCGTTGAGACGTATTTGAGTTAGATCATGATCGAACGTTATTATTTCAGTATGTAAAGAGGAATCCGAGGACGTGACGGATGGGGTAAGGGCTGCAGATCGAGCCAGAACCCAGAATCTCATATTTATACGCATACGGATGCCGAGATGGATCAGAGTTCGGCCGGAGATGTGACTTATATGACCGATTCTCCTTCGGAAGGTCATACTTGAGGAGTCGATCAGACTGACATCGACCTTTTCTTTCTTATGAGGGGCATGATGATCCAGATGACGCAGATAATGGAAACCATGCAGGCCTCGATGGTTCGTGGTACACCGCAGCAGGGACTCCAGATGCCGTTTTATGGACATGCCAGGAGAGTGAGTCAGATTGTCGGCGATATCTCTCGTCAGAGGCTGCCTATTTTTGAGGGTTCGTCGGAACCAACTGACATTGTTCATTGGCTTGAACATTTTGATAAACTCTCCGACATGGTTCAGTGTCCGGAATAGAGTAAGGTGGCAGTAGCGGCTTACTATTTGAGTAGTGTGCTTATTCATGGTGGCTTTCTGTGAAGCCCACCGATCGTGACTGTGTTTGGAGCGAGTTCAAGACTCTCATGTTAGAGAGGTATTATCCGGCTCCACTTCGTGAAGCCAAGTTGTCAGAGGTTTTGAACCCCGAATCTATCAAGGACGTGGGCGTTATTGTCATTGCTGAAAATTTTCAGGGACTTCTTCAGTTTGCTTCGTCTGTTATCCATACTGAGGCGGATAAGATCAAGTATTTTAGCAAGAGGATGAACCCACAGTTGAGGATGTAGTTGTTCAATCATAATTGTAACTCACTTGGTGAATTCATCGAGAAGGCTCTTGGAGCAGAGCTTTTGATCAAGGAGTTTGCTCGGAAGAACCCTTCAGTTCTTCTGGTGAGAGGACTAGGATGCTGGTTCGTTCAGAAGGACATCAGGATCCGACATCCAAGAGATCGTCTTCTAGTCGTCTTCGTGCTGGGAAAGCATCTTCTTCTCAGGCGATGGGTTCGACCGTTGTTTGCTTTAACTGTGATACAATAGGACATCGCAGTACCCGGTGCTCGATGCAGACTATTACTTGTTTTCTCTGTGGAAGGCAGGGACACCTTCAGAAATACTGCAGGAGTCCTAGTGCCAGTAGGTATCTAGGGATATTACATGCCTCGAAAGATTTTATTACTCCAATCCGTACTTCATCCAAGTGGTCCTATCAGGCTTCGAGAGCCAGAGGTAAGGACAGCCGAGGAGGAGCAGCGAGTTCAGATTTGGGTCTTCCTCGAGTCGATGAGATCTATGAGATAGATGATCTGGAGGATATCGATGTTGGGTACATTTGAGATGTAGCCTTGATTTGTATTTTCCTTTCTTTGACTTTCGGATTTATGTTTAACTTAATTTGTATTATGGTATTGTGGTTGTGAACCATTTGTTGTGGATCTATCTTGTCACGATAGTATGTGATAATCTTGAGATTTGAGGTCGTTTGATGTGTTTTTCTTTCCTTTTGGTGTTGTACCTGAGATTTCGTGATAATCTGGGTAAATATTTATTGTGATTCGAGACGTCAAGTCGTGAGGACTTGGGCGTGCGATTGATATGGTCCCGAGGACTATGCCTGTGTTGTTATTATCTTTCAGTGGCGTGAGTCAGTATTTGCATGGGCATCCGATTCCGACGAGAACAGCAAGGAAGTGTACACCGATTATTGTAGACATGTACAATGGGCAGCTCCCGCGGGGTGTGTACGCCGGTGTTACGAGTCATGCGGGTGGTATGACTTTCTGGCTAGTCTCTGGCGGAGGAGTCACGATTCGACTGATCTAGCACTTGGTCGAGTGTTTTTATCACTTGACTTGCTCCGTGTTCAGACAGAGGAGACGCGGGGGACCCGAGGGGTTGGCCCGATTACTCAGGCGGAGTGGTTCTCAGTGAGGGGTATTCTTGGAGATGTTGTTTTCAGATCCTGATGGATAGTTCGTACCCCGAGTTGTGCACCCTGAGTTTCGGGGACGAAACTCTTTTTAAGGGGGGAGTATGTAATATACGGGGGTAATTTTTTTTCTTTCTCTCATTCGTTTCACTGTTGAGTTGTACATATTCATTTGGAATTATACAAATGTTGTTGTATTATGTCATTCGTGTTTTTTGAGATGCTTGGATCGTGTTCGTTCATTCTGTTGAACGTTTTGGAACTTCCTTATGTTGTCTGTTTTACTTACGTACGCTACGAGTATTCCTTAATGTACATTAATCTTCTAACCTTACGTACGTTATGGTTGTCATGTTACGTACGTAAAGGGGCACAGACAGGGGGAACCTTCCTCGTGGTCAACTTTCGGCCAGTAGGGCCAGGCATCTTTTGTTTGGATCTCACTATTGCAGTCAACGGGAGCTACGTACGCTATGTGTTGGGGTTTACGTACGGTAGGATAGATAACATACATTATAGATTCACAATTATGTACGTAATGCAGGCCCCATTTCGAGTCAGTGAGTTTTGACTTGGCGTAGCGTACACTATGCAGGGACGGTAGCGTACGTAAGGTGGATTAATGTATGTTATGTGTTGTGTTTAGCGGCCGTAATGTGCTTGTCAGATTATATATTTTGGTTTCTTATTTCATTTCTTCACAAACCAAAATCGAGTTCCTCTCCCTAGAATCGTCCCCCTGGACTTGTTCTTGATATTGAGACTCTTCCAATGTGATTTTAATCATCCTAGCTTGGATTGAGGCTTGAGGTTGGAAGCTTTTCTTACCCCTTTGGTGTTTCGAGGGTTCATCTTGTTCTGCTTGGGTAAGTTTTCTTAATCTCTTATTCTTCAAGTGATTTCCGAGTATGTTGTTGTTGTTGTTGTTGCCGTTTACTTCGTGTATTGATTCATTGTTGGAATATATCATGATTCTTGATGAGTTTTTACAACTTGAGAAGAAGAACATGATGATTATGTCTTGAGGAGGAGTTGTACTCGATGTTTTAGGATGTTTGGAGGTTATAATCATATCTAGGAAGGATTATGTTAAGATTGTTATATGATTAACATAGTCTTGATATGATTGATGTTGTTGTTTGTGTTTCTTGGGGAGATTTCAACCATTTTAGTAAGGAATGATGATGAATTATGTAATGATTATCATAATTTTTAAATGGTTGATTTAATCTTGTTGATTAATCCGAATTCATGATTAATTAGTGATTGATTATCGTGTAGATTCATGTTTGTAGTTTTAGTGATGTTCTTGAGGTGATAGTGTTAATATTGGTGAGATTATCATTTTGGGATGATTAGTATAATGTTGCTCTTAAGTGATTCTTGTTGAATTGTTTTCACAAGTGTTAAGAACATGATGATCATGTTATTTGATCATTGAGGAGGATTGGAGGAAGTTAGAATTCATAGTTGAGAGCTATGGTATTCGTTTGTGGAGTTTAATCGATTCGTGATCGAATCAGATTGTCCTTGGTGTTGTTTTCTATTGATTTTGTGTTATTGAATGAATTGTATTTCATTCAAGGTTGTACAAGTGTTTGTGATCGTCGAAAGGCGCGATTCGTCGTTTCGTGGGAGGACGTTGATCGTGGAAGGACTTTTCCGCCTTCAGTTTGAGGCAAGTTTTATACTTGTACTAGTCAATGAGATTAATGTTATCATGTATGTGTATGAATGTGTTGTATCATTTCGAGACTTGGGCTCTCCATGATTTTATTGATATCAGGGGATTGTTTGATACGATACCCTTCGGAAAATTATGCCAAATGTTGTTGTTGTCCGATAAAAGCCATTCAGGGCTTTGAGATACTCGTTGTTGATGTTATTGTCGATAGACGGTTCGTGATATCGATGAATAGGTTATTGTTGTTAATATTAATGTCGGTTTAAGACATTGTTATGATCATTGTTATTGATATTGGTATTTTGCTATTGATGCTGTGATTGGCCGAGTGAAGAAACATGTTAGATTATCATCCCCGTCGTCGGTAACTGATTAAAGGCACCGGGACATCTATTCTAATCGTTTCGTTGTTATCGATTGTCCATTCTAAGGCAATTGAGGTATTGAATTGGGATTATCGAAGGTAATTCCCATCCGTTGTATCATTGTTTATCGATTGACCGTTCTAAGGTAATCGACGTATTGAATTGGGATTATCGAAGATGATTCCCATCCGTTGTGTCGTTGTTTATCAATTGACCGTTCTAAGGTAATCGACGTACTGAATTGGGATTATCGAAGATGATCCCCATCCATTTTGTCGTTATCGATTGACCGTTCTAAGGTAATCGACGTATTGAATTGGGGTTATCGAAGATGATTCCCATCTGTTGTGTCGTTGTTATCGATTGGCCATTCTAAAGCAATCGAGGTATTGAATTGAGATTATCGAGGATAATTCCCATCTGTTGTATCGTTGTTGTCGATTGACCATTCTAAGGTAATCGATGTATTGAATTGGGACCATCGAAGACATTTCCCATCCGTTGTTATCGATTGGTCGTTCTAAGATAATTGAGGTATTGAATTGGGACTATCGAGAATAGATCCTATCCGTTGATGTCGTTGTGATCGACTGGCCATTCCTAAGGCAGTCGAGGTAGTTGAATCGGTACCGCCAAGGACGGTGCCCATCCGTGAGTTATTGTTATTATGTTGGCCGACTCAAGACAACAAACTATTATTCTTGTGAATTCGGTAATCTTGGAATCATTGCCATTTGTGATAAATTGTGTTTTGAAGGCTAGTCTCGGCTAGTGCTCGATGGGTAAGTTTGGGGCTTGAACCTTCGCGGTTGGTTTCCCAACACCTACAGTTCAGTAGGTCACGGTCATGTTGATGATCTCATTATGGGTAAGTTTGGGCTTGAACCTTCGCGGCTGGTTTCCGAACACCTACAGTTCAGTAGGTCACGGTTACTGGGTGATCTCATTATGGGTAAGTCTGGGGCTTGAACCTTTGAGGTTGGTTTCCCAACACCTACAGGTCAGTAGGTCACGGTCACTGGGTGATATCATTATGGGTAAGTATGGGGCTTGAACCTTCGCGGTTGGTTTCCCAGCACCTGCAATTCAACAGGTCACGGTCATTGGATGATCTCATTGTGATACGGCTTCGTGTCGTGGCTTCGGCCTTCATTGTGATACGGCTTCGTGCCGTGGCTTCGGCCCTCATTGTGATACGGCTTCATGCCGTGGCTTCGGCCCTCATTGTGATTCGTCTTCGTGCCGTGGCTTCGGCCCTCAGATGATAAAGCTTCGGGCTGTTTGGCTTCGGGCCATTGTGATGATTGGCAGCTTCGGCTGAGTGGCTTTCAGGCCATCGTTATATTTTGACAGCTTCGGTTGAGGGCTTTCAGGCCATTGTGATGTTTTGATATTTCCGTTGGAGCCTTCGGGCATTGTGATTCGTATTCATTTCAGCTCTGGTTTGGTTTACCTTCGGGTAATTCATTGTAGTATCCTGTATGGATGATTATTCTATATGGATGATTCGCCATTGGGCACTTGTGTTCTAACCTGTTGAGCAGGTACCGACCGTACATTGATTTGTGAGCATCTGTGTTCTATATGCAACGTACCGATCGTACATTGATTTGTTGTATCCTGTATTGATGATTATTCTATATGGATGATTCGTCGTTGGGAACTTGTGTTCTAACCTGTTGAGCAGGTACCGATCGTACATTGATTATTCATAGTGTTTCACGAATGCTCGATTATTAAATTGATTTGTGAGCATCTCGTATTACCATTGTTGTACTATTTATTCTGCCTTTGGATGCATATCATGTTGTACATGTATTTTATATTCATTATCTGAATGACTGATCCCGTGGGGGCAGAACATGTTTATATGTTTTAGGTTCTTGCGAGGAGAGAGTTGAGACACAGGGGCATGACGATGGTGATGAGGCATTCGAGCGATACTAGTCCGAGTTGTTTTGGTGTCCATGTCGGTCAAACAGTTTGGAGTACTCCAGTTTATTCAGTTGTTGTCATTTTGTATTATCCGAGCAAGGCTCGTGGATGTTATTGTATTTTTATTTTGGCCATGTATGCCCACTTTTGTCGTTGAAATTCCATATCGGAATATTATGTTGGATATCATAGTAGGGGCTGTGATTCTCCCTTTTGGTCAATTTGTTGTATTTTGGTCGTGTTCGCCTGGTGGATCTCCTGGTGTCGGGTCCACAGCACTGTAATGACCCAATGGGATTTGGGGGTGTTACATTGCATCACCTTTGTATCGTTGATCTCGTTGATCCTTATTGTCACTTCGGTGAGTTTCTTGATCCTTAATTGGATATGTGATTTGTTGAATTCATTGTCATATTGTATCGTGACATATCTGGAATCATATCTATGTGCCGATTGGTTATTGCGTAGGATTTTTATCCAGGCACATATATAGTCATACGTGGATGTTTACGTATTAGACTGTGCACACGAGACGTAGTTCCTGAGGCTAATTAGGTACATTGTCACACGTATATTCTGGATTCCGTATACGGGGTGGACTTGTGCACGGACACATATCTGGATCGGGCATACCGTAATATCCATCTTGAGCCATATTGTTTGATCGTTCATAGTCGATGTATAATTGGATATGTTCGGCAGTTTGTGACCGATTGTTCATACGCCCGAGGGGTATGTTCAATAGTCGGGATGTTTTCTTTGAGATCTAATATATATGAATTGTATAATGTCTGGAGAATCATTTATCATGTATATCTGACCCTGTGTTTTGGGAAAAATACTTGTGTTGTATTTTAGGTCGAGGCAAAGGCAAGGCACGGGAAGAGCATGGTGACGGCGAAGGGTTCGAAGGAAACTAGTTCGGGGGCCCCAAGTCTTTTGTTGTCCGGTTATGTTCAAACCGTGTAATGTTAATTTTCCGCTTCATTTAAACTATTGTCTGACTGTATTGTTATTTGAAGTATATTCCATCTCCATATGGTTTATACTTGTATTTGGATCCTGTGTATGTTAATGCCGTTGGCCATACTATTTATAAACTCCTAATCGGAGTAATGACTATTTATTGTGGTTCGGTATCACAAGATAATACGTACTTAATATGTATTTTGGTATCGCCTGGTGGGTCCCAGTGTGGGGTCTACGGCACTGTAATAGCAGTCTTTTGGGGTGTTACAATGGAAAAGCTTAATAGAGAGGTTTGACCATCAGAGGACTGTAGTCCTACCTAGAGCCCGACACGAATGGATACATCTTCGCTTGCAAGATTTTAAAAGCGTGAGTGCCTATAATTCATAGTTGTTCAGAATCAGCTCTACTTTGAAGCTTTGTGGTGAAAAGATAACTGATAAAGATATGCTTGAGAAAACATTCTCCACGTTCAACGCTTCAAATATGATCTTGCAAGAGCAATATCGAGAGCGTGCTTTCAAAAAATACTCTGAACTCATATCTTGTTTGTTGGTCGCTGAGCAAAACAATGAGTTGCTCATGCAAAACCACGAATTACGACCCACTGGTTCCGCAGCATTTCCTGAAGCCAATGCTACATTCAATCATGGAAATGGGCGTGGACGTGGCCACAGATACAAGCGTGGACGTGGCCGCGGATATGGACATGGATGTTGTTTTGGATGTGGCACAACACATAGCGAAATATCCAACAACAAAAGGCACAAGGATCCAATGATAGTAACCCATCCAAAAGGGAAGAAAAATGCCATAGATGGGTCATGATTGGGCACTGGTCACGTACCTATCGTACGGCAAAACACCTCGTGGGCCTTTATCAGAAATCAATCAAGGGAAAAGAAAAGATTGAAACTAATGTCCTTGATTATGACGGTCCACTTGATACGACTCACTTGGATGTCTCTGATTTGTTTGCTCATCCAAAAGGAGATATTGATCACTTGATTGGGGGTGGTGTGTTAGACGACATTGATTAGTTTGAGAATTGTTGCTTTGTTATTTTCTTTGCTTGGGAATTTTTATTTCTTTCAGTATGATGATTTTCTTTTGAACTAGTTATTTTTGGAATAGTTATTTCATAATAAATGAATTTGATTCTAAAAAGTTCCTTTAAATTATTACAGAAATTTCAAATGGATGCTTGTGATATTTGTCTGGCTGATAGTGCAACTACGCACACCATTCTCCAAGATAAGAAATACTTTCTCAAATTAACATTAGCAAAAGATAATGTTAATACCATATCAGGTGCATCAAACATCATTGAAGGCTCCAGAAGATCATATATTATTTTACCAAATAATACTAAATTAAGGAATTTACTAAGTTTTAAGAATATCCACTGCAATGGATACTACATTGAGACAATGCAAGAAGGTAACAATGAGTAACTTTATATAAATTCTTTTGTGTCTGGCCAGAAGCAAACAAAAGAAAAGTTCTTGACATTATCGTCTGGAATGTATTACACATTCATAAAAGCAATTGAGGCAAATCATGTCATGAACCGGAAGTTAAATGACCCAAAGAGCTTTTTGCTCTGTTATGAAAGATTTGGACATCCTAGAGCAACTATGATGCGTCGAATACTCAATACTTCATACGGGCATAACATAAAGAACCAGAAGATTCTTTTAACAAATGAAATATCTTGTAATGCTTGCGCACAAGGAAAGTTAATCACTAGACCTTGAAATACGAAAGTTAGCATTGAATCTCCATCTTTCCTAGAAAGAATTCAAGGAGATATTTGCGGACCAATAGATCCACCATGTGGACCATTTCGATACTTTATGGTATTAATTGACGCGTCTACTAGATGGTCCCATGTGAGCTTACTTTCAACTAGAAATGTGGCATTTGCTAGACTACTTGCTCAAATAATAAAATTACGAACTCAATTCTCTGATAATTCAATCAAGGAAATTTGTCTTGACAATGCTGGTGAGTTTAGATCCCAAGCATTCGATGATTATTGCATGGCAATTGGAATTGAGGTCGAAGATTCAATTGCTCATGTCCATACACAAAATGGTCTAGCAGAATCGCTTATTAAGCGTTTTACACTGTTGCAAGACCATTACTTATGAAATCAAAACTCGTAACTTCTACTTGGGGTCATGCCATATTACATGTAGCAACATTAGTTCGTATTAGGCCAACGGCTTATCACCAATATTCTCTCATGCAACTTGTCTCTGGTCGAGAACCTGATGTTTCTCATTTACGAACTTTTAGTTGTGCTGTTCAAGTCCCAACAGCACCCCCACAACGCACAAAAATGGGTCCCCAACGAAGGATTGGGATATACATTGGGTTTGATTCACCTTCAATTATAAGGTATCTTGAACCTTTAACAGGTGATCTATTTACTGCATGCTTTGCAGACTGTCATTTTGATGAAATGACATACCCTACATTTGGTGGGACAAAACTACATCTAGAAAAGCAAAAGGATATCTCTTGAAATGAAAAAATCTTATCACATTTTGATCCGCGGAATAGTCAATGTGAGCAAGAGGTTGAAAAGACCATTCACCTACAAAAGGTTGCAAATCAACTACTTGATACTTTTGTTGATACACGAAGAGTGAACAAATCCTATATACCTGCTGCAAATGCACCAGCCAGAATCGATGTCCCTGAAGGACAAGTAAGAGCAGCAAACGAATCCAAAGTACGTCAAAAGCATGGTCGGCCAATTGGTTCAAAGGACTCTGTACCTAGAAAAAGGAAGGTGCAAGATAAGAACCAAACGGGAATGATGATTGATCAATCAAATGGAAGTAATGTAGTTCCTGAAGAACTGTTAGTGTCTGAAAATAATGACATCTCAATAAATTATTCATCTTCTAGTAAATTATTGGAAAGGAAAAATGTCATCATGGATGATATCTTTGTCTTTAACACGGCTCGAGAAGTTTCAAATGAGGATCCTGAACCAAAGTCTGTTGAAGACTATCGAAATAGAGATGATTGGCCAAAATGGAAAGAAGCCATAGAGGCTGAATTAAATTCCCTGGAAAAGCGAAAGGTGTTTGGACCTATAGTTCAAACTACGAAAAATGTTATCCCAGTAGGATACAAGTCGGTTTTTGTTAGAAAAAAAATAAACATCATGAAATTACGAGATACAAAGCAAGACTCGTAGCACAAGGTTTCTCCCAAAGACCAGGATTTGATTATGAGGAAACGTATTCTCCAATAATGGACACGATTACTTTTAGATTTATGATTAGTCTGGCTGTGTCACAAAGGCACAATATGCCCCTTATGGATGTAGTAACCGAGTATCTGCATGGTTCACTTGATAGTCACATATACGTGAAAATCCCAGAAGGATTTAAATTACCAGCAGCAAGTAATTCATATCCCAGAAGCATGTTCTCAATTAAGCTGCAAAGATCGTTGTATGTGCTAAAACAATCTGGACAAATTTGGTACAATAGACTTAGTGAATATCTGTTGAAAGAAGAGTATAAAAATGATGTTACCTACCCTTGCATTTTTATAAAGAAAACTGATAGTAGATTTGCAATTATAGCAGTTTATGTTGATGACTTAAACTTAATTGGGACTCCTGAAGAGCTCAATAAAACTGCTGAATACTTGAAAACTGAATTTGAGATGAAAGATTTAGGAAAAATGAAGTTCTGTTTGGGTTTTCAAATTGAACATGTCGATGGAGGGCTATTTGTTCATCAATCTTCTTATACTGAAAAGGTGTTAAAGCGTTTTTATATGGATAAAGCACACCCGCTTACATCACACATGGTCGTTAGAATGCTTGATGTAACTAAAGATCCATTTCGACCACTCGAGGATGGAGAAATGATACTTGGTCCTGAAGTACTGTATCTCAGCGCAATTGGTGCATTAACTTATCTTGCTAATTATACTAGACCAGATATAGCTTTTCTGTAAATCTCCTGGCAAGATATAGCTCTGCACCCACAATAAGACATAGGAACAGTGTCAAACATATTTTACGTTATCTAAAGGGCACCATCAACCTTGGGTTATATTATTCGGAAAGTTCTGGATGTTCTCTAGTGAGATATGCAGATGCAGGCTATCTTTCGGACCCACGTAAGGGTAAACCACAAACAGGCTATGTATTCACACGTGGAGAAACTGCTATATCTTGGAAATCTGTAAAGCAAACCCTAACAACAACATCTTCAAATCATTCTGAAATAATTGCAATCCATGAAGCAAGTCGAGAATGTGTATGGTTGAGAAATCTGACACATCACATTAAATAGTCGTGTGGATTAACTACGTCAAAGGAGAATCCAACTGTATTGTATGAAGACAATGCGGCTTGCATTACACAACTCAAGGAAGGCTATATCAAAAGTGATAGAACAAAGCATATTTTTCCCAAGCTTTTCTATACGCATGATCTGCAAAAGGATGGCGAAATTGATGTTCAACAGATTCGCGCAAGTGATAATGTGGCAGACTTATTCACAAAGGCGTTGCTGACATCAACATTCAGAAGACTGGTATACAAGATCGGAATGCTTCAACTCAAAGATCTTATGTAATCGATTTCAGGGGGAGTAGCTGTACTCTTTTTTCTTCGATCGGGTTTTTCCCACTTGGTTTCCCGAGAAGGTTTTAATGAGGCAGCATGTATTAAAGGTCATTCAAGGGGGAGTGTTGTAATTAATGTAAGAATGACCTTTATACCCCCTAAATCCTAATTGTGTACCTATAAATAAAGGCCTTTGGCCCTCATAATAATACACACATCATTCTTCCTCTCCTTTTATTTCTCTCTTTTTCTCAAGTTCATAACAATCTAGGTACTGTTTCAGGAGAAAGTAAAAAGACTGTAAATACGAGTCAATCAATTGTATTCATAACACTGATAGACGGGCCTTTATATTAGCATTACAATGAGAGTCCTTCCATACATAGGATTCCTAGATAAGGTAAGACATCTAATAGGATCCTACTACCAGAAAGATCTAGAACCGTCCATCTGTGTATCTACAACCAGTATTAGATAAAACACATCACGGGGATAATAATTCCCGGAATACTCCCCCTGTGTCGAGCACTAATACAATAATGGTGCAGAAGATGTTGCCTTCGTAAAAACCTATTCCAAGCCAAAACAAAACCCCATGGGAAAAATAAAGGCTTGATGAGGAAAAGATTGCAACGCACCAACATAACATGTCATGTATACCCCCCTGATGTATACATAATGACTCCCCCTGATGAGTACCTCAAATCATAGGAGTTAGATGCCAAGTTGCCCTCACAACTATACCAAGGAAAAATCCAGTGGGAAAAAATATCTCTTGCTCTAAGTTGAACAGAAGTACAATGCATTATTGTATGGATGTTCTCATAGGTCGCCTCATTAAAAACCTTACCAAGTGAAAACCCAATGGGAAAAAACAAACCTTGGTCTAAGGACAAAAGGAGCGCGACGCAACCAAAGTGCAGAGTCACTAAAGACTTATCCGAAAATCAAGTTTTATAAAGTCTTGACCTCTATGAACTAAATCAGTCATAACTTCTTCGATTCAATAGGTATCAACGAAGCTGTAAGAACTTACGAAAACTAGACACCCATAGCTTTTCATTCACATACAGTACATAACCTAGATCGACCTGAGCAGATCACAAAGCTCTATCGAAGTTGACTCAGCAAATTACCGGACATATCCTATCCTACTTTGCAATAATAGTCATATGTCACTCAACATGATGGATGTGATCAAATGGTTTGTTTCCTTGGAAAGTAGACACAAACCTTTCCAATGGTACCAATTTCACCATTTTCCAACAAGTGAGCTACCCTGTAGGTCATATTGGAGATTGACCAATTATCGAGATAGAGCGAGCTTCAAGCTTTTTGTCAATCACAAACATTGTGTGAGCGCATCCTAGGCCATCATCACAGTGGTTTTACCGAATTATTACGAATGAGTACATTGAGTCAAACATGAATACATAATACTGTACTTTTCTCTTAAGATTGCATCATCACTTAAGTGAGCCAAGTCTTATGATGACTTCGACTAATCATCGGGAATCATATAGACATTACTTTATCGTCTCGTAGAGAAACCATCCCTTAAATCGCCTTAAACCGATTGATGAATACGCATCATCAAGTGTCCCCAAGATCCTTTCATTCTTAACTTTGGATTTAGCGGAATCTCTTTGTCTCACAAGCGTACATCACTATAAACCCTTAGTTTTACACGCAAAAGCTTCATATCTCTTCCAAATCAAGTATATACTTAGTATGCGTTCCCGACAATCACTTGTCGACGCGCTCCGTGGTCAGGAGCCATTTGATTTGAGTCTGATCCACCACGAGATCCTTTTTATCACTTAACTTAGTTTCCCACTAAGATAAGATTTAACCACAAGCTGCACGTCAGTTTTTGGGAAACTATCTAACTGAAAAGATAGTGGATGCTATAACATCCATTACGATAGCACAACTAAGTTTCATGTCATCGTAGTCGATTCCAGTGCATTCATGAGAAACCTCGCGCCATGAGGTGAGTTTAACTCCTTCTCTCACTCGTTTTAACAAAGTATACGGATAGATCTTATCTTTGGAGTGTCGGCACCACTTCAACAAAGGGCTATCACTTTGTTTATACTGAAGTCGCATATGTTTCCATTTTAGGCCAATGCTACAACGTTGTTGATTTTCAACGAAGGATGGTTCGACTAAACTCACATTCCACGTCCTCATGTACCGGCTTTATTCATACAGTACTCTTTATGGATTGGCATTCATTGAGGCGTCCCCCAATGATGACTATAATCCAGAATCACATGAGATGGATGAGTTCATTTGATCATATGATCAAGTTTTATGTACCAAACTCGCATACATTATTAGTGAGAGTATTTATCGAACCAAGTGGCATCCCAATATTCGATGAGATCTACGGCCTAGTAACACCGTCTACCACAAATTGTGGTGTTACCATATCACCATTCATAGGTGATGAACGTCCATGACCGGACACAATCCTTGCAGACATGTATTTAATCTCGTCACTTTAGGGAACTTGGTGAGGCACAGTAGGGACAAACTACAACAATTCCAAGTCGTTCTACTCGAACATGATCGTTCGCATCTCCCCGTAACGACGGGAAGGCTCATCAAAGTGACTTATGAGATCGTCTGCCAAGGTATATTTTAAAGGGACTATGAGTGAAAGTGCATGTCATATTCATCATTTATAATCCATCATAATGCGTTGTGGTAACGCACTTTGGAACATGAACATGTGGAGGATAAAGGTTTTTCATTGTTAACACAATCCAGTTAACAAAATGTATACGGTTACATTTGTAACTAAGCATTTGAATGATGATAGGTATAGGTGAATATGAGATGTTGACCTATGCTACATAACCGTAGCTACTGGTCTTGAGAATCCAACAAAACCGCCACCATGCACCACCGGGATCGAACATAAAGAAAAGATTGAACTGATAATATGCCGTTGGTTTTATCGAACATCTAGTGCTTTCTTGAAGAGTTCACTCCATTAACCAGCTCCAAACACCTCAAAATTTCGTGAGCATGTATAAATGGGTGTTGGGATTCCAAAACCATCAACCTTGTGGTCAGTAATCGGTCGAAATCACGTCGAACTGGTCGTTGGGAC
This sequence comes from Orobanche coerulescens, assembly GCA_033398695.1. Lineage (NCBI taxonomy): Eukaryota > Viridiplantae > Streptophyta > Magnoliopsida > Lamiales > Orobanchaceae > Orobanche > Orobanche coerulescens. The sequence goes on from JAWKAU010000021.1 coordinate 1,599,395, forward strand.
GGCTGGTGGTATGTGAAAACTTCATTTAAGTGGTTCACCTCCTTCCAAGTCTCCAAATGGCACCAAAATTTGTGATAAGGTATCCTTGGATGTTAGGAAGTACTCGTTAAAATTTCACTTTAAGAATTGGTCTAAAAGTGGGTGAACCGACCTTTACAATGACTGGTCCGCAGGTTGGATAATCATAAACTCAGGTTTCATCAACTTATCAATCATTGTCAAAGAAACCACATAACATATAAATGTTATTACTTGAGTACGACCATTTGTGAATACCATCATAGCATCATAAGCCACCCAGGCTAATACTTATGATCATGTATGTATAAGGACTCGATGGAAATGGAGGACTCAGCACCATGCTTATGCGAGTCGCTACATTATTCTCTTTAGCATAGGAGGGTGTCATCTCCTAATCGTTCCAAAGAATAAGCTTTAATCAATTATCATGGCTAAGAAGGATCATCGGGGGGTCTTTGGCGTCACACATGCTTATGAAAACAAGATGCGGATGACGTAAATATCATCATCGGCCATGAGCCCTGCTCACGACTCCACCAACGTACTTTGGTGTCTTTGATCCAGCTAGATTTTTTTGTTCAAAGAAAAAATGATATCCATGGAAATACCATGGTGTATGGATCATCAAACAGTCCAAACTCTGGACTATTAAAGCTTAAATGTGTCAATATCCCAATACATCTTATGGCTACAAAAACCGATGTTTAATATCCAATACAAGTGATGCATAAGATTTATTCTCACAAATCACAATGAGATGCTATGATTGATACACTTTCGCATATATATCATCGAGTCATAACATGGTTCAATTGTTACGGAACATTGTGACTAGAAAACGCCATTCGGCATTCAACAACTTGAGCATTATACCACTCATTGATTGTGATGACCTATTCATCATAGTCACAATAGATTTATAATAAGAAATCCATAAATATCGTGTTCCTCGAAAATAGCTTAATACGCACTCAATTTCGCTTGCAAAATTTTAGAAACATGAGCATAGCAAACACTCCAACAACATAGAGATTTTATACCTTATACGATCAAAATGATCTATCATATTGAGTGCATAACATGGCAAGGTTATATGCCTAAGGGGCAAAATTACGACACAAGCATAGTGTAACACTACCATGCACATGCTCGACCTTCTTAAAAGGGTGCGTATTTTGGGCTTCCCCAATTAAACTGTTTTTCAACATTCGAAAAATACATTTTAGCGTACAATGTATACCAAAAATTGCATCATCTGTGCCAAATTCGGCCAAAACAAGGTTGAAAAAACGTGTGTCATAATACCACTTGCAAATTTAAGATGAGAACCAAATTGGTTGGGACAAAAGTTAGCACAATCGCTGGAAATAAAATTTCGTGCAGCTTGACCTTTATTCACTAAAACAGCGGTAACTCCCTTATTAGGAAGGCTATGGATGAACGGTCAGATGTTCTGGAAACTAGACTTCCGTATATTTCTATCCATATATTATACAACACACGGATCATTAAACTCAGATCACAGTACATGTTTTAATTTACTGCTTTAGTATTTCCCAAGTCTAGTGAGAAAACAAGGTTGAGACCATTTCCAATGGCATAAGTGTTGATGCAAAAATGTGGCAAGGACATCCATAGGTGCGTTTAAACGCAACAGGGTGTTCGATTTCTTATCTCGACTAATGATCCTTTCAGTAACTCCAACTTGGTAAACTTGCAGAGAAAGTAGGAATGTCGGTACAGCTAAGGCTGTTTAAAAACCACTAATTCCGTTTGAACTTTCAAATGATAAACAAATACCAAGGAGGATGCACCTAGTCATGATCAAAAGTGTAGACAAAATCCACCAAAGTGCATCAAATCAACCAAGAATTTTAATTCTCAACTTGCAAGTATACGTCATAATAGCCATGTTATATGGATGTAATGTTGTGCATCAATATTAAGCATTTTGAACCATGAGACATAATGAATATATCATAACCAATTCGTCTTGACCATCCAATAAGATCGACTAAACATAGTCAAATGTATAAGGCACATGTCTTTACAAATACTCGAAAAAGTATTCAGACCTATAGTCATACGAACTATAATCGAGGTCACGAATTCATGTATTTACCGTAATATACCATTGCTTTACATGTTAAAATTCATGAGAATTACTCGTACATTCTTTCACAAATCGATTTTAACCACGACATATCTGCCGCAATCGATGTTTGTCCCATTTATACGTCACAAATCCATAACTAATCATGAACGAGTCATAACTTTACCGTTACCGATAATGTTCATTTTATTCAATTGTTGGTTTAAAATCGACAAAACGGCGACGTCAAATCGCACCCAAAACGTGGTGTATGCAACAACCATAAATATCATTTTCAACAATTATCCGTGACTCTCCCAGGACCGTCACACAGTTTACTTCGACATACGAGAGTGATACCACCTCTCATAGTCTCATCCACTGCAAAGTAGTGTGTAGACCTGGCAAACGGGCGGGCCCGGCCCAAACGGGCGGGCCCGGCCCAAACGGGCCGGGCATAAAACGGGCGGGCCTTTTTTGGGCCGGGCCAAAAAGGCCCGGTTTTTCCTGGGCCAAAATTATTAGGCCCGTGGCTGCCAAGGGCTACTACCATGAGCCTCGACTTTTTTTTTTTTTTTTGAAATATTAATTCAAATAAATATACAAATATTTTTCGATCCTTAATTATTATATTATTCACTATACTATCACAATCGATAAATAAATATACAATTATTTTTATTTGATAATTACATTATTTACTACACTACCATAATCAAAAGACAAATATACAAATATTTTTATTTGATCATCATATCATTTATCACTATTAATTTCTTATAAAATCATAAAATAATATTATTATTGATATGAGATACTACAAATAATCACATAGTCCCAAAAAAATAAAATTACATCAATAATTAACATATAGATGTATTATAATCTAACAAACAAGGAAAAAAATTAAAAATTATAATTACACAAAAAAAAAAAAAAAAAAAAAAGCTGGGCTGGCGTGGCTGTGCCTCTATGGGCGGGCCAAATGCGGGCCAAAAGGCCCAGGTTTTTGGGCTAATAATATGTGCCAATGCCCGCCCAAAACGGGCGGGCCGCCCCATGAACTGGGCCTATTTTGCCGGGTCTAGTAGTGTGGGAGATAAAGAACCCAAATACCCAATTTCCCAAAAAAAAAATTCAAAAGAGAGGAATTAAAAAACAGGAACTTTAATAAAATCTTACGGGTACTTGGTTCCATATTTGCTTTGATCCTTGAACGGGATAATAAATTTGGCTTCTCTCTATATGAGCAACATATTTCCGTAGGTACCCCGTTCTATATTTACTTTGATCCTTGAATGGGATAATAAATATGGCTTTTCTCCATACCGTGCACATCATCATAAGCCACATATTTCCTATATGCACGTAAAACATAAACATGGTAAAATTCATAAGTGTACAAATCAATTAACAAATGAATCATTAATTAGGAAAAGATGGAGAGTTGAGAAATGCCCGGAAAGGGCTATTGGGCTCGATAATCGTCCGAAAAAGGACTCGGGCACGGCGGTGCAGCAGCTCGGTATTGGATGAGGTCGGATCTCCAAATTTCCTCGTAAAAATCTGCTTCTGTTCGGCAGTAGATTCAGTAAGCAATACTACTCATAATCTGATATCCACCATTGAATATATAGATATTTATGTTGGGAAGTAGCTGCCAAAATTTCACACCGATCCGATGGTTAACGAATCGTAAAACATGATTTTAGTGCGACTACGCTGTGCAAAAAATTTATGCGCGAAAATTCTCGTCTCGCTTTTTGTTTTGGGATTTTCGGTGGAAATACCATCTGGGTCGGATTTTGGACATGCGATTATCGCCGTAGGGGTAATCGGTGAAGGCCCTCTTCGCGTTCTGAAAGGCACAACAACCGATGGAGTAGATACCGATGAGGACCACCACCATCACTCTGTTGAGCACCGACAGCTTGCGCCAGCTCCGGTGGACGTCCTCCAGCACGCCTGCCTTGTACGACTCACACTCGTAGCACAGCACGTTCGGGTCGTTGTTCCAGCGGTAGCAGTCTGGGTTGGGGGTCCAGGCAAATTGAGAACCGAGTGGAGGCGTTGGGCGCGGGTTGTGGCGGGAATTAGGTTTCCCCGTGGCGGCGACGGGGTTCGGGCGGATGTGCGGATCTGGTTATTACCGGCGGTGGCGGCGGAGGAGATAGGAATTAGGGTTTCCGATTTTGATTTTTTTTTCGGAATTTCAGATTTTCACGATTTTTGACGGAAAAAATTCTTGCCCAGTTGGGGAACTACGTGCTGATAACGTGTTTCAGGAGAAAGTAAAAAGACTGTAAATACAAGTCAATCAATTGTATTCATAACACTGATAGAGGTGCCTTTATATAGGCATTACAATGATAGTCCTTCCATACATAGGATTCCTAGATAAGGTAAGAAATCTAATATGATCCTACTACCTCTAGAAGGATCTAGAACCTTCCATCTGTGTATCTACAACCAGTATTAGGTAAGACACATCACGGGAATAATAATTCCCGGAACAGGTACAACTGGTCCCCTAGCATTTATATATATTTAGTACTTTAATTATATTAAATTATATAATTATCTATTTACAAATTTTGAAAGATATCTTCATAAGTATATGTAAATAATTTTTAAACGTAGCATATAAATTAATAGAAATTTCTTAGGAAAGTTCTTAGAGATTAATAGTAAATCTTTATAGATATCGATATATGACTGATTATTACTTTAATATCTATAAATTTTAATCTTTTAAAATTCAAAAATTCATGTTAGAGAAGAATTTGATTGTGTTATTGTGCAATAATTATTTCCGTCAGAAAGAATAGCTATATTTACTTAATTTTAATATATTTGAAATGCTACATTTGTGTTATTTTTGGTATAAATTAGCCATAATATTTATATTTATTTTGGTAATTTAGTTTTATTAAATTCTTGTTTCAGGAGAAAGTAAAAAGACAGTAAATAGAGTCAATCAATTGTATTCATAACACTGATAGAGGGGCCTTTATATAGGCATTACAATGAGAGTCCTTCCATACATAGGATTCCTAGATAAGGTAAGACATCTAATAGGATCCTACTACCTCTAGAAGGATCTAGAACCTTCCATCTATGTATCTACAATCAGTATTAGGTAAGACACATCACGGGAATAATAATTCCCGGAACACTCCCCCTGTGTCGAGCACTAATACAACAATGGTGCAAAAGATGTTGCCTTCGTAAAAACCTATTCCAAGCCAAAACAAAACCCCATGGGAAAAATAAAAGCTTGATGAGGAAAAGAATGCAACGCACCAACATAACATATCGTGTATACTCCCCCTGATGTATACATAACGACTCCCCCTGATGAGTATCTCAAATCATAGGAGTCGGATGCCAAGTTGCCTTCACAACTATACCAAGAAAAAACCCAGTGGGAAAATACATCTTGGTCTAAGTTGAACAGAAGTACAACGCATCATTGTATGGATGTTCTCATAGGTCGCCTCGTTAAAAACCTTACCAAGTGAAAACCCAGTGGGAAAAACAAACCTTGGTCTAAGGACAAAAAGTGTGCGACACATCCAAAGTGCAGAGTCACTAAAGACTTATCAAGTTTTCCAAAGTCTTGACTTCTATGCACTAAATCAGTCATAACTTCTTCGATTCAATAGGTATCAACGAAACTGTAAGAACTTATGAAAACTAGACACCCATAGCTTTTCATTCACATACAGTACGTAACCTAGATCGACCTGAGCAGATCACAAAGCTCTATCGAAGTTGACTCAGCAAATTACCGGACATATCCTGTCCTACTTTTCAACAATAGTCATATGTCACTCAACATGATGGATGTGATCAAATGGTTGGTTTCCTTGGAAAGTAGACACAAACCTTTCCAATGGCACCAATTTCACCATTTTCCATCAAGTGAGCTGCCCTGTAGGTCATATGGGAGATAGACCAACACATTCTGGGCAGATTCGGGTATCAGTTTTTAAGTGTCCTTTTTATCGAGATAGAGCGAGCTTCAAGCTTCTTGTCATTCACAGACATTGCGTGAGCGCATCCTAGGCCATCATCACTGTGGCTTTACCGGATTATTACGAATGAGTACATCGAGTCAAACATGAGTACATAATACCGTACTTTTATCTTAAGACTGCATCATCACTTAAGTGAGCCAAGTCTTATTATGACTACGACTAGTCATCGAGAATCATATAGGCATTACTTTATCGTCTCTTAGGGAAACCGTCCCTTAGAGTGCCTTAAACCGATTGATAAATACGCATCATCAAGTGTCCCCAAGATCCTTTCATTTTTAACTTTGGATTTAGCGGAATCTCTTAGTCTCACAAGAGTACATCACTATAAACCCCTAGTTTTACACGCAAAAGCTTCATATCTCTTCCAAATCAAGTATATACTTAGTATGCGTTCCTGATAATCACTTGTCGACGCGCTCCGTGGTCAGGAGCCACTTGATTTGAGTCTGATCCACCACGAGATCATTTTTATCACTTAACTTAGTTCCCCACTAAGATAAGATTTAACCACAAGCTGCACGTCAGTTTTTGGGAAACTATCTAACTGAAAAGATAGTGGATGATATAACATCCATTACGATAGCACAACTAAGTTTCGTGTCATCGTAGTCGATTCCAGTGCGTTCATGAGAAACCTCGCACCATGAGGTGAGTTTAACTCCTTCTCTCACTCGCTTTAACAAAGTATACAGATAGATCTTATCTTTGGAGTGTCGGTACCACTTCAACAAAGGGCTATCACTTTGTTCATACTGGAGTCGCATATGTTTCCATTTTAGGCCAAGGCTACAACGTTGTAGATTTTCAACGAAGTATGGTTCGATTAAACTCACATTCCACGTCCTCATGAACCGGCTTTATTCATAGAGTACTCTTTATGGATTGGCATTCATTGAGGCGTCCCCCAATAATGACTATAATCCAGAATCACATGACACGGATGAGTTCATTTGATCATATGATCAAGTTTCATGTACCAAACTCGCATACATTCTTAGCGAGAGTATTTATCGAACCAAGTGGCATCCCAATACTCGATGAGATCCACGGCCTAGTAACAACATCTACCACAATTTGTGGTGTTACCATATCACCATTTATAGGTGACGAACGTCCATGACCGGACACAATCCTTGCAGACATGTTTGCAGCATATATTTAATCTCGTCACTTTAGGGAACTTGGTGAGGCACAGTAGGGACAAACTACGACAATTCCAAGTCGTTCTACTCGAACATGATCGTTCGCATCTCCCCCTAACGACGGGAAGACTGGCTCATCAAAGTGACTTACGGGATCGTCTGCCAAGGTATATTTTAAGCGGACTATGAGTGAAAGTGCATGTCATATTCATCATTTATAACCTATCATAATGCGTTGTGGTGACGCACTTTGGCACATGAACATGTGGACGATAAAGGTTTTCATTGTTAACACAATCCAATTAACAAAATGCATATGGTTACACTTGTAACTAAAAATTTGAATGATGATAGGTATAGGTGAATAGGACATGTTGACCTATGCTACATAGCTGTAGCTACTGGTCTTGAGAATCCAACAAAACCGCCACCATGCACCACCGGGATCGAACATAAAGAAACGATTGACCCGATTATAGGCCGTTGGTTTTATCGAACCTCTAGTGCTTTCTTGAAGAGTTCACTCCCTTCACCAGCCCCAAACACCTCAAAATTTTATGAGCATGTATAAACGGGTGTTTAGGATTCCAAAACCATCAACCTTGTGGTCAAAAAACCGATCGAAATGATATCGAACTGGTTGTTGGGACGGCTGGTGGTATGTAAAAACTTCATTTAAGTGGTTCACCTCCTTCCAAGTCTCCAAATGGCACCGAAATTTGTTAGAAGGTAGCCTTGGATGCTAGGAAGTACTCGTAAAAATTTCACTTTAAGACTTGGTCTAAAAGTGGGTGAACCGACCTTTACAATGACTGGTCCGCAAGTTGGACAACCATAAACTCAGGTTTCATCAACTTATCAATCATTGTCAAAGGAACCACATAACATATAAATGTTATCACTTGAGTACGACCATTTGTGAACACTATCATAGCATCATAAGCCACCCAGGCTAATACTTATGATCATGTATGTATAAGGACTCGGTGAAAAGGGAGGACTCAGCACCATGCTTATGCGAGTCGCTATATTATTCTCTTTAGCATAGGAGGGTGTCATCTCCTAATCGTGCCAAAGAATAGGCTTTAATCAATGAACATGGCTAAGAAGGATCATCGGGGGGTCTTTGGCGTCACACATGCTTATGAAAGCAAGACGCGGATGACATAAATATTATCATCGGTCATGAGCCCTGCTCACGACTCCACCAACGTACTTTGGTGTCTTTGATCCAACTAGCTTCTTTGTTCAAAGAAAATGATGTCCTTGACAATACCATGGTATATGGATCATAAAACTGTCCAAACTCCGGACTATTAAAGCCTAAATGTGTCAATGTCCCAATACATCTCCTGGTTACACAAGCCGATGCAAGCCGGACCATATTGACTCATGAATATTTTTTATTTTTCACATATCCGATACAAGTGATGCATAAGATTTTATTTCTCACAAATCACAATGAGATGCTATGAGTGATACACTTTGGCATATATATCATCGAGTCATAACATGGTTCAATTGTTACGGAACATATGTGACTAGAAAACACCATTCGGCATTCAACAACTTGAGCATTATTCCACTCATTGATTGTGATGACCTAGTCATCATATTCATGTTAGGAATACTTGTTAGATTTTGATGATGTCATCAGTATAAATTCAAATGTTTATTACTTGGCAAAAATGTAAGGAAGAACCAAATGAGTATCTTCCATAGGCCAAATATGTTAAGTATAATACTTGGCAAAATGTAAAGAAGAACCAAATGAGTATCTTCTATAGGCCAAAAATAAGTTAGGCTAAAAATCGGCTAAGTACTAAGTACAGCTAAGTCCATCAGAGAGGATCAGCCGAGTCAAGTCAGAGTAGTTCTGGTCAACAAAAAATTATCAGGGATGTTTGACCAGACTGCAGCCAAGGTACCTCAGACAAGTCACCTGATCAGTCAAGTCACAAACAGTGAACATCAGAGAGGTCCAGACTGCAGAGATGTAAACTGCTCATCAGCCTAGTCGAGATCAGCCAAGTACTCCAAGTCCACGTCAGCATGCATTGAAAAGTCAAGTATTACGGAAAGTCACATGCAACGTGAAGAGACAAATTGGAGTGATTCCTGCAAGAGATATGATTTAAATAAATCATCCAGACCCACCTTGAAGACTTTAATCATATTATATTCAAAAGATTCGGCGCATCACATGCAGAGTCTTCACAACGGTCGGAAGATAGATTAAAATATGGGAATCCAGCCTTGCAATGTTCAGAAAGAAAACAAAGAAGTCTACCTCTCCAACGGACAGATTTGTTCAAAAGATTTGCAACGGCTATAAGGAAAAGCTCAGAGATCGTGACCTATATATTTCCGAAGATTTGAAGCTGAGCAAACAACAATCTTACGATAACAACTACCGGTGCTAACATACTTTCAAGCGATCAAAGCATTCAAGCTATCAAAGCGAAATACAGCATCGTGAAAAGAGCGGTTCTAAAAGTTCATACCTGAAGAAGCTCTTAGTTGGAGAAGACAAAAACTCTTGTCTATAATCCTGAGTTCGGGGTACTTCACTGGTTGAAGTTAGAGACTGTAAAGGCATCCAAGGATCGAGGATCAAGAGGTGCAAAGTAGTCAAGTGTGGTACAACGGCATGAATTTCCACTGGTTGGAAGCTGTTGTAGTTTGTTGAATCACTGTAATATTTATCAGTGGTTGAGAATTATAGTGAATTCATCTCCAACTGGTTTGGAGAAAAGTGGATTAGTAGAGGATTACCCCACCTCTGAGACCACTATAATTGCCTGCATTCTTTACTGTTTTATTGCATCATACTTTAACTGCTGCATCCATTGTTAAGTGTTTCATTAGTTGCTCTATATTCGTCATCAGCTGACTTCCGCATATATTAAAGAACAAACGACTCCAAGTCATTTGTTTACCTATCAGCTGAAGAAACTCACTCTTCGGGAAAAAGAGTTTAAGATTTTCAACAAGTCTATTCACCCCCCCCCCCCCCTCTAGACTTGTTCCTGGACGACTTGTGACCTACAAGTGGTATCGGAGAGGTTGGTTCATTTATTTCACGAACCTGATCTATATCAGAGATATATCTTTACTCTCATTTTATAATGGAACACATGCATTCTAGACTCCCTGTGTTTTCAGTTGACGAGTATGATCTTTGGAAGATAAGGATGCAGGCACACTTATCTTCGATTCATGACGACATGTGGTGCATCATAGAGGATGGTCCATTCATCTTCGAGTAGGACAACACAGCAGAGGAGATCGCAGCAGGGAAGCCAGAGAAGATTCCTAAGAAGAGGACAGAGCTGACTCCCGAAGAAAGAAAGCTGGCCAACCTTGAGAACCGGGCCAGAGATGTGTTATATCAAACTCTTGACAAATCCACCATGGTCAAGATAAAGAACTGCAAGAATGCCAAGGAAATCTGGGACACATTAGCTTTAATGTGTGAGGGAACGGAGCTAATCAAAGAAAATAAATTGTCAATCGCTATTCAAAAGTTTGACAATTTCAAAATGAAGAACGGCGAATCCATAGATCAAGTGGACATAAGGTTCACTGAGATTATCAATGAAATCAACTCCCTCGGCAAAACCTATGGCAACAGGGAAATGGCACTGAAGGTTCTCAGATCTCTCAACCCTGAATGGAGCATGAAGGCCGTGGCCATGAGAGAATACAAGGATCTGAATAAAATAAAAATTCAAGAGCTGTTCTCTGATCTGAAGGCTTATGAGTTCGAGCTTCCAAGTTCATCCTCAACTGAGCCTGCAGAGAAGGGAATAGCATTTGCAGCCGAGTCCCCCGCCAAGAGCCTATCTGATGTAAAGCCTCCAAATCCACTAGATTTTGAGGAAGAAATGGCGTTTATAATGCAAAGGTTCAAGAACTTTAGAAAGAACTACTCCAAATACAAGAAAAATTATAAGGAGAATCCAAGAAGGAACCAGAAAGATGGAAGGTGGAAGGTTGAGTGCTACAATTGTCACAAGACAGGACACATCCAAATGGACTAACCTGAGCTCAAGAAGGACGAAAGCAAGAAGGAGGTGGGCAGAAAAGAAGATAGAAGAAAGGCCCTCATCGGAGAAGACCAGGAGCATGTAGAATCAAGCAGCGGATTCTTTTCTAATGATGATGAAGAGTATGACTGCCTGATGGCCAACTTAGCTGATGAAGAGGTAACTTCTAAACCCTTTGGTTCAAATAATAGTTCAGCCATGTCACAAGATATGGATCTGCACGAATCGGTAAATCAGTTATTTAAAGATTTTGAAACACTCAAATATGAACACCAAACTGTATCAGCAGAGAAGACTCAGCTGCAAGATGAGAATAGGCAGCTGAAAAATGATTTCGAAAAACTCAGCCTAGATCTGAATAAGATTGAGATAACTGCAGCTGACTTTAAAAACCAGGCTGATGTTAATACAGCTGAGATAAATTGACTAACTATTTTACTTAAAGAAAAATCAGCTGCACTTGCTCATGCCAAAGCTGAGTTTACTAAGCTGACTCAGATAAATAAGACTCAGGTGCAGGAAATAACCTCCCTGAAGGCGTCTTCAAATCTGGAAGAATTGTGTACCAATAAAAGGCCACTATGTTCCAAATCAGGCCTTGGATATGATCCTCACACTCCCTCTAGTTCTAAAAGAAAGTTTATCAAGGGAGAAACAATTGTCTCGACTGCTGAGCCTACATATAAACCGATATTTAAAAACAGGCAACAGCCAAGTCACATGTCTAGGCTGCAGTCAGGATACACAAGGCAGCCACCTAGACAGGCGACTAGGCAATGGCCTGTGCAAAAGCAGAGCCCGCACAACCTGCCCACTATTACCAACAACTCCCTAAAAACAGATTTCAAAATGGGAGGGGCAGATGGAAACCTCAAGGTTATCCCAATTTCCAAAATGAACAAGTGTGGAGACCTCAAAGATTTAATAAATGGTCTCAGCCAAGATTTAGAAATGGCCCACACTTTCAAAATTTTGAGGAATATCCAGTATACAATCCCAACAGGAGATTCAGACCTCGAACTTACACACCTTATGAGGGTTATAATAATAAAAACTTTTACAATCCAAGGAGAAATCAATTCTCCAGGAAACCAGCTAACCCCAAAGGACCCACACAGATTTGGGTACCTAAATCTCTGCTTGTCTGATTGCAGAAAAGGTGGAAGGACTACAACCACATCTCCACAAGCTCAAATTTTGGAGGTGAAGAAGGGTTTGTAGATTCTGGATGCTCGAGGCACATGACCGGGAACAAGAAGATCTTTGTCAAATACACCAAAGAAAGAGGTCCTGATGTAACTTTTGGAGATAGCTCTAGAGGACAAACAAAGGGCTTTGGAGAGCTGCACCGAGGAAATATTGTGATATCCAAAGTTCATTATGTCAAAGGACTAAAACACAACCTCCTGAGCATAAGCCAGTTTTGTGACGAGAAGAACCTAGTAGTCTTCACCATTTGGAAATGTATGGTGATAGATATCTTATCTGGAGAAGTGAAGCTCCAAGGTTTCAGAAGGAGAGATGTCTATATGATTGATTGGAACACAGGAACACCTAACTCCTGTTTTCTATCCAAGATAGTAGCCGAGAATGGATGGTTGTGGCACAAAAGACTATGTCACCTGAATTTCAAAGCCATCAACAAGATTAGTTCTCAGAAGCTGGTCAGAGGACTTCCAAATGAAGCATTCAAGAAGGAAGCGCTTTGTGATGCATGTCAGGAAGGAAAGCAGACCAGAGCATCGTTCAAACCAGTCCAGCCTACAACTCTCACAACAAGGATCTTAGGTCTACTCCACATGGATCTATTTGGTCCTATCAAGCCAAGGACTTTGAGCGGCCGGAAGCATGCACTTGTTGTAGTAGATGATTATTCAAGGTACACTTGGATTATCTTCCTATACAAAAAGAGTGAAACCTTGACCAAGCTACCTGAGCTGCTGAGAAGGATCCAGAATGAGAAATCCCTATCCATCATCAAGATCAGATCAGATAGAGGAGGAGAGTTTCTCAACAAGGCGATAACTTATTACAGCGATCAGAATGGGATCCAGCATGAGCTCTCTGCAGCCAGGACGCCCCAGCAAAAAGGTGTTGCTGAAAGAAGGAACAGAACCCTAAAGGAAGCAGCAAGGTCCATGATTGCAGAAGCAGACCTGCCCAAGAGGTTCTGGGCTGAAGCTGTCAACACAGCTTGCCATACTCAGAACAGGAGTATGATAGTAGGGAGACATGGCAAAACTCCCTATGAGGTTTAGAACAATAGAACTCCTACTGTTGCTTATTTTCATGTTTTTGGTTGTAAGTGTTTCATCCACAACAACGGTAAAACACAACTAAATGCCTTTGATGCTAAAACTGATGATGGTCTCTTTATGGGATACTCACAAAGAAGCAAGGCATATAGAGTATTTAACAAAAGAACCTTAGTTGTGGAGGAAACACCCCATGTTGTTTTTGATGAATCTACCGTTGAGTACAGGAAGCAAGTTGAGCTAATCGAGAACAAGCTCAAGTCAGCAACCTTTGAAGAAGTCATTATACATGACATTGGAATGGTGGACTCACCTGCAGACCAGCCTGAAGACCCAACTGTAGCTGCTGAAGACCCAACTGCAGATCATACAGGATCACCAAACCTATCTGATCCAGTTGCTGCTGACGAAGACCCAGCCGTAGCTGATAAAGACTCACCTGCAGATTAGATCCAACCTACAGATGACAAGACGGTAGCTGATCCAGTTGCAGACCAGAACCCAGCTATTGCAAAAATTCACCAGAGCAATCCAACAGGGGGAACAGACCCAGATGAAGACGAAATCCCCAAGTGGCTCAAAGATCACCCAATCCAGCAAATTATCGGGAAGCTGACTGATGGAGTTAAGACGAGACAGTCAACCCTACCAGCAGGAATGGCTATGTTCTCATGCTTTATGTCACAGGTAGAACCTAAAACGACAGAACAAGCCTTAGAAGATTATTCATGGATAAATGCCATGCAAGAGGAATTAGAGCAGATGGAAAGAAACAAAGTTTGGGAACTAACAGACAGACCTGATCACAAGAAGGTTATTGGCACCAAATGGGTGTACAAGAACAAGAGTGATGAAGACGGAGCTGTTGTTAGGAATAAAGCCAGACTTGTAGCAAAAGGTTATGCACAGTGTGAAGGAATAGATTTTGATGAAACCTATGCACCTGTTGCAAGATTAGAGGCCATCAGACTATTCCTCGCATATGCTGCATTCAAGGATTTTGAAGTATATCAGATGGATGTAAAGAGTGCTTTTCTAAATGGAATCCTAGAAGAAGAAGTCTATGTAGAGCAACCCCCAGGCTTTGTCAAAGGAGACAAAGTCTACAAGCTGTTGAAGGCTCTCTATGGACTTAAGCAAGCACCAAGAGCGTGGTATGAAGCATTGTCTATGTTTCTTGAGAAGAATGGTTTCTGCAAAGGGAAGGTGGACAAGACTTTATTCAAAGTGGAGCACGAAGGCCACATATTAATTGTCCAGATATATGTGGATGACATCATATTTGGATCAACCAATACAGAGTTATGCGAGAAATTCTCCAACCTCATGCAAGGAGAATTTGAGATGAGTATGATGGGAAAGCTAACTTCTTTCTCGGACTACAAGTTAAGCAGATGGAAAAAGGAATTTTCATCAACCAAGCTAAGTATACCAAAGACCTAATCAAGAGATATGGAATGGAATCAGCTAAGCCAGCAAGAATTCCTATGAGCACAAGTACTCACCTGGATGCAGACGAGGCAGGCATATCAGTGGACTCAACCCACTACAGAGGACTCATTGGATCTCTTCTGTACCTCACTGCAAGCAGGCCAGACATATCCTATGCCGTAGGAGTTTGTGCACGATTCCATTCCAAGCCGAAGCAATCACACCTAGATGCAGCCAAGAGAATAATAAAATACCTTAAGTCTACAATCAATGTTGGACTATGGTATCCCAAGGATGATAATTTCGAGCTGTCAGGATACTCAGATGCAGATTTCGCAGGATGCAAAATCAACAGGAAGAGCACTAGTGGAACGTGCCAATTCCTAGGAACCAGACTGATATCTTGGTTTAGCAAGAAGCAGGTTTCTAACTCTATCTCCACCATAGAGTCAGAATACCTAGCTGCAGGTAGCTGTTGTGCTCAGATTTTATGGATCAGACAACAGCTAAGGGATTATAATATTATTGCCAATGAAGTTCCTATCTGGTGTGACAACAATAGTGCAATTGCAATAACTAACAATCCGGTTTTGCATTCAAGGACGAAGCACATTGATGTTAAGCACCATTTAATCAGAGACCATGTGCTTAACAAAAGAGTTAGAGTTGAAAGAGTCAGCACAGACTATCAGATAGCTGACATCTTTACCAAACCTTTGCCAGAAGAAAGGTTTTTGGAGCTGAGCAGAGATCTTGGATTACTAGATTGGGAATCTAGTACTGAAGCAAGCTGAAGAATCAGATCCTAGCTGATGCAGACAAGAGGACGAAGGACGAACAAAGGAACCTAGTTGATCAGAATCTCAAGCGAGAAGTCCATGAGGTCAACTCACCTGCTGCAGAGTGGTCAACAGTCAACAAGTCAGACCAGCTAAGTTTTCTAAACTCAACCGACCTCTGAATATTTAATTATTATCTGCCATATTTATAATTATATTATATTAATTTTGGCTCACAAGTGGCATTTAAATATATTAATGTTCGTTTCACAAGTGGCAATTTAAATACACGTGTCAATCGTTTATTAAATCGACCTCCACGATGGCCAATCAAAACAAACCGTCAAATTTTAAAGTGGACCACCGATTCAAATTTGAAATTCAAAAGAATCTCAAAAGGCGTACCACTGTTTCAAATATATTATAAATTAATCCATACGTCTTTTCATCTTCTTTATAAGGAAAGAAACCCCTTCACTTTACCTTTTACGCTTACCCTAGATCTACAGAGCAAAAATTACTGAACTCCAAATACACTAAGAAATCTTGTGTTTGCAGAAATGGAATCATACTTCGAAGGCGTCAACCTGAAGGCGGTCAAGGACCAGGTTATTTTCTCACTGGTCGTCGATTTCGAAGGCTTATTGGAAGCAAATCTGGAGGATTACGACGTGCTTAACCTAATCCGCTCGATGAAGCTCAATGGGATCTACCCATTCCTGGACATCAACCCTCAACATCTGTACAAGGAGGATGTTATCGCGTTCTATCGCGAAGCCTGTATAATTTAAGATGGAATTCGGAGAACAGTCAGCGGAAGACAAGTCGACATATCTCGAGAGTCGATCCGTACAGTTTTTGGTATGAAGCACCGTGGCATAACCGTCGAAGCACTCAAACAGTCTTCTGCCGAAACTTGGAAGAAGATCAAGACGGAGATTCAGCCGGAAAAACTGAAACTCACTGCCAAGAGGAGTGAGATTAAGAGAGTTTATCGTTTTGCGTTGGATATAACCAACAAAATCATGATGGGGATGGCCGGCAGTTATGATCAACTGTCGGCGGCGAAGTTCATGGTGCTGGGAGCACTAATTCAGGATGAAGAAATTGATTGGGCAGATTACATATTTAGGCAACTCGTTCGAGAGGTCAACAAAGCCGAATGGCTTGTTGATGAGAAGAGATTTAAGACCAAGCTGGCGTTTGGAACGCAGCTGAGTTGGATGCTGGAAAAGACAGGAATGACGAAGGAAAGCACTGACCCATTCCACCCCAACAAAAGACTTGGTCATCTAGACCAAGAGACACTGAGAAAATTGGGAGGCACAAGGAGAGCAGCCCAGATGTTGAAGGAGCTGCCGGACACAAGGCCCTACCCGAGATATTATTCATCAAGCAAGTCGGACCGACCTGCAGCCGACATCCCAACTGTAGTCGAGTCAGACTCCGAATCCGACAACACTCCCATAGCAGTCCTGAAGCACCATCTATCATGCAGTCATCACCAGAACCCTCTCCCAAGAGCCCCATGAGACTGCAGTTTAGTGAAGAAGAGCAGTCAGATCATCATGCTAGCCCTACAGCCAGGTCACCAACTCGCCTGGAAGACCAGCCTGCCCCAGGCACCCTCGAGACTCAGATTGTGGCTGTACTCACCCCAGCCTACATTCCTGAAGAAGAAGAAGCAGGTCTAATAATTTCAATTCATGAAGCTAATTATATCTTTAACCTGCTAGAAAACAATATTTTCAACCTATCCATCGAACAACTACAACTTGTTAAACCTCTAGCCTTAAAACAATCGTTCCTTGAAGTTTTTGAAGAATGGAAATTCTTGAAATCCCTATCTTTTGTCAAACCTCAAACTTTTATTGACACTTGTGGTTGGGACTATCCCCAAGCCATGGAGGATGTGCTGATAGATTTTTGTAAAACATCAGACACAATTTTGATCCTTCATGAGGACTGGTTCATGTCAAATTTTAAAACTAACATGGACCAGTTCATCCACTGCATTATGCTTAGTATTTTTGATGGATCTTATGAGAAAGCTGTTGAGGAGGAAGTTGAAAAGGAAATAAGGATTGAGGAGGTAGATGGAGATGAAGAAGTTGTTGTTGTAGACGATGAAGAAGAAGAGCAGGAAGAGAGAAGAAAAGAAGAAAAGATTTTAGTTGAAAATCAACCTGAGGAAGTTGAGAAGATAGAAGAGTTGAATGAAGAAGAAGAAGAAGGAGAAGAAGTTGAACAGGGTGAAGGAGAGGAGGATGAAAAAGAAAAGGATGACGAGGATGAAGGAGAAAAAGATGGGAAGAAGGGTGATGATAACAATAATGATGATGATGATGATGATGATGATGATGAGGAGGAGGAGGAGGAGGAGGATGATGATGAAGGAGGAGATGAAGGAGCTGAACTGAAAAAGAAAAAGAAAAAGAAAAGGATGAGGAAAAAGAAAAAGAAAATATTGGAGAAGAAAAGGAGGAAGAGAAGGAGAAAGGGGAAGAGAAGGCAGAAGAAGAAAAGGAGCCAGAGCCAGAGCCGACATAAGAAGCTGCAGATAGGACTGTGGTACCTGCCCGGTACACCAGCCTAGATGCGGAATTAGCTGAGGACTCCAGATCAGGGACCCCAGAGAAGACCCCATCTGGAGTACCAGCTGCAGACAGAAGCTTGCAGTCCAGTGGTTCAATTGCAGAAGGCTCAGGAGAGCACTCTCCACCATCTCAAATCTCACCTGCCTTGACTGAGCTGATCAGGCAGATAGTGAAAGATACGATTGGAGAGCTGCTGGCATCTCAGGTCACTCCTGACCTTCAATCCATCAATGCAAAGATCGACACTTTGCTGCAGAGAGAAGTCCCTCAGCCTCCTCCCCCTACCAACAACAGAATGCCATTTGGCATGTCTGATTGGATGAGCAGAATGGAGCAGCAATTGACTACCCTAGTTGATGCTGGCAAAAAGGGGGAAGAGAGAATGCAGGGGGAAGGAAATGATCAAGAAGAGATAAGGAAGGAGTTTAGATCGAAGAAAAGGCAGGATGTCCAGATGATCACTGCTGGGACATCCTCAGCCAAGAGGAAGGCATGAGCAGATCAAGAAGAACAGGCTGACCAGCCTGAAGGCAAGAAGAGGAGGACTAGAGGAGGTTTTGAGCCTACTCTAGAGTGGAAAGGAAAGGAGTTGTGGTTTGTGGAGGATTTTGTTCCATATGAAGCTCTGGAAATGTGGGGATCTGCAAGAAAGAAGTTTATCAGAGACTACTACATCTGGGAAATACTCCAGGATGATAATCTCTCCCCACAGCAGATCTTCATAAATTTCATGGAGGAAGCCCATCTGCAACTCTGGGCTATTCTGAAGAAACATGCTGAGAAACTAAATGCCTATCCCATGATTCCTCCATTCACTGCCAAAGATCCTCTTACCTTGGAAAGAGGAGGTGCGTTGGATGAACTTGCGCTACAAAGGAAAATCAAAAAGCTATGTCTTGAGAACAAATTTTCATCCCAAGAAGAGCAAGCCTTCGCAGCTCTTTTCGTGAAAAGGAAGTATGGTCTTGCCCCAATCAAAACAAGACCAATCGGAGCTAAACCCTTCAGACCTGCCAAACAGCCTATTTGAAGAGGCAGAGGAAGAGGCAGATGACTTTCACTTATCTTTTTGTACTTGTAATGATTTATGTACTTAAAAATTTTTCTTGTAAAATTCAGCCATGTACTTGTAAAAATTAATTTTATAATAGTCTTTTTGAATGACAATTCCCAGTTGTCTCAAAAACTAGACTAACTTTAGTTTGTGTCTTGCACTTAAGTGCAGACTTGATCATTTGATTACTTGTTTAAAGTTTTGCCATCATCAAAATAGGGGGAATTTGTTAGGAAAACTTGTTAGATTTGGATGATGTCATCAGTATAAATTCAAATGTTTATTACTTGGCAAAAATGTAAGGAAGAACCAAATGAGTATCATCCATAGGCCAAATATGTTAAGTATAAAACTTGGCAAAATGTAAAGAAGAACCAAATGAGTATCTTCTATAGGCCAAAAATAAGTTAGGCTAAAAATCGGCTAAGTACTAAGTACAGCTAAGTCCATCAGAGAGGATCAGTCGAGTCAAGTCAGAGTAGTTCTGGTCAACAAAAAATTATCAGGGATGTTTGACCAGACTGCAGCCAAGGTACCTCAGACAAGTCACCTGATCAGTCAAGTCACAAACAGTGAACATCAGAGAGGTCCAGACTGCAGAGATGTTAACTGCTCATCAGCCTAGTCGAGATCAGCCAAGTACTCCAAGTCCACGTCAGCATGCGTTGAAAAGTCAAGTATTACGGAAAGTCACATGCAACATGAAGAGACAAATTGGAGTGATTCCCGCAAGAGATATGATTTAAATAAATCATCCAGACCCACCTTAAAGACTTTAATCATATTATATTCAAAAGATTCGGCGCATCACATGCAGAGTCTTCACAACGATCGGAAGATAGAATAAATTTGGGAATCCAGCCTTGCAACGTTCAGAAAGAAAACAAAGAAGTCTACCTCTCCAACGGATGGATTTGTTCAAAAGATTTGCAACGGCTATAAGGAAAAGCTCAGAGATCGTGACCTATATATTTCCGAAGATTTGAAGCTGAGCAAACAACAATCGTACGATAACAACTACCGGTGCTAACATACTTTCAAGCGATCAAAGCATTCAAGCTATCAAAGCGAAATACAGCATCGTGAAAAGAGCGGTTCTAAAAGTTCATACCTGAAGAAGCTCTTAGTTGGAGAAGACAAAAACTCTTGTCTATAATCCTGAGTTCGGGGTACTTCACTGGTTGAAGTTAGAGACTGTAAAGGCATCTAAGGATCGAGGATCAAGAGGTGCAAGGCAGTCAAGTGTGGTACAACGGCACAAATTTTCACTGGTTGGAAGCTGTTGTAGTTTGTTGAATCACTGTAATATTTATCAATGGTTGAGAATTATAGTGAATTCATCTCCAACTGGTTTGGAGAAAAGTGGATTAGTAGATGATTACCCCACCTCTGAGACCACTATAATTGCCTGCGTTCTTTACTATTTTATTGCATCATACTTTAATTGCTGCATCCATTGTTAAGTGTTTCATTAGTTGCTCTATATTCGTCATCAACTGAATTCCGCATATATTAAAGAACAAACGACTCCAAGTCATTTGTTTACCTATCAGCTGAAGAAACTCACTCTTCGGGAAAAAGAGTTTAAGAGTTTCAACAAGTATATTCACCACCACCCCCTCTAGACTTGTTCCTGGACGACTTGTGACCTACAAGTCACAATGGATTTATAAACCGAAATCCAAAATATCGTGTTCCTTGAAAATAGCTTAATACGCACTCAATTTCGCTTGCAAAATTTTACAAATATGAGCATAGCGAACACTCTAACAACATAGAGATTTTATACCAGATACGATCAAAATGATCTATTATATTGAGTGCATAACATGGCAAGGTTATATGCCTAAGGGGCAAAATTACGACACAAGTATGGTGTAAAACTACCATGCATACGCTCGACCTTCTTATAAGGGTGCATATTTTGGGCTTCCCCAAGGAAACTATTTTTCAACATTTGAAAGATGATAGTTTAGCGTATAACGCATACCAAAAACTGCATCATCTATGGCAAATTCGGCCAAAAAGAGGTTGAAAAATATGTGTCATAAGACCACTTGCAAATTCAAGATGGAAACCAAGTTAGTTGGGACAAAAGTTAGCACAATCGCTGGAAATAAAATTCTGCGCAGCTTGACCTTTGTTCACTAGAATAGTGATAACTCCCTTGTTAGGAAGGCTGTGGACGAACGGTCATATGTTCTAGAAATTAGACTTTCGTATATTTCTATCCATATATTGTGCACCACACGGATCATTAAACTCAGATCACAGTGCATGTTTTAAGTGGCTGATTTAGTATTTCCCAAGTTTAGTGAGAAAACAAGATTGAGACCATATCCAATGGCATAAGTGTTGATGCAAAAACATGGCAATGACAGCCATATGCGCGTTTAAATGCAGCAGGGTGTTCGATTTCTTATATCGACTAATGATCCTTTCGGTAACTCTAACTTGGTAGACTTGCAGAGAAAGTATGAATGTCGGTACAGCTAAAGCTGTTTAAAAACCACTCATTCCGTTTGAACTTTCAAAACATAAACAAATACCAAGGAGGATGCGCCTAGTCATGATCAAAGTGTAGACAAAATCCATCAAAGTGCATCAAATCAACCAAGTATTTTAATTCTCAATTTGCAAGTATACGTCATAATAGCCATGTTATATGGATGCAACGCGGTGCATCAATATTAAGCATTTTGAACCATGAGACATAATGAATATACCATAACCAACTCGTCTTGACCTTCCAATAAGATTGACTAAACATAGTCAAATGTATAAGGCACATGCCTTTACAAATACTCGGAAATGTATTCGGACCTATAATCACACGAACTATAATCGAGGTCAACGAATTCATGAACTTAACGCAATATGCCATTGCTTTACATGTTGAAACTCATGAGAATTACTCTTACACTCTTTCATATATCATATTGCAAGGAGACGGTGCATGACTACACCCACATGCAATATTTTATTTTAATAAGATGAAAGATGGAGTTTTCCAAATATGGGATTGGGTCAAGACCAACGTGATGGTCGCTCAATTCAACGTGACAAATCCGTCACAAATCGATTTTAACCACGACATATCCGTCGCAATCGATGTTTGTCCCATTTGTACGTCACAATTCCGTGACTAATCATGAACAAGTTATAACTTTACCATTACCGACAATATTCATTTTATTCAATTGTTGGTTTAAAATCGACAAAACGGCGACGTCAAATCGCACCCAAAACGTGGTGTATGCAACAACCACAAATATCGACTTTCAACAATTATCCGTGACTCCCCCAGGACCGTCACACAGTTTACTTCGACATACGAGAGTGATACCACCTCTCATAGTCTCATCCACCGCAAAGTAGCGTGGGAGATAAAGAATCCAAATACCCAATTCCCCAAAAAAAAATTTCAAAAGAGAGAAATTGAAAAACGGGAACTTTAATAAAGTCTTACGGGTACTTGGTTCCATATTTGTTTTGATCCTTGAACGGGAGCTTCTCTCCATATGAGCAACATATTTTCGTGATACTCGGTTCCATATTTACTTTGATCCTTGAACGGGACAACAAATATGGCTTTTCTCCATAGTGTGCACATCATATGAGCGACGTATTTTCCTATATACACGTAAAACATAAACATGGTAAGATTCATAAGTGTACAAATTGATGAACAAATGAATCATTAATTAGGAAAATATGGAGAGTTGAGAAAAGCCCGGATAGGGCTACTGGGCTCGATAATTCGGCCGAAAAAGGACTCGAGCGCGGCGATGCAGCAGCTCTGTATTGGATGGGGTCGGATCTCCAAATTTCCTCGTAAAAATATACTTCTGTTCGGCGGCAGATTCAGTAATCAGTATTACTTAGAATCCGATCTCCACCGTTGAATATATAGATATTTGTGTTGGAAAGTTGCTGTCAAAATTTCACACCGATCAGACGGTTAACGGATCGGTAAACATGATTTTGGTACGACTGCATTGTGCAAAAAATTTACGCGCGGAAATTCTCGTTCTCTCGGTTTTTTTTCTTTCGATTTTGATAGGTTTTGTCTCGATTGCACTAGGTTTTCAAACAGTAAATGTCACGTGCATAAAACCATAGGAAAATCCGGCGGTGCTTCGATCAGATCGGGTCGCAGCTTTAGGCAATCATTTGGGCCCAGCAGTGCAGCAGGATCACAGCGGGTCGGATCGGGTCAGCAACCGAGTTGAAGTCTGGATCGGATCGCGAGTCGGGTTCAGGCGCTCCGAAAATTGGGTTTGCAACTGGTTGTCAGTTGCCAGTCGGAGCAGGGGTGTCGGGCGGTCGGGGGTGCTACATCGCGTGCGGAGGTCTTGTGGTGGGGAAAAGCGGCAGATCACGGCGAGGGTGGGGAAAACGGCTGTTGCAGGTCCGATTTCCCGCACGTTGAAAGGCGACGAGGGAAGGAGGTGGCCGATTGAGTCCCGCAGGAAAAAGGTGGTCGACGGTGGTATGGTGAGGAAGACGGTCGAAGCGATCGATCTGGTGTGCGGCGCCTGAAGGTGAGCATGCGTTCGCTCACGGTGGAAGGAGGCGATCTGGTGTGTGGCCGCTTGGGGAAGATGACGGCGGACGCGGAGCTAGGGTTTTCGGCGGCGTTTTTTTTTTTTCGGGATTTTGGACGAATTTTTCCTACTCAGTTGAGATACTACGTGCTGATAACATGTTTCAGGAGAAAGTAAAAAGACAGTAAATAGAGTCAATCAATTGTATTCATAACACTGATAGAGGGGCATTTACATAGGCATTACAATGAGAGTCCTTCCATACATAGGATTCCTAGATAAGGTAAGACATCTAATAGGATCCTACTACCTCTAGAAGGATCTAGAACCTTCCATCTATGTATCTACAATCAGTATTAGGTAAGACACATCACGGGAATAATAATTCCCGGAACAATTCTAAAATTATTGATTTTACGAACTTTTAGACATTTTCCCTAAAATATATAAGCAATTATAGCATATAAATCAACAGAATTGGTTCTTAGAGAATAAAAATTGATCACAAATATTTTTAAATGTGATTAGAATAATTAAAATAAGTCAAAGTATAATTTTTTTTGGGATAAAAGACAGTATATTTAATTATGTTAATGCAGCATAAATTGATTTCATAAGGGAGTTTAACTTTGTTATTCTATTTTCTAATATTTTTTATTTATATATGCACATTTGTACACATTTTGGTAATTGAGTCATATTCAATTACAAATTAGTGATTTTATGAACTCAGTGAGATATTTCTAAAATATATAAGCAATTAAGTTTTAGTAATAAAATATTAATTAATAGAATCGTCTTTACAGAAAGAAGGCTTTATAAAGGAAATTTAACATTTAAATATTTTTAAATATGATTGGATAAATACTTTATTTATCTTAAATTTCAGTCATTTAGAAAACAAAAATTCGTGTTATGAGAGAGTTTAACTTTATCATTTTGTTTTCTAATATATTCTGTTTTCTAATATATTCTGGATGATGCATATTTTTATTATTTTGGTATAATTTTGTCATATCATTTGTATAGTTTTCGGCAATTTAGTTATATTATTACATACGTTATGCGTGAAGTATTTATTATACAAACATGTTCTTTATAGCATTAACCATCATAAACTAATTTTGCACGACAAAACATATAATGATAAATACCAACACTAAAATATAGCGAAATCGTCAAACCATAATGTTACCAGAAAGTTAGCGTCAAGACAGTACCATATCATATTCACATAAAACTCACTACTCGATCTCGGGTGATTCTCAACATGTGTGGAATTCATAATTCCATGTCTCCTTTGCTTCGAAGCCTGATAGGAATCGCACCTTATCGTGCATGTATTACCGTTATTCACTCTATTTTAGTGTCACTCCTTGCACATGCATACATTACTGGTGTACACTTCTCCATCCTCATCAGCATCAAACGCACAATGAAATTACTAACTCCAAACCAAAATGTATGAACGCACAATGAAATTACTAACTCCAAACCAAATGTATTTCATAACCGATTCGAGATTCCAACAGCACCAGAGAATTTATCACTTATGACCAACCATTTATAGTTGTAAATGTTGGTATAATTTACTAAAATTATATCGATAAATTCGAATTCATATAATTATACCATGAAGTATAATATTTGATGATTTTCCATTATACCTGTAGATCCAAAAGCTTGTCTTGGACTCATCCTTGTCCGTCAAATAACGACTTAAGGGATCACATGGTTTGAATCTCCCGTCTGTACTGCAAATCAGAGAAGAACAAATTAGGAGGCATATTCATTAATGACGAAAGCATTAAAAAAAACTATATATATATATAATTAATCAGATGATGTAAGTCCGAATGTGGGCGATGTTGAGTCCAGAAATCTGTCTCCTTAAAGCAAATTCGCCTCCACCGCAGTGTATAGCGTCTGCCTCCCAGGATAAAACAACATCTCGATGCGTTGATATATCGATCATCGCACCCTCAGCGAACTAGAATAAACCTGAACTACCACCGACGCGACCCAAAATATGAATAGAAATTATTTCCGAAAATAAAATTTTGAAGTCGGGATTTTTGGGTGAAGAAAACGGACGAAATTTTCTGTGTAAAAATAAGACCCCTCACATTTGTATTTATAAGTGAAGATGAGAGAGAGACATGTGCTGGATGAACTCTATACCGACCGAAATTGGTATCTGGAGGAACTCTAAACCGATCGAAATTGGTATCTGGAGGACCTCTAAACCGATCAGGATTAGTATCTCAATACTTATCTAAACCGATCTGTTTAATTCGATTTTATCCGGATCCTAAAAATTCGGAATTTATTAATTGAGGTATTTTCGGTAAAATAAAATTTTACCGAATAAAATTGCAGTAAAAAGATAACTTCGAGACGCCGAGACATTTCGCCCAAATCGCCCTTCGACCGAGACCAAACCGAGCCGAGCCGAGCCGAGCCGAGCCGGACGGACCGCCGCGCGTGTGTGTGTGTGCGCGAGGGGCGCCTAGTCACACATCCACACATGTCTCACTTTTTGAACATGCCTTTGTCCACATCTCCTTATATACTAACAATTTCTCCCTTCTTTTTCCAATGTGGGATAACATCCCAAACCCATTTCTTAAGGGTTCACTTTGGAACATTATATCTCATCCATACCTCAATTATTTTGAGTGTTCTTACATGTTTTGGAAACCTCGTACGGAGTACTACATATTCCAACTAAGTCCCGACTTTAACTCGTAGTCGAGCCCACTCAAAATTTCCTCTCAAATGGGCTGCTCAAAGCACCCCATTTCCTCCATTTTATCTTATATTTCCAACAATCCCCCACATGAATGAGATTGATGGTCCAGCAGCACACGTCAGACACGGAGTTTGACTTGGTGATAGTTACTACGGTTAGGCATTGCATAGGATAGGTAGAGTATGCTCCTTGAACCTTCCCTCGAAAAGATATATTCTCCTTACTGGTTAGACAGTATGACTAGATGCCTTTGAACTGTCCGACCGTTTGTGTAAGTGATCGTATATCCTTCACAAGTGCCCTCCCTGATATATTCTGTTCTCATTATTGTGCCCATTTTGGCCGTGGACACCGTCCTGGTTCTGCGGGAGTTTCTAGAGAATTGTGCCTTGCAATTCTCCTTTGAAGCGGCCCCTCTTCACTCCAACATAGGTGATTCTCGTTAAGTGTTTCGAGTAAACCCGTATTTTAGTCCACCCGACTATACGTTGTCGACTTAAGAATCATTAAAAGCATAAGCTTAACCTCTCCCTACGGGTATCACTGTTTTCATCCTAGGAATGGTCGGTTCGGGGTAACCCCCCACAGTGATCGTGCCCAGTTTTATGAATTGGTTGTCCCATTGAACCTAGATCTTGGGATCTCCAGTCAGCTTAGGTTGGGTATCCTCCATAAAACCATTAGCTCATGGCAATAGACCTATTCCTCTTGATGATTTATCAACAAGGTCTTTTGATAACCCTTTGGTTAGCGGATCCGCGATGTTATCTCTTGACGAATCGCAGTCAATATTGATAACCAATGTTGATAGCAAAATGGTATTATGTCTTTGCCTCATAGGATGAGACTTACCATTATTCTTTTGTTCTGTGCCCTGTCAATCGTAGATTGACTATCACAATAAATACATATTGCGGTCACAGTTTTGCCCATTTTGGAATATCTTCTAGAAATTGGTATTGCATTATGCCTCTCATGCATATTTGTCTAAGGTTTTGAGCTCATATTCCTTTGTAAATCGAGCAATAACCATTTACATTAAATATTTCCATACCAATGCTGCACTAGTTAGTGTGAAATATATTCACTATATAGACATTAAATTCATAATGTCAGATATCCAATTTTCGTTACTATATCATTTTATAGTTTTTGAATATCTCATATCATGCAGTATATACACACAAGTAATCTTTATATCATTGTAATCACCAATTGATAACTAGTTTCCTGATTACTCGTGTATCCACATAGTCTTAATCACGATATAGACTGTGTTTAGTCTTGTACAATTCACTTAGTACATTAGACTTTTAGTTACTCTTGAAATATCAGTTGCCTTTGTGCTTGTATAGATGCACCATATCCATTGGCATTCCAATTGATTCCATTGATCTTTCCAAGATTCATGTCATCATAGTATGACTGACCTCATATGAGACATTGTGAACGACTTGAGATTTTACATCTTAAAGTCATCTCTTTGGTCTCATATATTTATCTTTTACGACTTTTGTTGAATTGATCCCCTTGTCATTACTTACATCAATGACTCGATCATTCAAATTCATTCTTAAAATGACATAGTCGTCATGTGTATTTGATATATACACACTTGACATATTCATTGTCTTGAATCTTTTTGACATTATAGATTGGCATTTTTAACGTTTGAAATTACGTTACCAACTATTAACCGAGACTTCAATTTCTCATAGATCAAATTACTAATTTTAAGCGTCCCCAAAATTAGCAATTTTTGACTAACTGCATTACCAAATTTGAGCATCCCCAAATTGGTACTTTTCGGTCATTTAATCACCATATTTGAGCGTTGTCAAAATGGAGATTTTATCACATCCTTTGAAGTCATTGCTTGACACCACAGTATCAAAGATTTTATGCCACTACTTTAATGTCAATTTAGATTCATAATACTTTCACTAAGTTGCAGACTTTCAATCGCTGCGTCAGGCACATATGCCTTTGGTTCTTCCAAGTTGGCTTTTCTCAAAGACGCCATTTAGAAAGACTGCATGTATGTTCATTTGATATACTTCTACATGTATATCATAATAATGAACTTTCTTCTCGTTACTAGAGAATATATCTCAAAGTACTTTAGGCTCTCATGTTACTACAACCTCCGTTAGTAGTTTCGCCTCTTATTTATCCATGGATCCATTTAATTTTATTTTTGAATTTACGTTGGATCCTAGCGGTATCTATTCCAGAGGAAGATCTACCGAACATTAAACAAAATTCTGCACAACAGAATTATTCTTTCTCTTATATGACCATATGAAGAGTGTATATGGCATTGTAAGTTATCTTCTAGTACGCATGCTAGAAATTTCAGACGTAGTGATTTTCCAAGTTCAAGCCTTTTTGCTTCAACCTTTAAAACCACTTGGTGATTCATTTCACATTGATAAATCCACGGTATCTCATAATTGATTTAGTTTTTAAATCAGTTATGCGTTTGATACACGTTTTTCCTTAACTCGATTAGTACATACTGACATGTCAGACTATCAGATTTTTGCACTACAAATTTATACACATCATGTATCATGTGCGTGTCCAGTGAAGATGCAGTTGACTGTCTTGGGTCAGACCTTCACTTGTTTTGGCTTAGGAACTTTTTCCTTATCCATGCACCCCCACATTTTTAGTATTTCTAAAATTGTTTTACTACATTTCAGAGCTAATAGGAAATTTTAATTATTTCCTAGCATGGGATCTTGCTTTAAGTTAACTAGTCTCCACATGATTGATATCCTCATATTCAGAGCTAGTTTGAACTGATTAACATCGTTTTTGCGTTTCCGTTAGAACACAATTCAACCATCTTAATTTCCGGATTAAGTTGGTTTTGTTTCTCAAGCTTTTAGAGTGTAAATTTCTCTTTTTAGCTTCATCCTTACTCATTATCGAGTACATGTAACAATGTATCACTATATTTATAGAGTGATCACATTTCTTGTTACAACTTCTCATAAGAGTAGGTTTCATCATCATTTAAAACCTCTGCTTTTAATATTCAATAAAAGAACTTTTATGTTTTTAGCACTAAAGTTCAATTATTGAATTTCTCCGAATTTTCAGCATATGGAGCTGATATCAATATTTGCCGTGTTAGGTATCACATGGCTCACCGTAATAGGCCCGTGTGTCAATGCCGCAGCAAACCGACACCAACACGAGAATATACAATTTAACTGAAAGAACAAATCCAGCCAAAAAATTATAATTCTCAAGCCGACCCACAACCTGTACTCACTAGGTACCAGGCCCGTTAGGTTTTTAACGTCTGAGCATTCACGAGAGCTTAACATTCCAATGATTATTTATTTGCAAATAATCAAACGATAACTAAACAAGATTAATTATAAAATGATGTTCGAATAATCATTCGTGCAACCCAATATCCAATTATATGGTTGATACTTTCTTGTATCAGTCAGGAGTGTACAAAAGTGATGGGCAAATCACACAATTCACGTAAGACGTGACTCTATTCCATAAATTTAAAGGTCAAATAATTGTTAACTATATAATTTAACAATTAAGTTATTGACATAGCTTACGTGCCATATAGTACCATTAATCACATAAAATTCCTTTTATATCACGTGAGCCCATAAACACTTTCTAAATAATAATAAGTTAATTATTTAGAACAAGTGAACACACACACACACACACACACATATATATATATATATAAGATGCAAGCAATTTGAATTTTCTTGTAAAAATGCATGGCTCACTTGCCAAAATCATATAAAGATAATAATGAGAACAACCTCCAGATTAATACCACAACTTGCAAATCAAGTTAAAATTTGCAAACCATCCAATTACTTAATCAAATTCTCAAAATTGAACCCAAAACCAAAATTTGTTTCCCCATAGATATAGCTTTCTATTTATTCTTCAACGAGAAAGGGAGAGCTCTTATTTTATTATTATTATTTGCATGGCAGCTAATCTCCAGAGCTTGGGAAAGCGTTTCGTCGGGCAGATCCGTTCGTGATTCTCACAAGATTATCATTCCTTCACTATCTCTCGATTTGCGGAGAGGAGATTCAAAAATAATTTTCAAAAATAATTTCGAAATAATAAAGCAGCCTTCAAGAGTTTGAACAGATCGAAACATGTTTAATTTCCAGCATAAACCAATTTTCCATAGATGGAAAATAAAACACAGATACGATATTTATGAATTCGAAATTTATGCTACGAAGTAATAATTTGCTTTAAGATTGTTGGTATAATTTACTAAAATTATATCGATAAATTCGAATTCATATAATTATACCATGAAGTATAATATTTGATGATTTTCCATTATACCTGTAGATCCAAAAGCTTGTCTTGGACTCGTCCTTGTCCGTCAAATAACGACTTAAGGGATCACATGGTTTGAATCTCCCGTCTGTACTGCAAATCAGAGAAGAACAAATTAGGAGGCAGATTCGTTAATGACGAAAGCATTAAAAAAAACTATATATATTAATCAGATGAGGTAAGTCCGAATGTGGGCGATGTTGAGTCCAGAAATCTGTCTCCTTAAAGCAAATTCGCCTCCACCGCACTGTATAGCGTCTGCCTCCCAGGATAAAACAACATCTCGATGCGTTGATATATCGATCATCGCACCCTCAGCGAACTAGAATAAACCTGAACTACCACCGACGCGACCCAAAATATGAATAGAAATTATTTCCGAAAATAAAATTTTGAAGTCGGGATTTTTGGGTGAAGAAAACGGACGAAATTTTCTGTGTAAAAATAAGACCCCTCACATCTGTATTTATAAGTGAAGATGAGAGA
Source organism: Orobanche coerulescens (assembly GCA_033398695.1). Lineage (NCBI taxonomy): Eukaryota > Viridiplantae > Streptophyta > Magnoliopsida > Lamiales > Orobanchaceae > Orobanche > Orobanche coerulescens. Next base: position 1,630,996 of record JAWKAU010000021.1, read on the forward strand.
GAGAGACATGTGCTGGATGAACTCTATACGCCGAGACATTTCGCCCAAATCGCCCATCGACCGAGACCGACCGACCGACCGACCGACCCGAGCCGAGCCGAGCCGAGCCGGACGGGCGGCGGCGGCGCGCGCGTGTGTGTGTGTGCGCGAGGGGCGCCTAATCACACATCCACACATGTCTCACTTTTTTAACATGCCTTTGTCCACATCTCCTTATATACTCACAATTTCTCCCTTCTTTTTCCAATGTGGGATAACATCCCAAACCCATTTCTTAAGGGTTCACTTTGGAACATTATATCTCATTCATACCTCAATTATTTTGAGTGTTCTTACATGTTTTGGAAACCTCGTACGGAGTACTACGTATTCCAACTAAGTCCCGACTTTAACTCGTAGTTGAGCCCACTCAAAATTTTCTCTCAAATGGGCTGCTCAAAGCACCCCATTTGCTCCATTTTATCTTATATTTCCAACAGTAAATTCTGACTATGCACAAGAATTCCCACGACAATCCAGTCTCCCTAACAAACCTCAACTCTTAGATAGTTGTGGTATCACTGAAATCTCTACCCCAAGAATTGCTACCCATCCACAACATATTGAGTGTATCGATCAATTTTTAAGAACTACATTGTCCTGAAATTATAACCACTCAAAATGATGCAGAACACTTTGAGAAGTCCTCATAATTAGTTATGCTAATGAAATATGAGTTTATTACAATAATATCCTTTATTAAGGTTGAATATTTTATTATTATTTTATTTTAAGTTGTGTATTTAATATATTGAGATATTTTATTAAACGTGGACCAATATTTTATAGGATACCTATTTATTTTATTTGTCGTATGTTAGTAATATTAACTTAATTAATTTTGCACATAGTATGTTATTGAATAATTGTGTATTATTTATTGATTTATTGCTTGATTTTTGTACTTTAATTCAGTTTCTCTTTTTTTAAGAATGAACTTGTACATAGATTTTGATTAATTAATGGATAATCAAGATTTATTCACATGAAAACTTATGCATGGAATGTATTGTTTAATGCATCGATATTTTGATGCATATAATACATAATTTTAATGCGTAGCCTTTTATTGCATGAGATACATACTTTCTATGCATAATCTAATCTGGACCGTAGATCACTAAAAAATTAATGAATCAGATTTATTCTTATTTCTTACTCAAAAAATTCATTTTTATTTGATCCATCTTATATATATATATATATGCATGGGAAATAATTAAAGAAATAATACAATCCTTTAGCCACTTTGACATTGTCAATACAATATTTGTCATGACACTTAATTTATACAAAATCTAGCCAAAAAGGACCATTCCGGACCAATATACCCTTAGTTTCCCTTTTTCTCTCTCTATTTTTCCCTTTTCTCTCTCCCTTTCACGTTACACGAAATAGTCTCTCTTTTTTCCTTTTCTCTCCCCATTTTCTCTCCCCATTTTCTCTCTCCCTTTTTCCCCTTTTCTCTCCCTTTTTCCCCTTTTCCCCTTTTCTCTTTCTCTCTGTTTCTTCTTTCATACCCAAGAACTTGCATCTACCATTAATGCAAGAAGGCGGATATAAAGTGAAAGCGCGAGATGAAGACATTCAGCAGCTTTTCCCCCCTAACGTGAAGTCGCAGCCCTTTCGAGCGACGTTCTTAGGTTTTGGAAGAGAAACCGGCCAACTTACTGCATTCGTTTGGAGGTTTCAAAGTTTTTATTATCAGCTTGAAGTTTATTTGAATATGTATGTTTGCGATTTTATGTAGGAGGAGACTGAGGTTTCCTCCAAAAGAGTGTATTTTTGTTTCCAAACAATTTTAGGACCCCGAAAATACTATCTTTGTCAAGTCATGTGTTGTTACCATGTGTTGTTTACTTTTGGTGTCACTGTGTCGTAACTGCGTTACCATGTATGGTTACGAATTTACAGTCGTTACGAAGTATGTATTTCGTACAAATTCGTTATCATGTGTGGTTACGAATTTAGTTTATACGAAGTATGTATTTCATACCAATTCGTTACCATGTGTTGTTTACCTTTTGTGTTACTGTGTCGTAAATGTGTTACCATGTGTGGTTACGAATTTACAGAAGTATGTATTTCGTACCAATTCGTTATCATGTGGTGTTTACCTTTTATTTTACTGTGTCGTAACTGCATTATCATGTGTTATTTTACCATGTGGTAACGCATAAAAGATCACAATTTCGTATCTTATTTACCGTGTTGGAATATTATACACGAGGTAGCAATACAGAGCTGATCATTCGTTACTTATTTCACGCAGATGAGCTCATCTTGTTTAATTATTGCGCATGGAGGCAGACGTGCTGCCGGGCCGAAACCGCCGGTTTCGGGCCTCGAACCGGCGGTCCTCGGTCCCCAAAACAAGGGACCGAGCCCGGACCGTAAACTAGCCCGACCGCCCGTGCCGGGCTAGAAACCCGCCGATCAGCCGGGCTAAAACCGTGGTCCGGGCCGCCGCTTTTTTTTTTTGAACTTTTATTATTATTTTTTTTTTATTTTATTCTTGTATATTTATTACTTTTATGAATAGAAAATGATAATTCTTAATGTTTTGATTTTTTTTTAAATATTTAAAAACTCATTAAATTGTTGAAAAATGAATAAGGAAAATTATAACAAATAAGTTTGCATTAAGAATGAGGAAAATTACAAATGAATAAGGACACAATAATTTTGCAAATAAATAAGGACACAATAATTTTGCATTAAAAATGAGGAAAAGTACAACAAATAAGTTAAGCACAATTTAAGGAGTTTTACACTTGAATTCTTGAAATGAAAAAATAATAATAATAAAGGACTTGAGCTCCCTACTCCACATCCGATCGATCCGTCTCGGTGAAGGCTTCATCTTCGCTCTCATTTGCATCATCCCATTTCGGTTCTTGAGCTCTAAGGTCGGCCCTACACCAATCATCGAGCAACATGGTAGCTTCAATGTTCGCCGGCTTCATCCTTGATCTTCTTTGATCTAGCATAAGTCCTCCGATGCTAAAGGCTTGTTCTACGGACACGGTGGATGCCGGGACGGCAAATAACTCCTTTGCAATGATGGAGAGTATTGGGTACTCCTCTCTCTTCGACCACCACTTTAACACATCGATCGACGGACCACTATCTTCAACACTTATAAAAAGGGTTCTGAAAACGTTGTTGCCGACCATTTATCTAGATTAACCGAGGGAGATAATTTTAAGCTCGATAGCTCTTTGCCTATTGTTGAGACATTCCCTGACGAACAATTATTCGATGTGACTAAGACATCTTGGTATGCCAATATTGTTAATTATCTTGTTAGTGGTGTTTTGCAGCCTGACTTGACCTTTCAAGGGAAGAAGAGGTTTATTTCCATATGCAGGCATTACTTTTGGGACGAGCCCTACTTATTCAGGTTGGGGAATTAGAGTGTGATTATTGGTGAATTTTGAGTTAGGAAGATGTAGTATTTATAGTGGGGATGGGTAGGGAAAAGGGGGGAATGGGGAAGTTTGGGGGTGGAAAGGTGGCTGCCAACGGCTCCTTGAAGGAAATAGCCATTGGCAATGGTTGGCGGCCGATCGATCACGCTGCGCCCTTTTCTCGATTTTCCGTTAGGCCGTCGGTCGGCCTGGCGACGGCCGATGCTAACCGACGGGCCTTTTAGGACCGGCGGGCCCCTGCCGCCGGTCCGCGGTTCCAATTCCCAAACCTAGCCCGGCCCTAGCTTTTCGGTCCCGGTCCGGTTCGGGCCCGTTGACCGGCGGTCCCGGGCTAAAACCGTTGACTTAGGGCCGGTTTAGGGCCAAAACCGGCGGGCCTGAAAGCCCAGGTACGTCTACATGGAGGAGAATGGAACAAAAATATATATGAGGGAGGCAGAAAAGAGTCATTCCTATTCCGCCTATTTGTATAACATATGACCAGTTTTTGAGTAAACTTGAGGTGCGATTGAAGATAGATAAAAGCATGTACGTATTGATGTAGATGCTTTAGTTATGTCGCCTGAAGGTGAGACTATGAGAATGAAGATTACAGATGAGTTTGAGTGGTCTAGTATGATGGATTTATTGGAAGTACCTACTGTATATGTGATAATCTGTCGTAGAATCAATGAATGTTCACATAGTAGGAGTAATCGAGTCGATCCTTGGAAGAATCTCATTTTGAATGCTCAAAAAAATAAACAGATGGTTGTTGATGATGATGATCCAGAATTATCAAATGATAGTGATGACATGTATGATAGTAATGATGATGAAGCAATGGACAAAAATCATCACAATGTTGGTGGTTGTAGTAAAGATCTTCATACTGTGCCCTCATTAGATACGAACAATGAAGATAATGAAGTAAACAATGAGGAAATTCACAAAGATTTCCGTCATTGGATGATTCTTGGTGGTGCGCATCAAGCTAGTCTTTCATGGGAAGATGTAGTTATCCCGTCTGAGCATGTTACAAATGAACTTGTTATGGGCGGCATATTTCGTGATAAGTTGACCATGACTAAAGCTGTTGGGTTTTACCTTATGAAAAATCATGTGGAGACAATTACTGTGCGATCAAGTACCACTAGATATCATTTGGTATGCAAATTTGGTGAAAGATGCGAGTTCGTCATGCGAGCATCATCAATGGGTAAAGCGTGGAAAATCAGTCAGTGGCGTGTTCACACTTGTGAGATGGACTTGAGATATCATCCTCGTCCGAGGATTTCTTCTAAAGTGCTAGCTACTGAATTTCTTGACAATTTTACGGAGGATGGTATGTTCTTAGGCCTTGTGATATGCAGGCAAAGTTATTAAGGGATCATGGCGTTAATGTGAACTACCGTACTGCTCTGGCCGAGAAGCACCATGCACTAAATCAGTCTTACGGTGATCCGGACAAATCTTTTCAGGTTTCCCCCCCTCCTATTTGATATATGTTTGATGCTTGTACGTTAAGATGCACTGTACGAATTGACGTAGTTCTTACTGTTACGCATTACGAACATACATAATTCGTCTGGCGTACTAGTACGAATTTGTTATATCGTACATTTCGTCCCTAGCGTGCCCCTTTTGATGAACTTATATTATTTTCAGTTGCTTCCCCCTCCTATTTGATATACGTTAGATGCTTGTGCGTTGGGACGCACAGTACGAATTGACGTAGTTCTTACTGCCACGCATTACGAACATACGTAATTCGTACTGGCGTACTAACACGAATTTGTTACGTACTGTATAAATTGACGTAGTTCTTATTGTTACGCATTACGAACATACGTAATTCGTACTGGCGTACTAGTACGAATTTGTTATATCGTACATTTCGTCCCTAGAGTGCCCATTTTGATGAACTTATATTATTTTCAGTTGCTGCCCAAATACTTGTACATGCTATAGAATTTAAATCCCGGATCGATTGTGGATTTACAGACATGCGATGATGGTTCTTTTCAATTCGTTTACTTTGCTCTTTATGCATGTGTAAGAGCATTTTGTGCATGTCGGCCAGTGATTGTGATTGATGGCACCCATTTGAGAGGAAAGTACAAGGGCATTATGTTTATTGCAGCAACAAAGGATGGTAATGAGCAGATAGTCCCTTTAGCTTTTGGGATTGGGGACAAAGAGAACAATTTATCATGGACTTGGTTTCTCCAACAAGTTCGAAGGACATTTGGATGTCCAGAGAACTTGTTGATTACGTCTGATCAGCATTTGAGTATAAAGAATGCAGTAGAGTTGGTATATCCAGGGGTTCATCACGGGTTGTGTTCATTTCATATTCAACGCAACTTGATGAAGTGGGATTTTGGTGCATTCGTGATTGACATTTTCAAGGTTGCTGCAACCGCTTACAAGAGTCGGGACTTTGAGGAGCACATGCAAAATTTGTTACAGTCCGCTCCTTGGGCATACGAAAGGCTTATGAAAATTGACCCTATTAAATGGGCAATTTGTAAATGCCCTGTGCGGCGATATGGTATGGGAACCTCCAACGCTGTTGAAAATTTGAATGCTCGGATAAAATGGGCTAGAACATTGCCGGTATGTGCTTTGCTAGAGTATTGTCATAACATCTGTCAGGATTGGTTTTATAAGCGTCGTATCATAGCTGATTCTAGATCTCAGGAGTTATCAGAATATGCAACCCTGAGACTAGAGATTGTTATTGACACTAGTCGATACATGAAGGTTGATCCCATAACTAATACGAAATTTAAGGTCATTTCTGGAGTCAATACTCATATTGTTGATATTGCTTCCCGGGAGTGCTCGTGTCACGTGTTTGATCTTGATCTTATACCATGTTCTCATGACATAACAGCACTAAGGTGAATATCATTTTGTTGCACTCATGTAGTAAGTTGATATTCGTAAGTTGCGTATTGTTGAGATGGCACGTGGTAAAGAATATATGTTTTTCATTCCTGTATTAACAGTAAAGTTGGCACACACATTACGAAAACACTCTTTGCGTACCTGTGTTAACATTGAAGTTGCCACCCACATTACGAATTTAATGTGTGTGTACCCATCTTACTTATTACACGACTCTTACATGCTTAGTTTTGTGTGCCTGTTTACAGTTATGCGAGACTATCCCATCGACATTTGTGCATGCTTATTACACTACTCAGATGTGGCGTCGAATTTATGCGGTCGAGGTGATGCCAATCCCGGATCAAGATGAATGGATTGTCCCTTCCGACGTTGCCTTAAGAGTTGTTGGAACACCCACTAATCCTAAACATCACATCACACCTGTAACGAAATGCAGCATTTTCCTACCGGGGTACTACGTTGAATAATATGTAATATAAAAATATTATCGTCAACTGGGATACATCACATCACAGTTCAAATGGTACGAATTATAAATATCGTACCGTGCAGTATTTTTGTACCCCTACGATATACAAAAATTAGGATATAGAATTGTCATTTCGTACAACACCTGTAACCAAATGCAGTATTTTCGTACCCCTACGATATACAAAAATATTATGGTCAACCGGATATGATATTGTCATTTCGTATCTGCATATCAATAGACAGATTCATGTCCATCATAGTAATTGCATCGGGATTGGGACGGGGGGTTCCACCGTGCTGTGTGTAATACCCGTAATTTCGATTTCCGGTAATTTATTTTTTTTCTCGGTGGAATTCCGTTTTGACGACTCGCTCATGACCGTTTCGTCATTCTGAGAATGATTAATTCTACACTTTTTGTCATCCGAGTTCGTTTCTGTGTCGTTCTGTTGATTTCCGTGTTCTTTAGCGACTTTTCCACGTATGAGTTCGACTTTGTTGGATCGCCATTAATTTTTGGAAACTCCAAAAATTCTGAATCTTTGCAATATTATAAATCATCGAGTTAGCTTTCCAATGGTTCAAACGGTGAGTCAATCGGAGTCCGGACGAGGGAGTTATGGTCGAAATAGCTAAGTCACTCTCATTCCCAGTTTTTGGCCGAGCACTCTGTACCTTGTGCCGCGGCACATGCCGGCAGGGCCGCGGCACACTGCCGAGTCACTGCCGGCAGATTTGGCCCTGTGCCGCGGCAGACTCCCGCTAGGCCGCGGCACACTGTGCAGCCTATTTATGGCCCTACAGACGGGTTTTTGGCCATTTTTCTCCTTCTTCTCCTTCTCTTCCGCGGCTGAGGGTATGCTTATCATGGAGCCATGTTGTTTAACAACAAATCCACGAAGTTATTGAGTTCATAACATCAATCAATCATCCTATATCGTCCTTTGATCCAGCGAATCAAGGTAATTTTCCTTAGAACCCTAATTTCGTGAATTTGGGGTTTTTTGCATTTTTGTCCGATTCATTCCGTGTTGTTGATTAATTCATGATGGGTATGATTAATCTTGGTAGTATTATTGTGTTTAACATCATTTAATCCATTGTTCTTCGTCGAATCGAAGTATATTTCTTGATTTCCTTCGAATCGACTTTTTGGGGGATTTGTCCTCGATCTCGTTTTCCATCCGTTTTTGTTGGATAGATTGTGGTTAAATGATGTTGTTAAACATATTCTATGGATTGTATATCCATATTTCAACTTGGAATCCCGTTTTCGTGTTTTGTCGGGACGAATCGTGTTCTTGGCCGTTTTGGGGAAAAACACTTGAACATTCGTCGTTCGTTCTTTGAATTCAACGGCTTTGAGTCATGCTATGGAATTCATTTTCATTGTTGTTATTGTCCTCCGTAGTTTATTATCGCGAGTTGGCATTCGGTGGAGTCGGCGGGTTCGTAGTCGGTTCGTGCCAACCTACTTCGGTCGATTCTCCGCGTTGTGGTTGTTCAAGGCAAGTATCTTGCCCATACATTTCATGTTTCGTTGATATAATTCTTGATAAATGATTTTATGCAAAAGCCAATGTTTAATGAACGTAAAAAGGGATTGGTATATTCTCGATAAATGTTGTCTTTCAACGATAATTCGTATACTTCGTGAATATGTATTCTCAGAATATGTGTGTTGGTTTGGTATGTTGAAAGATAACATGATCTCTTCGAGTGAGTTAATAGACCGTAATCCTTTGCCGGGGATTACGTATTGTTATTGTGTACTTGTTCGGTAAGAACGAAATGTGTGTGATATTAGTTGCTACTCCTTGAAAGGAGGTTGTGATGCTTAATGTTGTTTGGCTTCATAAGTGATTATTGTTGTGTGCTTGATGCATGTGATGTGCCTCCGGGTATGATTGTTGAATCTCCGGGATCCATACTTGCTAGTATGGGTCGAGCGTGACCGTAGGGTTATCTAAATCGGGTATGTCTTGCGGGGACTCCAAGGTTCGTGGCTTGTTAGCCCGATGCCGAGATAACTTGTGGGGTTATCATCGGGTATGTCTTGCGGGGACTCCGAGGTTCGTGGCTTGTTAGCACGATGCCGGGATAACTTATGGTTGTGGTTTGATTATGTAAGTATATGTGCTTTTAGTCACGTGACTGCGGTTACGGTGACATGTGATTTGATATAGTTTCCCTGTGGGTTATTAATTCGGGTTTGTTCTACGGGAGCATCTGAGGTCCGTGGCTTGCTAGCACGGGACGCGAATCATCTGTGGAAACAGGTTGTTATGGTATGATCGGGTCGTGGACCCCACTTGTTGTTATCGAATTTATGTTTTGGGAAAATGACTTTTGGGCTGTGTCCCTAAATGTTTTCGAAAGGCCTGAGAATTCTTAAATCCCAATGTATTCAAAACTCCCGAGGTCGTAAAATGTTTTTCACAAGATGTATATCGGGTTTACCCTATCTTTCGATTTAATCGTTTGATTAAGTGAATCACCTCGGGAAGTATGTTTATGATTAACATGTTTCGTGGAGTATGATATGTATGGCTCGTTTTCGTATTTTATACTTGCACTAGCAAAACAGTGGAGTTTTGCTAACCCCCGAGTATTCGGGGGGTGGATGTCTATTTTTGCATTCAGGTTTTGGAGAATAACACAGGGTCGGCATGAAGGATAATGAAAGATGAACGATACTAATCACACGAGGATCCGTTGATGTCGTATTGGTCTAGTTGTATTTTCTTTTCCGCTGCAGTATCTTTTCCCCGTTGTACGGGAGTTTATTGTATTTTGACCCCTGCGTGGGTATGTGTTTGTAATTGAGTTGTATATTTTTATTGAAAGACCAAATCGGTATACTGAGTCATTTTAGCCTTGAAGGCATTGTCGAGATGTTAAATGTTGTTACCAGTCTGGTAGATCCTCGAGGAGAGGGTCTACGGCGTGTAATATCCCTGAGTGGATTGGGGGTGTTACACTGTGAGCATATATTGACCGCGTAATGTGGTCGCGGTACAGAATAAGCTCTCGTTTTGTCTTCAAACTCTTGGGCATTGATGTCTTCGATATAAGTTGCTCTACGTATTTTAATGCGTAGAGACCACAATTTGCATTGTCCATTTGCTTAAACGCATTTTTCTTAGTTGATGGGAAACACAACTCCCACTGTGCAAATTGTGGGTTTTTAACCCGATGCCGCTCGAAGTACCCTATTCGCTTTAAGATTTGGGGGAACTATCCTCGTCATGGGCAGGAATACATCCCTTCTATTGCTTATATGGTGGTAGTCGAATTTCCATGCCATGGAGTCGTAAAGCCAAATTTTTTGCCTTTTCAGATCCTGTAAGACTGTGCCCCAATGATCATTGTAGTTGTAGACAGTGACGACCTAGGAAAACATTAACCAGATTATGGTTACGCGCGTACGACATTATTATTTTCGTACTGACAGTGTAACCCAGTACGCAATTGTTATTTCGTATCCAGTTACCACATCATAAATTAGATACAAAATAGCTATTTCGTAGCGGTTTACCATATTCCTCGTCAACAGGGTAAGAAATAGTTTTAGTGTTACCTTATCGCATTCGATCCATTGCTTCATGTTATCGCCGCAATTTGGCTGGACAGCTTCAGCAAACAGGCATAGCCTATCCATCTCCTCTACTGGAATTTCTTCTTCAATTGTGGGGTCGAATAAATTATGGTCATACCGCTGGAATTCTTCTATCATACCCCTATGAATTACATCAAACACCTCCTCAACTGTTTCCTATAAAATCAGAAATCCATTGCATGTTTTCACGACACAACTGGGTACAGTGGATACGTTTTTATACTTTTCCGTAATGCTGTTTTGTCTAACTCGGGCCTTGGGGTGACCTGACGGGATATCATGTAGTGCAGGGCTTTTCCGGACCGTGTGACAGTGTCCGGGAGCTTCATGTAGTACCGAAAAAACAGATTTATTCATCTCTCTTATAGATTGCCTTCCGAATGATTCGAGGCAACATCGGATATCACCAATCATAGACTCGTACCCAGTTACCATCACTTTGTGGTGTTCTGCTGCTAAATTCTTCCTTTTGAATGTCCAAGTGATCTAGCAAAAAACAGTAACATTAAATATATCAGTACACAATAATAAAGTAACCCAATAAAGAAATGATCATTTCTTAACGCGTTACCAGCACACAATAGAGTGACAATAAAGAAATGATCATTTCGTGATGAGTTACTAGCATATAGGACTGTAACCCGGTTAATAAGTCATAATTTCATACCGAGTAGGACTGTATCCCAGCTAAGAATTGATCATATATAATACCTAAAGAAATGATCATTTCGTAACACAGTAAAGAAATGATCAATTCGTAACGAGTTACTAGAACACAATAGAGTAACCCATACAATTACCATACACATACAGAGTAACCCATACAATTAAAACGAATTATGAAGTGGAAAAACAATATACAGAAGTGGAACAATATATCTGCAATAGAAGTGGAAAAATATACTAGTGGAACAATATACAGAAGTGGAACAATATACACAAGTGAAAAAACGAATCATTTCCGCAACTTCTTTTTTAATCTATTAAAAAACAATATATCTGCGAGGAAGTCTAAAACAATATATCTGCAAGGCATACATTAGAAGTGGAACATATACAGAAAAAACATATAGAAGAGGAACAATATACAGAAGTGGAAAAATGAATCATTTCTGCAACTTCTTTTTAATTATTAAAAAACAATATATTTGCAATGAAGAAAAACACATACAGAAAAAAGTTCATATCTGCAACTTCTTTTTTATTTTTTCAAAAATGAAGTGGAACATTGAGGATTATCAGCATCTCTTCTTACGGAATCCATCGAGGACGTTCGGCGCCGCTAGTTCTGGCCGGAATCTGCGCTTCGACGATGTCTGTCGGCGCTTCGTCGTCTGAATCTTTTTCTGAATCGTAGTAGTAATCTTCTTCGTCGGGGTTTTCGGACTCCGATATGGGCTCTCGGTGTTCTTCATCGGCCATTACCACTTCTGGATGCGGCGTTTGGGTGAGGCGGCGCTTGGGTGAGGCGGCTAGGGTTTCGGTATAGGATCTGAAGAGAGAAAATAAAATTAACGATGATAGTGAGCAGGGGAAGTAGTCAAAAATCAGAAAATAAAAAGTTTACTCTTCCCTTTAGTAAGGGTAAATTGGTCCAAATGTGTCTTATTTGGCTACAATTTGTATAAACTATGTTCAATGACAAATATTAAAAACTACTAAGCTATTTGGCTAAATTATGACTTCTCTCATAATTAAATGTGATATTATTAAAAAATAATTTAATTTTCTAAACAACAATGATGAATAAAGTAATTCAAAATGAATTATGTAATATATTAATTATTTAAATTACTATTACTAGGTTTATGTTATTTTAAGCAATACTTTTTAAACATTTATTATATTATTCAACTATTATGTGTCAAATTTGACTGTGTATAGAATTTTAAAATTATGGATCTTACATCTAAGCCATTACCTAGCTTGGATGGGCCTCTACGACACCCCAGATGTTCATAGGTGCCAGATGTTCTCGCTCACTGTGGGCGATCGGAGCCAGAAATGGTACCGATCACTTTTGCCTCACTCCATTCAGACTAGGGCTCAACTGTGCTCGTCATTCTATTCACAATTCCTCAAGTCCAGGTAAATATTAACACGAAAGGATCTCTCTCTTCCATTGTGAAGGCCCCTGTAGAAAGCCTTCACAACTCGGCTCAACAAGCATGTACTTGAGATAGAGCCATTCTCTGATGATGCCTTGTTATCCTGACTGCTTTGGCCTTCTAAAAAATTTATTGTTTAAGTGGTCGATCAGTCAGAGCCGGCATAAAAATTTCTAAAATTTCTTGAGCGAGCTTGCTCGCACATCTCAGCAGAGGAGTCCATGTCGATCCTGGTTTTGCCCAGTCCTCAAGGGCCAGTCCAGCAGATTCGGGGTCGGGAGCCAAATAAAGAAATAGGTTCCAACTCGACACCCACTAAACTCTTCCAAGAGTGAAAGGTCGAGCTCATGCCGAGCTAAAATCAGATTTATTTTGTCAATGCTGCCTCCATCTTTGAGCACATCAAGGGTCTCGGGATCCCAGCACCCCCGAGACTGATTAAGGATGTATCCCTACTGGACAAGAAGCAATTTTATATATGTCACAACTCTGTCGGGGATAAAACTTAAGAATGCCGCAACCTTGTTAATGGCTCATTCAAGACTATTCTCAAGTCATTTGAGGAATTCTCCAGGAGTATGGAAAATATCCGAAGCACAAGCCAACACGTTCATGATAAAACATGGTCCGGGATATAGCTCGTTCTCCAACCCTAATGATAACACCAAATGTTTGTCAAATGGATTGGACTCTTCTAAGCCCCAATACTGTAACCCCCCAATATATTCAGGAATATTACAGCACCGTAAATCCTTTACGTAAGAATTTACAAGGCTGATGAAACGAAAAGACAATAACAAATAGCAACAAATGAAAATAACTGAAATAAAATACAACTAGTACTGAAAATACAAACGTCCAATGAAGAACATTAGTACATAGCCAAATCCAACATCACAAAAGAAAACGCACTCGAGTACTTATTAAATCAACACAAACATTTGACAATTAAATCCGGCCGGAACATCACTCTGCACCCTCGTCGTCATGCAGCTCCAGTGGTTGTTTTCCTGCTCTCCTAGATACTGAACATAAACAAATGTTCACCCCCGAAGGGGTTAGCACAACGATGCTAGTACAAGTACGATAATTATACAACAATGATCTATTCAACAATATGTAACACCCCCAGATCGAACCGGGAATATTACACGCCGCAGACCCTCTCCGTGAGGATCCACCAGGCTAGACATCAAAACAACACATTACATTACATACCGACGAATCAAAATAACGAACCAATAGACCGATTTGGTCTTTCGTCACTGACTTACAAATCAAAATACATAAACTCATCCAGACTCATACCCACGCAAGGGTAAAATACTTACAACAACGAACAATAAGACAGCGGAAAAGACAATACAATGGACTTCGACTAACTTAACCAAAACTGGCCTTCGTGTGATTAGTATCATTCGTCTTTCATCATCCCTCGTACCGATCATGTGACTTGCTCCCGAAAACCTGCATGTACCTGGACACAATACAGATATCCACCCTCCGATTACTCGGGGGTTAGCAAAACTCCACTGTTTCGCTAATGCAAGTATAAAGTGCAAAAACGAGCCATACACAACACATTCCGAGAATACAACGAAAGACTTCACGAGGTATATTTAGTTAAAAATAGTTCAAGTCTTGAAAGTAGAAACGAAGTAAGTAAGCACTTTGAAAACACTTCCAAATCTCGGGAGTTTTGAAAGCATTTGAAATTGAAAAGTTCTTAATTCCTCGAAAGTCATTTAGGGTCACAGCCCCAAAGTTCATTTTCCAAAATGAAAATCCGTTAACAAAACACGGGGTCCACGACCCAACCATTCTGGTCACAAAACACAAGTCCTACGACCCGATCATCCACTGCAATTCACTTACAAGGACACATTGCACATAACACATTATTCCTATGCCATTCTAGCCAAGCACCAAGACTCGATATATAATGTCTCTCGACCCCGAGCACAAAGCATTGTGATACTCCGGACAATATCACAATTAACGAAAACATCAACGTCATCCTCAAGATGAAAACTACAACTGGTAACCCGCGACCGTACCCCTTAGTATCGGCCCCCAGACGCCCCGTCGAACGCTCCGGGTGGGAAACCACTTCCGCAGCCGTACCCCTTAGTATCGACTCCCAGACATCCCGTCGGACACTCCGGGTGGAAGTTCATCCACACACGCACCCAAGTCCACTTTCGTGGCCGTACCCCTTAGTATCGACCCCTAGACATCCTGTCGGACACTCCGGGTGGAAGGAACAACACACACACATGTTCCAAAATCACAGTTGCAAACCACAAGCCTCGAAGGTCAATCACAGTATATATAGTCGAGGTACCTTACTAGAATGGCCATATTATCCAATACGTACTCACGACCCAGAACTATAACAATTCACAAGAAAGCATAAGATCTCAACAGCACCGAACGACACAACCAATATCACATAAACTCCCATATTCATCCATAACCACATGACTCCAAGCACATAATTTGACAAAGGAATTACACTTTACATTTACCAACGACATAATCA
Source organism: Orobanche coerulescens (assembly GCA_033398695.1). Lineage (NCBI taxonomy): Eukaryota > Viridiplantae > Streptophyta > Magnoliopsida > Lamiales > Orobanchaceae > Orobanche > Orobanche coerulescens. The sequence continues at coordinate 1,646,101 of JAWKAU010000021.1, forward strand.
TACGAAATGACATCACAAGAAGGTAAGGTGATCCTATACTCGACACTAGCACACATATTCAACTAAGCATATTAATTCCCGACACACACGGGTCACCTTTACGAAAACCATGATAGTAAATATACCGATTCTTTTGAAAAATGGTTATAAATATTTATTTAGCACATATCGACGATTAACAACCATAATATCCACAAAACACGAAATGTATGGGCAAGATACTTGCCTCGATAATCGATACCGGACACTCCTACAATCACGGCTCAGTCGGGACACCTCGAACACCTACGATTCTCCGGCGAAGGAAATGAATACACCCACGATCGAGAAGCTTGAAGAAAACGACGAACGGAAGGGTTCCGACTCGAGTTCTTCACAAGAATTCGACCCTAACAACATATAATCAATAAATCATCGATCATACAAGGAAGAATAATCGTAGAACGCCCGAAAACCCCTCTATGACATTTTACCGGACACCTTCAAGGTGTCTATCAAGAACTCGACCAAAACAACGAATCGATACGATCCAACCATGGAATAACAAGTGAAAAGATGTAATACATCTAAATAATCATCAATCCATCATAATACCAAGTTAAATCGGATTAAACGGACGAAAACAACCAAAACACCCAAATTCCCCAAAACTAGATTTCTAGAAAATCTGACCTGATTCGGTAGATCGGAGGATGTTATAGGATGTTTGATTGATGATATGAACTCCAAGAATTCATGGATTTATTGTCCAACAACATCTCTCCATGATTAACCAAGCTCCAGCCGTGGAAGGGAAGAAAACGAGTGAGAAATGGCTGGAGAAAAACGTCTGCTAGCCTTAAATAGGCTGACTGCCGGCCGAGTTACGTACGTAACCGGCCAAGGCTTACGTACGTAACCGAGTCACTGCCCCAAATCTGCCGGCCCGTTATGTACGTAACCGTCCAGGGCCTTACGTACGTAACTGCCGAGCACTACCGGCCGTAACTCGGCCAGTGCCGGCCTAGGCCCGAACGACGGCCCGAACGACCCCGAAACCCGAACCTGAATACGAATCGAAGATACAGTTACGAAGTACTCGCAAAGACGAACTCGAGCACTAAGAGAACACACAATTCCGACCACCCGAAGGCTCGAAATTCGACAACGGAAGGTAATTACCCCAAACTTTGGGAAATTACGAAAATGGCCCAAAACGTCCGAAAATCACGATACGTGATCGAATAACCAAACCGAAGCTCACAACACGTCTAACAAAGTTAAACGGACTTACGGGAAACTCGAAACAGTAATTTCGAACGAGATTCACGAGAATCGAACTCGAGTGCGGAAAAGTCGTTAAAAGCACGGAACTCAACAAAACGACACCGAAACGAACTCTGATGTCAAAAAGTGTAGAATTAATCATTCTCAGAATGACGAAACGGTCATGAGCGAGTCATCGAAACGGACCTCCGCTGAAAAATGAAAATTACCGGAAATCCGAAGTTGCGGATATTACACAATAATCATGACAAGTTTCTCCGACGAGAAATAATAACAACACATAACACATCATGACAGTCTCAACATACTCGTGGTATTCCAACGATCCAACATACACAGCTATAGATTCCCATGATGATCCCGTCGGACCAATGCATGGTGGAACTACCTGTCCAATGATCCAACGCACACAGCTATAGATTTCCCATGATGAATCCCGTCGGATCAACGTATGGTGGACAATTAAACACAACGCATGTGCACAGTACAATCATAACATAACCTACATAATACGAACAATTATAATTAAAGTACTTGCCTCAAATTAACGATAAGGATAATACTTCGACGGATATCAATACACTATAAGGTCACCCCTCGATCTATCTCGTTGCAAGCTTGGACCTTAAACAAAAGAAATAATATAGGGTTTATCCTACGACATATAACTAACGTACGAACATCTAACATCCTAAACTATAGCCGAAAGTTGTCAACATGATATCCTGCATGTTGTCTTCATAACGTACGTTACATACCCAAGGTAACATACGTTAAGTCTGTTTGTTAGCGTACGTAAGCTCCAAAGCCTAACGTACGCTAAGCATGTATTTGACAGTTTTCTTCTCTGATCAGACGACTGACTCACCTGATGATATAACGTACGTAATGCATAATGCTTAACGTACGTTATACTCACAAATACATTACTCATGCGAAAATGAAAGATTCTACGGTGTTTGATGTCTTCGAATTTCCAGGATAAACATGCCATCATAATACTTTACTCCAATATCAATTATCAATCTTCAAATGTAGTTCAGAAAATCTACGGTTGTTACCAATATCATCATTATATTCAAACTATCATCTTGAAGATCGGCTAACAATCCATCTTTACAAGATATAACAAAACCTTCGATGTTTATCCTTCTAAGTTCATCTAGCAAAAGTGATATCAATACCAAGTCTATAATCATTCCGAAAACACCGTTCAATGCAGATTATCAACCTCAGAACACTTCTCCTATTTGTTCATCATAACAAGGTTCGAGCTATAATGTTCTTAACAATAGTAACTAAAGCATAAACATTCCAACTCCCAAAAACATGATGTTCGGTTAAAAGTCATCTATGAAACTTATTAATCTCGGTAGTATGTTCATGACATCCTTAAGAACAAGAATTAGAGTTTGGAAATTATCAACATACCTTAATGTAGTAGACAATGATGAACACTTGACGAAAATCCAACACCAGAAGCTTGAGTATCAATCCATATGGGTCTATGATCATCAAAATCAAGCTAGGACGATGATATGGGAGTTATATGGTGCTGGATAGTTCTCAAATGGCGAAACATGGAAATGAAGTGGGGAAGAAATGAAATGGGGGTTGAGGGTTATAAATAGAACTCTAACCATTACGTACGTTACCTATACTCCATTACGTACATAAAAGCCTTAGCGTACGCTATACTCAATCATTAGCGTACGTTAACATCTGGCCAAATCTCAATGACTGATTCTGGCATTCGCTTACGTACGTTATCATACTAGTTTACGTACGTAACACTATGAACTTAGCGTACATTAATAATTCATTCTAGCGTGCGCTAAGTCCCGTTGACTTGCTTAGCTGGAAAGCCGTCCAGGTTCATGCGGAGCATCTGACAAATCTTCATCGGCCCCCACACGCCGACCCTTGTCTGATCTTGAATTCACCGAAGCTTACGTACGTTAAGATTAAGCTATAACGTACGTTATATTACAATCGTAGCGTACGTTAAGATCATCACCTAGCGCGCGTTATGACGTGCAGAACCATGCATGCAAGAATGTTGGAAATACAAAAACGTAGGGATACGAATATGGGAAACCAATCTTTAATTATTTATACCACATAATCAAATGTTACAAGTTCAACTACAGGTAAAATACACAATAATTATCTGGGCATTACATACTATCCCTCTAAAAAGAAGTTTCAGCCCGAAACTTAAAACGAAAATAATTCCGGGTACCTAGACTTCATACTATCTTCAGTCTCCCAAGTTGCTTCTTCGACTCCATGTCGAGACCACTGAACATTAACCAAGGAGATCAGTTTATTCCTCAATTGTTTGACTCGACTCTCGAGTGACTTGATTGGCTTTTCTTCAAACGTGCCATCCTTAGCGACTTCGATCTCACCGAAATAAATGACATGACTGGGATCTGCATGTACTTCCATAACTGAGATACGTGAAACACATTATGAACATGACTTAGCGATGACGGTAAGGCCAACCTGTACGCCAACTCTCCAACTCTTTCAAGAATCTCGAACGGTCCGATATATCTCGGACTCAGTTTTCCCTTTTTCCCAAAACAAAAAAATCCCCGAGTAGGAGAAACCTTTAAAAGCACGTGATCTCCAGTGCTGAACTCTAACGGGCGACGGCGCACATCTGCATAAGATTTAAGCCGACTCTAGGCGGTCAACAATCTTTCACGAATCAAATCTATCTTTTCTTGCGTCTGTATGATCAACTCCGGTTCTATCCCGATCAAGTCTGATGAAACATCCCAACACATAGGCGATCTGCATCTCCTCCCGTATAATGCTTCAAAAGGTGCCTTCTTAATGGAAGCATGTCAACTATTGTTGTAAGTGAATTCAATCAACAGTAAATGAACATCCCACTCAGTCGAGCAATCTAAGGCACAAGCTCTTAGCATGTCTTCCACTATTTGAATAGTCCTCTCGGACTGTCCGTCTGTCTGTGGATGATAAGCTGTGCTAAAGTTCAGCTCAATTCCCAAGGCCTTATGAACTGCTTTCCAAAAATGTGACACGAAGTGACTGTCTCGGTCGGAAATAATGGTCTTCGGCGTACCATGCAATCGGACTATCTCTGCAATAAAAACTCGTGCCAACTTCTCTGGTCCCCAAGTGTCCTTTATGCCCAGAAAATGAGCCGATTTGGTTAGACGGTCAACTATCACCCAAATCATGTCCATCCCTGTTCTGGTCTTCGGCATATTAGTGATAAAGTCCATCGATATATCCTCCCACTTCCATTCAGGAATCGGGAGCAGCTTCAGCATTCCGGCAGGCCGTTGATGCTCGATCTTAACCTGCTGACAAATCAAACATTTGAGACATATTCCGCTACGTCCTTCTTCATATTTCCCCACCAGAAGTTTTGTTTTAGATCCTTATACATCTTACTGGTGCCCGGATGAATCGAATATGGCGCGTTGTGGGCTTCCTTCAGGATCGTCTGCTTCAAAACATCATCATCGGGGACGTAAAGTCGACTTTGGAATCTCAAAATTCCATCATCTTGTATCACAAATCCGAGGGCCTTTCTTCTGTTCACTTCATCACGTAACTGAAAAATCAGAGAATTATCCAACTGCATAGATTTGATTTCTTCAATTAATGACGAAGTTAATTCCATCATACATAGCTTCCCTTGGACTCTTTGCAACCATACATCAATTCCTTCGCGAATCAATTCTTGTTGAATGCTGGTATGGGAAGTGAGAGTCTCCAGCATTCGAATAGAAACGAGTTTGCGGCTCAGTGCATCAGCCACCACATTTGCTTTGCCTGGATGACAAAGAATCTCCAAGTCATAGTCCTTAATCAATTCCAGCCATCTCCTCTGCCGCATGTTTAACTCTTTATGACTGAAGATGTATTTGAGACTCTTATGATCCGTGAAGATTTGACAGTGAGTCCTGTACAAATAATGTCTACAAATTTTCAAGGCGAAAACCACCGCTGCTAGCTCCAAATCATGCGTTGGATAATTTACTTCATAGGGCTTCAACTGTCGTGACGCGTAGGTGATCACCTTATCATTCTGCATTAGTACACACCCGAGACCATGGTTTGAAGCGTCACTGTAAACTATGAATCCTCCAGTTCCCTTTGGTAGTGTTAAAATCGGTGCCGTTGTCAATCTCTTCTTCAATTTATCAAAAGTGGTATGGCACATCTCGTTCCACTCAAATTTTTGGGTTCTTTGCAGTAATCGAGTAAGTGGGCGGGTAATTTTGGAAAACCCTTCCACAAACCGACGATAATACCCAACAAGTCTTAAGAAACTCCTAACTTCCTTCACGTTCTTAGGAGAGTTCCAATCCATAATTGCTTCGATTTTCTGGGGGTCTACTCGGACTCCTTCCGCTGATACCACATGACCGAGGAACATCACTTCTTTTAGTCAGAATTCACACTTAGAAAGTTTGGCATATAATTGTCCGCTTCTCAAGAGGTCCAAAACGATACGTAAGTGTTGCGCATGCTCTTCCGGGCTCTTGAAATAAACCAGAATATCATCAATAAACACAACCATGAATTTGTCCAAATACTCTATGAACACTCGATTCATCAACTGCATGAACACGGCAGGTGCATTAGTGAGACCAAATGGCATCACTACAAACTCATAGTGTCCGTAGCGAGTTCTAAATGCTGACTTCGGGATATCGGATTCCTTAATTCTCAACTGATGATATCCCGATCTCAGATCGATCTTAGAAATATTGTTGCTCCTTGCAACTGGTCAAACAAATCATCAATCCGTGGCAACAGATACTTGTTCTTGATCGTCATCTTGTTCATCTATCGATAGTCGATACACAATCGAAGTGATCCATCTTTCTTCCGGACAAAAAGAACTGGTGCATCCTAGGGCGAAACGCTTGGCTGAATATAGCCTTTGTTCAGTAACTCTTCCAGTTGCTTATTCAATTTGTACATCTCAGTAGGTGCCATACGATACGGTGCCTTAGAAATCAGTGTAGCTCCTGGTTCCAGTTTGATTGTGAATTCTACATCTCGTCGTGGAGGTAGTCTAGGTAATTCGTTAGGGAACACATCCGGGAATTCGTTCACAACAGGAATGGATGAAAGTTCCACTTTTCCGTCTTCCTTCTTCATTGCGTAACACCAGTATCCAGTACAACCCTGTTTTAGCAGTTTGACGGCTTTCATTGCTTTGATCATTTTTCCTGAGCTTCCTGGTCTCCATCCCTCGAACAATATTTCGGAACCATCTTCAGCTATCATCGAGATATTCCTCTTCCAGTAGTTTACAATATCTCCATATCGATTAAGCCAATCATCTCAGAGAATCAGGTCGTCTTCTTGCATCTCTATCACAATCAGATTTGAGGGCCACTCTCTGCCTCTAATTGACACAGGAAATCTCTAGTTTCTAAGTTCCCCACAACTCTCTCTCCACTCGGTAAACCCATAACATAAGGCTCACAATTATGAAAACCAGAAATGTTCAAACGATTAACACAAGATAATGATATAAACGAATGTGTAGCCCCTGTATCGAATAAAACGCTAACTGGTTGTGAAAGGATCTGAACGGTACCTGATGCGACACCAGCATCCTAACCGTCCGCCCTCCTCATCTCATATAGGTGTGGGGGAACGGATCCAGCACTTGCTCCCTTTCGGTCGAACTGTCCTCTGCCCTGTCCACGACCAAAACTCTGGGGTAGCTGGACACTCTGCTGCGTCTCCTGAACACTTGCTTCTTTCTGAGTTGCCTGCGAAGTACGAGCTCCAATTAACTTCGTGGCATCCTTGCAGAACATCGCACGATGCCCTTCCTGTCCTCAATCATAACATATTACTGGAGAACGGAAGTAATCACGCCAAAGGTGTCATGGGAGACCACAATTGAAGCACTTCCTGGTTGCATCCGTCGTGGCTGATACTACTCTGGAGTTCTTCTCACCCTTGGATGGGTGCGGAGGTCTCTTGAATGAATGAAAGGATGACTGGGCCTTATGGGGCCCACTGCTCTTGTGCTCTGTGAAATTACTAAGGACTTTCTGCTTCTTGGATTCGACAAACTTTTCCATCGCTGCTTACTTAATCTCATATGCTAACGCTTTGCCCTGATACTGACAGAGAGTGGTGCATTCAAAACCTGACATATACCTCTGCATCTCTGGTTTCATCCGCATCTCAAAATGGATCATCATTTCTGCATCTGTTCTGACCAGGTGTCGAACAAACGCCATCTGCTGATTAAACATTTTAATCGTCTGGGATACTGGCTCGTCTGACGGCTGTGCGGAGAAAAATTCCCGAACTTTAGCTTCCCTCAATGGACGGGGACAGTACTGAGCTTCCATCATCAATTTAAATTCTCCCCACTCGGCATCATGATCTATGGGTCGGGTGGTCTCCCACCACTCGGACGCTTCCCCTATCATAAAGTACTGAGCAATAGAGGCTCTCCGATCGTCTGTGCAATTAATCCCAGCAAAAAATTTCTCCAGTTCCTTCAACCAATGATCCCATGTCGGTGTCTCATGTAATGCCCCGACTTTCTAGGGTAAATATTGGGGAAAAATAAATAAAAAGTAAATTTTGAGAAAAATAATTTTCTTGAGAATATAAAAATTCTCGCCTACAAAGTCAAGTAACTACACTCACATAAAAATAAATACCTTTAAATAAGGTAACATTTCATATTAGATACGGAGTAAAATTTGCGGCGGAAGAATAAATCATAATTTATAAATTTCAAATCCAAGTTTCCCCAAAAAGTTTCAAAACAGTTGACATAAAGAAAACAACATTTAATAAATTCTTTTTCATATGCTCCCTCGGCTCGCTCCTTCGTCTATCCAGCTCGGTTCAACCTGCGGGATCAATAAAGGTGGGGGGTGAGCTTCCTTCAGCCCGTGGAAATCTCAATGATCACAGTAATATACAATCTCATGGAAAACATAACATGAATAAACTATCATATCTTTCCTCAACATGAATGCATACTCACAATATTACGTACAACATGAATCGAGCACGCATACACGAATATTGAGGTTGCGCAGGTGCCCCCGCAACAACATGAAACATACACGCAATACCACATATACATGAATCAAGCACGTATGTGAATACTGGGTTGAGCAGGTGTCCCCACACAACATAAAACATACACGCAATACCACATATAACATGAATCGAGCACGTATGTGAATACTGGGTTGTGCAGGTGTCCCCACACAACATGAATCTTAAGATAACCTCTTACACGAATACAGGTGAGCCTGATTTACGACGTGTATCATAATTTATAAACATGAATTGAATACCACATATGCAGTCCAATTAAAGCAATTAAAGTGATAGTGAAAATTCCCACCTGAATAAATGATGATGTCTGACTTGAAATGAAATAATAATTAAAATCTTTACCATTTATTATTTATATAATAAATGAAACGATACAAATATCACTATAATAACTGAAAATAAATTACAGTTGCTTATTAATATTAACCGAAGAGTTAACATTATTAATGACTGAAATTAAAATACTTACGCATAATTTCAGATTAATTATTAATATTAACTGGAAGTCAACATTTTAATGTTTGGGTCAAAATGGGACTGAATTGAAGGTTTTAAAATTGACGGGGGTCAAATTGTAGGAGTTGAAAAGCTGACTGGATTAGAATCGAATTAATTAAAACTGTCTGGGGCTGAATTGAAAGTTTCTGAAAATTTGAAGGGCTAAAGTGCAGAACCCTAAAATTTCGGGGGTATAAATACCCTTATTCCTAACCTAGCCGACCCAAACTCCATTCTTTTTCCCGTGAGTTCCCTTCTCTCTCTAACACCTTTCCTCTTCCTCCCGTCTCTTCACTCCAAACTCTCCTTCTCGGCCGAAATCAAATCGCAGTACACACACACACACAAATTGAAAAATCGTACTGAAAGTCGGAAGAACACACACCGGTCATGCACACCGCACGAATTGGAAAGAGGAAATGACCGGCGAAATGGTCGCGGTGCGGCGGCAAGGCAGTTTCCGATTCGAACTTTTCCTCAGCTGCAAAAACAGAACACACTCACCTACTAAAAAAAATCAAAGAAGACGCACACACACACGAACATCTCGAAATTGAAAACATAAAACCCACGCACCCTCCGGCTCGCCCGAGATCGGATTAACCAGTGGAGACGGCTCCAGGCTATGGCGGCGGTTCGAATCGAGCATCGTGGCGGCGAGTCCAGTGGTTCAAAGCAACCGATGGGTTTCAGGTAAGAAAAAATATATATCGGGTTTTGATGTCCGAATTTGAGTTCGGGTTTGAAGGTTCTTGGTATTGATTAGATTGAAATAAGGGCAATCAGTGGTGTTCCGGTTGTGGTGGTTCGGAGTAGCAGGTTCCATGAACTTTGTAATGGAACTGGAAAAATCGGGTCAGGTATGGTGGTTCGGCTGAACTGAGTAATTTGGATGGTGATTGTTTTAGATGTTTAGTTTTTGAGGATATGGGTATCAACGTGAAATTGATGTATTGATTATTGTTTTGATCTTGATTTAGGTTCGGTTGGGCAGAATTTTACGGTCCATGAACATAATGAAGGCATTAAAGTAGAAAATAGTCGAGGGTGATACCTTGTCAAATGGCGAGTTTCGATGCAGGGTTTTTGATTTGAATTGTTGCTACTCGAGCCTTCCACTTGAATAAGAAGGAACGATATGGGATAGTTGATTCTGGAGAACTGGTGTTGTAAAGAGAGTTGGTTGATGTGAATTCTTTTCTTGGATGATGAATACCGATTGGAACAGATTGTAGAAGATGTATTTTTTTAATCTGGATGATGAACGACGGCGCTGGGAAGAAAAGAAAAGTGTGTACTGTATTGTGTATTTGTACTGCAGAGGCAGTATATTTATACTGTCTTGGATTAGGGTTAGGGTTAAACTTTGGGCTTTAATATTATTCTGGGTCAGCACCTTGTTGTTGCCCAAAATATTTATCCGAAGATTAAATACTGCTGGAATGGACGGACAACAAACAAAATTTGCGGGAGTACTTCCGAGAGAATATGAATAAACACAAGATTTGCCGGGTTTGTTAGGCCCGGGCTTAAATGCTCTCGCGAGATGTTATTAATACAAATATTCGTGGATACAAGTATTAATGTGAGAATTTAAGTACAATGAGTGTACAAAGACTCTGTTAATCCAGCTCTTGAGCGAAGCTCGGTGTTCTTCGTCCCTGCCGATCGTCTGCTGAATGAGAGAGGCCGAGAGAAGAAAGAACCAAAAGATAGTTGTTGTCAAGAGTAGGAGATAGCCGAGTGCTGTATGAAATCCAGTGGGTGTTGAAGTATTTCAGTGTGTTCTCAAGAAGTTTCGTGAATGCTCAAGAAATTCGGTCCTCCGGACAAGTGCAGGCTGCCTTCTATTTATAGGGGCAGCGGAGCCTTGATTCCTGGCGGGCGATCGCCTTCCGGCCAATATAATAATGGGGCGATCGTCTGCCGGCCAATATAATAATGGGGCGATCGTCCTTAAGTCACACGGGCTGTCGGCCTAAAGTCCAAGGCATCTGCTGGCAGCCAGTTGTGCGGTCCAATGAGGAGCCAGCACGCGTCCGGAGTCACTGTCACATGCGGCCCTACTGACACCTTTCGGCGGGCCTGTTGGCTGGTGGGAAGATGCTGACAGGATGTGGTCAACGATCCGTGATATGCGGATCTTGTCTCGGCTCTGCACGTGGGTTCAGTCCTGAGGCTCGGCCTTTGCCGACTGGGTGACTATCGGCTTCGAGCAGCATGAGGCGGTCGTCTCTAGCTGGTCACCAGAGGCCGGCATCGGCCAGTTGCTGAGGGTCGGCATCGGTTGGTCACCAAGGGTCGGTCGCCAGGCACCGAGAGATGATCGTCCACTAGTCGGTCTCCAGGAGTCAATCGCCAAGTACCGAGAGACGATCGTCTTTGATGTCGATCGCTCGGCACCGGGACTTGTCCTGGGACCTTCGGTTGGCCGATTTATCTTGACTGCTGGGCTAAGGCTAGGCCGCCTGTCGGCCTGATCAGCCGATTACGCCTTGGCCGCTTTCGGCAATGGCTAGGTCGCCCGATCTCCGAGGCGATCGCCGGTCGGAGAGTATAATTCTCGACACAACAATTGCCCCCCAGCTTGCTCCGATGTTTGAAGACATGGGGCGAGGTGGTTCTTGCTGGCGATCGTGTAAGATGAGGACGGGCGATCCGCTGAGCTGACTTTGGATTCGGACTTGGGCTATCTGGTCGATTGGCTAGCTATCTTTCGGTCTTGTACCTGCAAAAAACAACATTGGCCGATCTCCCTTAGAAACTTGATGGTTTCGTCGTTTGAGGAATCGTGCACAGTGGCGGAGTTCGATGGACCGACTCCATGACCGTGTCTTGTGCGCGAAGACATTGAGTGTCTCGTGACTCATTTTATTGTGAGGGTCCTCTGTTAGGCTGCGCCTCGCCTCGTATTTAAACGAAGGGCGTGCGGTCTTGGTCTAGAGGAGTCCTTGTGCGGGGCAGCGTCGGATGATTCAACTCCACGCCCGCGGCTTGTTAGCTCTGCTTCCACCTCGGCCTGCCATGGAGATGGCGAACCTCGACGGTGTACGTTGAGACGGGGGTTGTGGCACGTCGCATTGTCCGGGTACATCATGTTAGATGGTGAGCCTTGTGGGCGGGCGATCGTGTCCACTGATTAGTTTTGGAGGGCCCTCAGACTACGCCGGCCTCGTATTTAAATGAAGGACGGGCGATCTTGGCCCAAAGGGACCTTGCATGGCCGAAGCAGTCGGTTCCATCGACTACCAGGACCATGGCTTTATGATGTGCGTTGGAGGCGATCGCATGCCTTAGTCCATCATGTTAAATGGTGAACTGTAGATGGCGATCGAGTCCTCCAGTTTGTTGATGATGTAGCTTGATGATCGGCGATCGGGCTGGAAGGCTGGTGTTCGTCGCTCGGCTGCCGATCGCATTATTCATAAGTTGAGACTGACGATCGGGCGGGAGATCGTCGTTCGGGCGCCGATCGCGTTGTTCAGAGGTTGAGAACAATCCTTTGCCTGGCCAGGAAATCGGCGGCCTTAGCTCGGAAGATTGCGTAGGTCGCGGGTTGGTCCTTCGTGAGATGCCTGAACATAGGCGAAAGACCATGAAATCCTCCTAGGACCGCGTAGAGGGCGATCTCATCGCTTATGGGCTCGCCGTTGAGGATGATCTCGTCTACTCGGTCGATGTAGTCCGAGTCGGACTCTTCTTCTCCCTGCCTGATTTGCATCATGCGAAGGGGACCTTCTGGCCGGGCGACCCTGGTGGCGAAGTACGCTGTGAAGACGTTCGCCAGTTGGTTAAAGGAGCCAATGGACCAAGGTGGCAATGAGTTGTACCACCTGTAGGCAAGGTCGTCCAGCGTCATAGGGAACATTCGGCACCTGGTCGCGTCTGATGCCCCACACCCGGTCATATAGATGTTGAACTTGCTCAGGTGTATTTCGGGGTCCGATCTCCCCTCGTACAAAGGTGTTTGCGGAGGAGCGATCTTGTGCTGCACGGGGGCGAGCTCGATGTCGACCGCGAGCGGCTCGCTCGGCTCGGCGATCGTCTTCTTGGCGCCTGCCCCGGATTCCAGGAGCGCATTCATGTCGTCGAGCTGACGTTGCATCGCGGCCATCGCCGTGGCTCGGTCGCTTGTGTATCGGCTTTGGGAGCGGGAGCCGAGGCGATCGTGTACCGATCTCCGGACTCCGCTGCTGCCGACCTCGGCTATTTGGCGAGGGGGAGCCAGACAGCTGGGCTGCCTTTTGGGAGTCGGGTAGGCCGAGCTCCTGGTGACGGACTCAAACTCCGCTGCCTCGTAGCCGGGTCGGACCGCCCGATCGCCAAGACGGTCACCGCCTGTGCGATCAGCAGAGGTGCCCCGGCTGGCGAGCGCCTCTCCTTGCGGATGAGAGCCTCCTGGCGATCGCTCGGCCACTAATGCCTTGAGCTTCCGCTTGGACTTCCAGCGGACGGCCGAGGGGGTGATAGCGGGAGGCGCGTCGAGAGCACTCCGTCGCTCTTGTAGGACGGCCATGGCCTCGTCGATCTGTTCCTTGGTTCGGAGCTGATCGAGCGAGAGGCTTGGGCTGGACCTCAGGGGCGGGATCGAGCATCTCGGACCGCGGCGGCTACCTTCCGCCATCGGCTGTGGCTCGGACTGAGACGGAATGAGGCGTCTGGCGGGCTGGCCAGCGGCTTTCTTCGACGCGGAGGCGGAAGACATGATTTCTAAAAGATTTCTTTGAAGCGCAGTGAGTGTCACTTCAAGTATATGCCCCGAGAACAGTGAGTGTTCTTCGGGACGGTAGGAATGAAAATTCGAGGGTTAGATGCCCTCCTTCTAGCGCCAATTGTTGTTGCCCAAAATATTTATCCGAAGATTAAATACTGCTGGAATGGACGGACAACAAACAAAATTTGCGGGAGCACTTCCGAGAGAATATGAATAAACACAAGATTTGCCGGGTTTGTTAGGCCCGGGCTTGAATGCTCTCGCGAGATGTTATTAATACAAATATTCGTGGATACAATTATTAATGTGAGAATCTAAGTACAATGAGTGTAAAAAGACTCTGTTAATCCAGCTCTTGAGCGAATCTCGGTGTTCTTCGTCCCTGCCGATCGTCTGCTGAATGAGAGAGGCCGAGAGAAGAAAGAACCAAAAGATAGCTGTTGCCAAGAGTAGGAGATAGCCAAGTGCTGTATGAAATCCCGTGGGTGTTGAAGTATTTTAGTGTGTTCTCAAGAAGTTCCGTGAATGCTCAAGAAATTCGGTCCTCCGGACAAGTGCAGGCTGCCTTCTATTTATAGGGGCAGCGGAGCCTTGATTCCTGGCGGGCGATCGCCTTCCGGCCAATATAATAATGGGGCGATCGTCTGCCGGCCAATATAATAATGGGGCGATCGTCCTTAAGTCACACGGGCTGTCGGCCTAAAGTTCAAGGCATCTGCTGGCAGCCAGCTGTGCGGTCCAATGAGGAGCCAGCACGCGTCCGGAGTCACTGTCACATGCGGCCCTACTGACACCTTTCGGCGGGCCTGTCGGCTGGTGGCAAGATGCTGACAGGCTGTGGTCAACGATCCGTGATATGCGGATCTTGTCTCGGCTCTGCACGTGGGTTCAGTCCTGAGGCTCGGCCTTTGCCGACTGGGTGACTATTGGCTTCGAGCGGCATGAGGCGGTCGTCTCTAGCTGGTCACCAGAGGCCGGCATCGGCCAGTTGCTGAGGGTCGGCATCGGTTGGTCACCAAGAGTCGGTCGCGAGGCGCCGAGAGATGATCGTCCACTAGTCGGTCGCCAGGAGTCAATCGCCAAGTACCGAGAGACGATCGTCTTTGATGTCGATCGCTCGGCACCGGGACTTGTTCTGGGACCTTCAGTTGGCCGATTTATCTTGACTGTTGGGCTAAGGCTAGGCCGCCTGGTCGTTGGTCGGCAGTTTTGCCCCGGCTGCTCGGCAATGGCTAGGTCGCCCGATCTCCGAGGCGATCGCCGGTCGGAGAGTATAATTCTCGACACAACACACTTGTTTGGGCCATTGATAATAATAATAATAATAATAATAATAATAATAATAATAATAATAAGAAGAAGAAGAAGAAGAAGAAGAAGAAGAAGAAGAAGAAGAATAATAATAATAACAATAATGATAAAATTAATAATAACAGTAGTATTAATAACATCGATACTAATAATAATATCGAGAGTAATATAAATGATGTTATAGAAATGATACTGGTAAAAATATTAATACCCTAAATATTATTATTATTATTAATAATAATAATAATAATACCTTTAATTATCATATTAAAAAAATGATTAATATTAAATGTTCTGAAATTAACTTGAGAAATTGACTCGGGTTTAGAACATATGAGATATCATGAAAATGTCTTATCTTATTAAATGATATTACATGAAGTTGACTTGTACGTGTAGTGAAAGTAATTGTACAATAATTATTCACTTGGTAATGAAATGAGATTAAATGAAATAAAATGCATTATTAATATTATTAGTAGTAAATGACTACTTGAATATATTTATGACGAAATGACTCGGGCTAGGACTTATGATACGTCGAGATAGATTTTCATGATTCTCTAAATGGAATTAAATAACATGAAATGCATTATAATATTATTATAATTAATAATATTATATTATAAAATGGCGGGCATTACATCCTACCCCTCTTAGAAAAAATTTCGTCCTCGAAAATAAATGATATACCTCGATTGAAGAAATTTGGATAACGAGCTTGAAGTTCTTCCTCGCGCTCCCAAGTGGCTTCATCCTTACTGTGGTTACGCCATTGGATCTTAACAAACACCTTTTCTTTGTTCCTCAATTGCCGGACTGATCGGTCGAGAATTAGTTCTGGTTGTTCTTCATAAGTAAGATCTTTGTTCAACTCCACGGCGGTATAGTTGATGACGTGGCCGGGATCGTGTACATACTTTTTCAACAATGATACGTGAAAAACGTTGTGCACAGCCGAAAGTTCTGGGGGTAAAGCCAAAAGGTAAGCTAACTCTCCAATCCGCTCGATAATTTCGAACGGTCCAATGTATCTCGGTCTCAACTTGCTCCTCTGACCAAAACGAACAATTCTCTTGGTAGGGGCTACCTTCAGGAATACCTTGTCGCCAACACAGAATTCGTGATCCTTCCTACGCTTGTCGACGTAAGACTTCGGACGATCCTGTGCTATCTTGATCCTCTCACGAATCTTATCCACCATGCCAACTGTCTGTTCGATCATATCGGGACCCAAAATCCTCCTTTCACCTACCTCATCCCAATACAATGGTGATTGACACTTCCTACCATATAGGGCTTCATACGGTGCCATACCGATCGCCGACTGGTAACAATTGTTGTAAGCAATCCAAAGGGGCGTTGGTGTTCTGCCTTCACTTGTTGACAAACTATACACCTTCTGACAAAGTCTGCCACATCTCTTTTCAAACCTTCCCACCAAAATATCCCCTTAAGATCTTGATACATCTTTGTACTCCCAGGATGTGCTGTATACGGGGTATTATGTGTCTCCTTTCTTCTCTCAACTTAACAACATTAGGCACACAAATTCTTCCTTCATAGTACATTGTGCCATCATCGGACACACTAAATCCCTTATCCTCACCTGAAAGAGTCATCTTGACCAAGAAGTCGTCCTATCCTTGACCTTCTTTGATTTGTTCCCTCAAGGTTGGTTGTATCACCAAACTAGCCAATAATGACTCAACTGGACTCGATGGTGTTGCCATCTCAAGGTTCATCCTTGCAAATTCCTTGACCAAGCTTTCCTCCTTGGTCAACAAACAAGTCAGATCTCCTCTTGCCTTACGGCTTAGTGCATCAGCAACTACGTTTGCCTTACCGGGGTGGTAATGAATTGTACAATCGCAGTCTTTAACCAATTCAAGCCATCTGCGCTGCCTCATATTCAATTCCTTCTGTGTGAAAATATATTTCAGACTTTTGTGGTCTGTATAAATTTCACACTTACCTCCATAAAGGTAATGTCTTCAAATCTTCAAGGATGAACTACTGCTGCTAATTCCAAATCATGTGTAGGGTAGTTCAGCTCGTGCGGTTTCAACTGTCTCGAAGCATAGGCAACTACCTTGCCCTCTTGCATTAATACACATCCCAAGCCTTGCTTGGATGCATCACTGTAGATGACAAATTCTTTCGTCGGATCGGGAACCGTCAAAACTGGTGCAGCTTAAGTTCTTGGAAACTCCTTTCGCATTTCTCATTCCATAAGAAAGCTTCTCCCTTTCGAGTCAATCTAGTCATAGGTGCAGCAATCTTCGAAAATCTCTTGATGAATCTTCGATAATAACCGGCTAATCCCAAGAAACTTCGATCTTCATTCGTATTACTCGGCACTTTACAATCATTGACTTCTTCTACCTAAATCGGATCAACCTCAATTCCTTTAGAAGTGACCACATGTCCCAAAAATGCAACTCGGTTAAGCCAGAATTCGCACTTTTTGAACTTTGCATACAACTTCTCCTTGCGCAGTATTCCCAATACTGTTCTAAGATGCTACTCATGTTCAACCTTGGTCCTTGAATATACAAGTACGTCATCTATGAATACAATGACAAGCTTATCCAAATAAGGTTGAAATACACGGTTCATGAGGTCCATGAATACTGCTAGCGCATTAGTCAAACCGAATGGCATCACTATAAATTCAGTGTGTCCATATCGAGTTCGAAATGCTGTCTTCGGGATATAATCACTCTTAATCCTCAGCTGGTGATATCCGGATCTCAAATCTATCTTCGAAAATACTCCCGATCCTCCAAGATGATCGAATAGGTCCTCTATTCTAGGAAGTGGGTATTTATTCTTTATCGTGAGTCGATTAAGTTCACGATAGTCTATGCACATCCTCAAACTTCCGTCATTTTTCTTCACGAAGAGCACTGGCGCACCCCATGGTGAAACACTCGGTCGGATAAATCCAGAGTCGAGCAGTTCCTGGAGTTGTACTTTTAGCTCTTGCAATTCCTTAGGTGCCATCCTATAGGGAGCCTTCGATATTGGTGCCACTCCTGGCACTAAATCAATCGAAAATTCCACTTGACGATTAGGCGGAAACTCCGGGCAAGTCTTCGGGAAAGACGTCTGGATACTCCTTGACGATAGGTACATCAGCTACCATCTTCTCCGAAGGCGTTTTCCCCACCATATTCACCAAGAATCCTTGACAATCACGCTTCTTCAGCACCTTCACAGCTTTCATGGCTGAAATCACCTTCGAGGTACTGCTGTGGCTAACTCCCTTCATATTTTCGACGAGATCCACCCTTGAGCTTTCATCAGGAATTTCTTCCGGATCTTCTTTTGAATCTTGGGATCCTCCTCCGAGTCTTCCTCGTCCGTAGAGTCGGCATCCCAATTTGCAGTCGGAATCTCTCTCGAGCATATAAATTCAATAGGCATCCAGCAACAAATTAGAAATCGTCCGCAGCCTCTCGCTCTTTAAGCGATCTCTTGATGGCCTTTTTCCAAAGCCGGAAGATGCAGCAACTCCAGTCTTCGGATAATTTCTCCATCAAGTGCTGTAGCTGGCGGGTGACGGAACCTTGTTTCCCAGATTTTAGCCACTTACTCAGTCTATTAATGACATAGTGTGGCACATTTTCTGGTAGACTAGGGTCGCCCCACCAGTCTTTGCGCACTAGGAGACGCAAGTCAAAAGTAGCTGGGACCTTCTTACGTGAAGTCATTCTAGGTTTGGCCATTCTAACAGTTCGTACATACATAAATAATTATATAAGTAAAATGAAATGCCATATGCATGATTAATGACTAAAATTCGGTACCTCAGGCGGAGTGACGAAGTGGCGAAGCTGAGAGCATATGATACTTTTACATTTTAGCGAGTCTACAGAAAGGTAAAACCCGCTCCGATACCACTATGTAACGCCCCGACTTTCTAGGGTAAATAATGGGGAAAAATAAATAAAAGGTAAATTTTGAGAAAAATAATTTTCTTGAGAATATAAAAATTCTCGCCTACAAAGTCGAGTCGCTACAATGTCGTGAAAATAAATACCTTTAAATAAGGTAACATTTCATATTAGATACAGAGTAAAATTTGCGGCGGAAGAATAAATCATAATTTATAAATTTCAAATCCAAGTTTCCCCAAAAAGTTTCGAAACAGTTGACATAAAGAAAATAATATTTAATAAATTCTTTTTCATATGCTCCCTCGGCTCGCTCCTTCGTCCATCCGGCTCGATTCAACCCGCGGGATCAATAAAGATGGGGGTGAGCTTCCTCCAGCTCGTGAAAATCTCACTGATCACAGTAATATACAATCTCATGGAAAACATAACATGAATAAACTATCATATCTTTCCAATGCATACTCACAATATTACGTACAGCATGAATCGAGCACGCATACACGAATATTGAGGTTGTGCAGGTGCCCCCGCAACAACATGAAACATACACGCAATACCACATATACATGAATCAAGCATGCATGTGAATACTGGGTTGAGCAGGTGTCCCCACACAACATGAAACATACACGCAATACCACATATAACATGAATCGAGCACGTGTGTGAATACTGGGTTGTGCAGGTGTCTCCACACAACATGATTCTTAAGATAACCTCTTACACGAATACAGGTGAGCCTGATTTACGACGTGTATCATAATTTATAAACATGAATTGAATACCACATATGCAGTCCAATTAAAGTAATTAAAGTGATAGTGAAAATTCCCACATGAATAAATGATGATGTCTGACTTGAAATGAAGATGCTCGACTCATAGTCCTAAGTCCGTAAATCCTCGATAAAGTCTACATATAATAATAATAATAATCAAAATCCTTACCATTTATTATTTATATAATAAATGAAAAGATACAAATATCACTATAATAACTAAAAATAAATTACAGTTGCTTATTAATATTAACCAAAGAGTTAACATTATTAATGACTGAAATTAAAATACTTATGCATAATTTCAAATTAATTATTAATATTAATTGGAAGTCAACATTTTAATGTTTGGGTCAAAATGGGACTGAATTGAAAGTTTTAAAATTAATTGGGACCAAATTGTAGGAGTTGAAAAGCTGTCTGGATTAGAATCGAATTAATTAAAACTATCTGGGGCTGAATTGAAAGTTTCTGAAAATTTGAAGGGCTAAAGTGCAGAACCCTAAAATTTTGGGGGTATAAATACCATTATTCCTAACCTAGCCGACCCAATCTCCATTCTTCTTCTTCCCGTGAGTTCCCATCTCTCTCTAACACTTTTCCTCTTCCTCCCGTCTCTTCACTCCAAACTCTCCTTCTCGGCCGAAATCAAATCGCAGTACACACACACACACACACAAATTGAAGAATCGTACTGAAAGTTGGAAGAACACACACCGGTCATGCACACCGCACGAATTGGAAAGAGGAAATGACCGGCGAAATGGTCGCGGTGCGGCGGCAAGGCGGTTTCCGATTCGAACTTTTCCTCAGCTGCAAAAACAGAACACACTCACCTACTGAAAAAAATCAAAGAAGACGCACACACACACGAACATCTCGAAACCGAAAACATAAAACCCACGCACCCTCCGGCTCGCCCGAGATCGGATTAACCAGTGGCGACGGCTCCAGGCTATGGCGGCGGTTCGAATCGAGCGTCGTGGCGGCGAGTCCAGTGGTTCAAAGCAGTCGATGGGTTTCAGGTAAGAAAAAATATATATCGGGTTTTGATGTCCGAATTTGAGTTCGGGTTTGAAGGTTCTTGGTATTGATTGGATTGAAATAAGGGCAATCAGTGGTGTTCCGGTTGTGGTGGTTCGGAGTAGCAGGTTCCATGAACTTTGTAATGGAACTGGAAAAATCGGGTCAGGTATGGTGGTTCGGCCGAACTGAGTAATTTGGATGGTGACTGTTTTAGATGTTTAGTTTTTGAGGATATGGGTATCAACGTGAAATTGATGTATTGATTATTGTTTTGATCCTGATTTAGGTTCGGTTGGGCAGAATTTTACGGTCCATGAACATAATGAAGGCATTAAAGTAGAAAATAGTCGAGGGTGATACATTGTCAAATGGCGAGTTTCGATGCAGGGTTTTCGATTTGAATTGTTGCTACTCGAGCCTTCCGCTTGAATAAGAAGGAACGACAGGGGATAGTTGATTCTGGAGAACTGGTGTTGTAAAGAGAGTTGGTTGATGTGAATTCTTTTCTTGGATGATGAATATCGATAGATTGCAGAAGATGTATTTTTTTTTTCTAATCTGGATGATGAACGACGGCGCTGGGAAGAAAAGAAAAGTGTGTACTGTATTGTGTATTTGTACTGCAGAGACAGTATATTTATACTGTCTTGGATTAGGGTTAGGTTAAACTTTGGGCTTTAATATTATTCTGGGTCAGCACATGTTTGGGCCATTAATAATAATAATAATAATAATAATAATAATAATAATAATAATAATAATAATAATAAGTTCATATCTTTAATAGGATTGGTTTTATCATCGCTAGAGGTGTGGGAGCTCAGTTAGTTTCGAGGCTCCCCACTAATCTTTTGTAATCCTATGAGTTTTTTTTAAAAAAAAAAATAATAATAATAATAATAACAATAATAATGATAAAATTAATAATAACAGTAGTATTAATAACATCGATACTAATAATAATATCGAGAGTAATATAAATGATGTTATAGAAATGATACTGGTAAAAATATTAATACCCAAAATATTATTATCATTAATACCTTTAATTATCATATTAAAAAAATGATTAATATTAAATGTTCTGAAATTAACTTGAGAAATTGACTCAAGTTTAGAACATATGAGATATCATGAAAATGTTTGATCTTATTAGATGATATTACATGAAGTTGATTTGTACGTGTAGTGAAAGTAATTGTACAATAATTATTCACTCGGTAATGAACCAAAGTCGGTAATTGTACCCCGACTTTCTAGGGTAAATAATGGGGAAAAATAAAGAAAAGGTAAATTTTGAGAAAAATAATTTTCTTGAGAATATAAAAATTCTCGCCTACAAAGTCGAGTCGCTACAATGTCGTGAAAATAAATACTTTTAAATAAGGTAACATTTCATATTAGATACGGAGTAAAATTTGCAGCGGAAGAATAAATCATAATTTATAAATTTCAAATTCAAGTTTCCCCAAAAAGTTTCAAAACAGTTGACATAAAGAAAACAACATTTAATAAATTCTTTTTCATATGCTCCCTCGGCTCGCTCCTTCGTCCATCGTAATAGGGAATTCTTCTGTCCTCCCAACATTAGTACGTACACTTGTACTAGCTCTCTCATACATGTCCTTTATAATGTCAATATATTTCCGCGATACACCCTTATTTGCTAAGGCCCACCAAAGTACTTCCCTTGCTACTTTATCATATGTCTTCTCTAAATAAATAAAAACCATATCTAGATCTTTCTTTTTATCTCGATAATGTTCCATCAACTGTCGGATAAGATAAATTGCTTCCATGGTCGATCTTCCAGGCATAAATCCAA
The DNA here is from genome assembly GCA_033398695.1 of Orobanche coerulescens. Taxonomy (NCBI): domain Eukaryota; kingdom Viridiplantae; phylum Streptophyta; class Magnoliopsida; order Lamiales; family Orobanchaceae; genus Orobanche; species Orobanche coerulescens. The sequence continues at coordinate 1,668,522 of JAWKAU010000021.1, forward strand.
ACTAATTTTCTGTTATCTTCACACATTTCCTGATCCTTTGTTTAATCACTCATTCCCACAACTTCATGGTATGACTCATTAGTTTAATTCCGCGATAATTAGAACAATCTTGAACATCACCTTTGTTCTTATACAAAGGGACGAGAATACTTTTCCTCCATGCTAATGACATCTTATTGCTTCTCCAAATATTATTGAAAAGCATAGTTACCCATTCGATCCCTCTCTCCCCCAAACACCTCCAAACTTCAATAGGTATATCATCTGGTCCTTCTGCTTTCTTTGGCCCCATCTTCTTCAATGCCATTGTCACTTCACCCTTTTGAATTATCCTCTTAAACTCTCGGTTAACCATACTTGAGGGGATGTTTAAATTCCCAATATCTTGTTCTTGATGGCCATTGAATAGGGTATCCAAGTATGACCTCCATCTCTCTTTTATCTCTTATCTTGAACCAAAACTTTTTGGTCAGAATCTTTCACACATTTAACTTTTCCAATATCACGCATCTTCTTCTCTCTCATTCGAGCAAGTTTATAGATATCTTTTTCCCCTTCTTTTGTATCCAATCTTGCATATAATTCTTGATTGACCTTTGATCGGGCATTTCGCACTACATTTTTAGCTTCTGTTCGAGCTTTCTTGTACTTCTCATAATTCTCATAGCTCGACATTTACCCAGTACCTTATAACATTCACGTTTGGTCTTTATCGCTTGCTTAATTTCATCATTCCACCAAGATGTGTCCTTGCTTGATGGTCTGTTTCCTTTAGATTCTCCTAGGACTTTTTTTGCAACTTCCTTTATGTTATGCTCCAACAAGTTCCACATCGAATCAATATCCATCTTCGTGCAATCAGACCAAATACCACTATCAGCAATCTTAGCCACAAAAGTATGTCGACTCTCCCTTTGGAGCTTCCACCACTTAATTCGAGGGTCAACTTGTGGTCTTCTCTTTCTTAATTGCCTCTTACCTCGAAAGTCAAGCACCACAACCCTATGCTGCGTAGCAGCACTCTCACCGGATATCACATTGCAATTAGTAAAACTTTTCCTCCAAACATTCCTTACTAAAAAGAAATCAATCTGACTTGCATTACCTCCGTTTCTATATGTCACCAAATGAGAGTCCCTTTTCTCAAACCAAGTGTTCATAATACCCAAGTCATAAGCTAATGCGAAATCCAATATACCATTTCCTGCTTCATTCATATCCCCAAAACCAAAGCCACCATGAACGCTCTCCAAGCCATCTCTGCTAACACCGACATGCCCATTGAGGTCACCACCAATGATCAATTTCTCACCCATAGGAATTCGTTCGACAACCTCTTCCAAATCTTCCCAGAATTCTTGTTTGATCGATGCATCCACTCCTACTTGTGGTCCATAAGCACTTATGATAGTTAGAAACTCATCCCCTATCACAAGCTTAATACTCATTATTCTATCGCTCTTTCTTGACACTTCCACCACATCATCAATGATTTCTTTATCAATGACGATACCCACTCCATTTCTACTTCGATCCTTTCCAGAGTACCAAAGCTTGTAACCCCACGGAGCTAACACTCTTGCCTTTTCGCCAACCCACTTAGTCTCTTGTAGACACATTATGTGAATCCTCCTCCTTTTCATAATCTCTCCCACTTCTGCTGATCTCCCCGTCAAAGAGCCAACATTCCAAATTCCAAACCGCACCTTACTACCCTTACTAGCCGCATGAACTAACTTCTCTGTCTGTCCCCGTCCACACTGCAAGGATCCTTGCACATTTGACACCACACCCATACTTCGAGGTGGCGCGCCGCTTCCGGGCGACGACCTAGCAACCCTTACATATTTTCCACTATACCCGGGCCTATGAAGTGTAGCGCATCCTTGCTCATTTGACACCACCCTCAGATGTAAAGGTGGCGCGCCGCTTCTGAGCAACGACCTAGCAACCCTCGCATACCAACCATATCGAAGTTACCAAGCAAACAAAATTATTTATACTACACAAAATTAAATTTATATAATTAAGCTTACTAAACATACTAATTATCGGTATATATGCATTGAAATTTTAGTAAAAATCAATGTTAATATAAATTGGATAAAGATTAATATATTATTTTGTAATAATGAACTAGTGTAAAACACGTGACTCATCTACGAGATGATTGTACTCCTTTTAAACGAAAAATCATGATTTAATTTACATGACTTAGAAAAAAAGAACCATGAAAATTTTAGAGGTAAGTTCTAGTAATCATGTCTTTTATAAAAAATTAATTTAAATTCATAAAAAGTTATATGGAAAAATATTTATCTAGAATAAATTATTTGATTTGAAAAACATATGGAATTTTTAGAGATAAGTCTTTATAATTGGCACACCTTATATCTCTAATTTTAATTCATAAAATATGATATGAAAAAAGTATTCCAATTTAATTTAAAAGAAAAGACATACATGATAATAATTAGACTAGGGAATAAATTTAATTGAATTGAAATTTATAAAAAATGATATGAATTGTTTCTATTTGGGGGAAATTTAATCTTAAAAAAATAAGAAAGCTTTATAGTAAGTCATAATAATTTATACATTTCAAATATAAAATATAATTTTAATTCATAAAAAGTAATATGAAAAAATATTTATTTGGAATGAATGATTTAATTTAAAAAAATACATAGAAAATATTAGCTGGGTAGTGAATAATTTTAATTGAATAATAATGTATTGATAGACGATTGACATGCGTTAAGTTAGATCCTACAAATAGTATATAGTTTTTAATTGACTTTAGTGTTCTACTATTGAATAAATATATTTAAATTAATTACGTATGGATTAAAACTGAATGTGATTGAAACCAAAATATTGGGGAAAATTTGTATTTCATGTTTTGAAAATTGAAACAAAACCCAATAATAAATATTCGGAGGGTGTTTCAAAATTTGCTTCCTCTCTCTCTCTCTCTCTCTCCTTTTTTTTTTTATTGATTTAAAGAACATAAATAAAAGAGAATGTTTACAAAGTAACCGGGCAGCTAATATTCACGCTTCCCCTCGATCAAAGAACCCACGAGACAAATACAACGTCGTTTAAGTCACTTCAATTCGTTTCCGCTCTTCGCTCCCCCCCCCCCCCCCACCCCGGTTCTCTTGATTCCCAAGCTATATATATGTACTCATTATTTTCATTTATATAGCTAAACACACCACACAGATCTGTGAATTTTCCCACAAAATGAAGGGGCCTGGTAGCGGGGATCTCTGCAAATCCGCCACCCTCATCAAAATTTCCGGATTTTTACTAATTTCAGTCATTTTCTTTTACTTAGGAAAGCATTTCTCCGATGGGCCCTCGCAGCAGCTCGTGTTTTTCTCCTCTCACCAGAACCCAGAAACCCAAACAACAACATCTTCCCCCTCTGTTGCCCTCTCTCCCAATCTCAACAGGACTTTCGATATTTCCTCCCTCGTAAATGATACGGCCGCGCTATCGCTCCGGCAGGTTAGCCGGAATGAGCCACAACAAGCTCTGGCTGCTCCACCGCCACCTCATCCGCCTGCAATGCAGAGGATGGGAGTAGTGGATGAAAATGGAAGGATGACGGATGATTTTGAGGTGGGCGAATATGATCCTGAGCTGGTTGATAATTGGTCGAAAGCCAATGAGAGTGAGGGTTTGGAGAGTGACGGGAATGAGGATAAGGTTAGGGTTAGGGTTAATAAGTTTCTACTTTGTCCAGAGAGTATGAGGGAGTTCATACCGTGTTTGGACAACGACGAGGCAATCAAGAAGTTGATTTCTACGGAGAAGGGGGAGAGATTTGAGCGGCATTGTCCTGAAGAGTGGAAGGGCTTGGATTGCTTGATCCCACCTCCTAAAGGTTATAGAACTCCAATTCCATGGCCCAGAAGTCGTGACGAGGTAATGTTTTCCTTTGATTAGTAAAACTAGATCTCTTGCATTTTATTTTTCACTTTTTCTGTATTTTGAAGATGGTCGATATTTGATTGTATAGATTCCAATATTGTTGGATTTTTTTTTTATATAAAATGATTTTATTTTCACCTTGTGGAAGTCTAGGTATGTTTGTGGGGTTGGAGGTGGGGGGTGAGTGTTGAAGCGTGGCTAGGTGCAACATGAATTATCATCACGGGAGATTTGTATCTTTATATGTAGGTCTGGTTTAGCAATGTCCCTCATGCTCGTTTGGCTGAGGATAAAGGAGGTCAGAATTGGATCACGATCGACAAGGACAAGTTCAAGTTTCCTGGAGGTGGCACACAATTTATTCACGGGGCAGATCAGTACTTGGATCAGATTGAAAAGGTTCTTAAGTTCTTTTAAATTATTTGCCACCAACGTTATCTATGAAACCTGCTTTGCCCTTATAGAGAGAAAATATAAATTTTGAAATTTTATTTCTCTTCATATATTTGCTAGATGGTCCCTGAAATTGCATTTGGCAAACATACACGAGTTGCTTTGGATGTTGGTTGTGGTGTTGCAAGTTTTGGTGCGTACTTACTGTCAAGGAATGTGATCACCCTTTCTGTAGCCCCAAAAGATGTTCATGAGAACCAGATTCAGTTTGCACTTGAACGTGGCGTTCCTGCAATGGTAGCTGCATTTGCAACGCGTCGTTTGCTATATCCAAGTCAAGCATTTGATCTGATACACTGTTCAAGGTGTAGGATCAATTGGACTCGGGACGGTATGATTTTATATTAATAACACTATGATGTTGGGTTGAAGTATTTTTAGTTGATTACAGTTTAAAACTGTGCATATTTAGTTGTTAAAGTGATCAACATAGTGATAACAAGTGTCTATGCTATTTTTTTTATAGTTCTGAGGTTTGAATTTCAGGAATTCTAGACTAAATCTTACTTACTGGCAGTTGTGAAATTTTCGAAAATATTGTGAAAGTGTCAAGTGTCAACATAATTGCTTTGTAGTTTCATTTGCATGTTTGAAGACTCCTATGGTCATCTCAGGAAGTTTGTGACTATAGTGTATATATCATTCATATTCGTTTTAATCCTAGTGCAATGCTAGCTTTTAATTTCTAACTACATTTACAATAGTTATATTTCACAAGAAATTCCAAGGTCAAGGATTACAATGTGCTGATTCATTATTCAAGAGCTCATTGACCACGACAAATGATGCATGTGCGATACTTGTCGTAATTTGGTACTGGAACATGTATTGCTGCTCTTGATTTTATCCACTCCAGCGATCGACATTTACACAATGTAGACGTTGAGATTTCCTAATTATAGTTTGTCTCATTTTGTTTCATGAGTCTCAGAATCAGAAGAATTTTCATGGACTACTTATTAATCTATGTTAAACTCAAACTTTTGTGTGCTCTTTTCTTGTATTGTTCCATAGACGGGATTTTGCTACTAGAGGTCAATAGAATGCTCCGCGCTGGAGGATATTTTGCTTGGGCAGCACAGCCTGTTTATAAACATGAAGCAGCCCTTGAAGAACAATGGGAAGGTAATTTACTTGGAAAATGGGTCCAAACCTCATATCCCTTTCAAAATTATTTCCAGCTCTTCTTAGGAGTGCCACATAGATCCTGGACTATTTAGTTTATCCTTCGAGGAAGAAGTCTATGTTCCAGCCACTCAAACAGGACAAGGATGAGTCTTATGTTGATCCTGTTTGGTTTTTGTTATTTCCAGAAATAGTTAACCTTACCAGTCGGCTCTGTTGGACACTTGTAAAGAAGGAGGGAAACATTGCGATATGGCAGAAGCCCTTAAATAACAGCTGCTATTTGAACCGTGAGGAACGAACCCAACCGCCATTATGTGAACCTCATGATGATCCAGACAATGTTTGGTAAGGTGTTATTTTCTATAGAAGAACAGATATGTATATGGCAATGCAATTACTAGATATTAGTAAAGTTTTTTGGCAGTGGTTGATTTTGATTTTATGCTGGTTTTAACTTTGCTGGATTCTGTGCTTTTCTCAGCCTGCAAGTATAATTTGTAATGGATTAACTGACTGATTCTGTGGGATATGCTTATGAATTTTGTAATGTTTGATTAGTCCCATGACTGTAGTTAAAATAAATTCTTACTTTGTAAATTGTTGCATATGTGGGAATTTCACTGACATGAGAACAAAGATGAGATTCCGGCATGGTTTAGCATTATTGAAGGACTACTCACGTGAAGTAATGTCTTCTTACTTTTTCTGACTTAATATCTGGGAGCCTTTAATATCATAGGAATGACTTTTTGGATTTGGTCAGTTTGACGGCCACTTCAGGGACTAGTCAAGCAAAATTCTTACTGCTAGTGGTTTCTGTTGCTTTTTATTCGTGATGTGATTAACGGGGTGTTTGATTCTTAGAGTGATTTGTGTTTGAAATCAGGAAGGAAACCGAGTGGTACGGTGTTGGGACTTGATGATTCCTAATATCACGTGTTTTGGTTTAGTTTAGAAATCAATATCCTGTTATTTGGTTGGAGTTTTTGGTGGGATAAGAAAGAATAAAAAAAGAATCATGCTTCCAAAAAATCAGAAGAATATATAAATTAATAAAATAATTTAAAATCTACAATTAATCTAAATAACTATCTAAAAAAAATCTGAAAAAATAAAGAACAACTAAAAAAATAAAAATATTATAAAATAACTGAAAAATATTAATAAGTATGAAAATTTATAAATGTAAAAATTTTTAAAATGAAAAGCAACTAAACCAATTCTAGTTAAATTCTAATTCGATAGATATATAATTTCGATTTTTCGTCAAATTATTATTTAGAATGATTAGTTTTATATTTATCATAACCTAATATTGTTTTTGTTTTTATTTTATTATTTTGAACTATTTTTAGTTTTTTACTTTGTTTTTCATATTTGAAATAACAATTTAAAATTATAATCTTTATATATATTAATTGATTTAATACTTTTTCGGTTTTATTTAATATTGTTTTAATAATATTTGTAAGTTTTTAGTTTTTCATTTTTCAAGCAACTGTTCAGAATCATAAATTTATTATTTATATTAATTATTTTAGTACTTTTCAGTTCTATGTTATATTATTTTAATATTTAAAGTTTCTCGGTCCCTCTCATTTTTATTTGATACCTGGAGGTATGGTTTGAGTCAAACCCACCTCTCCAAGTGTTTCTAAACCCCATATTTTATGGGTTTGAAGTATGAGTTTACAAGTTATAATTTTGTCAACCAAATGCATAGTATGAGTTTTACTCATTCCAAGTCCATACCTAACACCAGAAATCCGCTAACCAAATGCCCCCTAATACTAATAGTGATCTATTGGATTATATAGAAAAGCTTATCTTGATTCTCATGATCATCTTTCTGCACAATCATATCAGGTATGTCGATTTGAAGGCATGCATATCACGTTTACCTGAAGAAGGATATGGCTCCAATGTTACAGCCTGGCCCGAACGCCTGCAGAATCCTCCAGATAGGCTTCAGAGCATTCAAATTGATGCCTACATTTCAAGGAAAGAGCTTTTCAGGGCAGAATCAAGATATTGGAAAGAGGTAATTGAGGGCTATGTACGTGCTCTACATTGGGGCAAATTGAAACTTAGAAATGTATTGGACATGAGAGCAGGCTTTGGAGGGTAAGTTTTCTCACAAGTTCTATCAGTGTCTTATTTATGCTATTTTCTTCTCACAGGTAGAATCTGAAAGTAGCATCTTATCTTGTTGACTTCTGTTACCTGTACAATTTACAAATTAACTAGTTCACAATTTACTGCAGTTTTGCAGCAGCATTAATTGAAAACCGGTTGGATTGCTGGGTGCTTAATGTTGTCCCTGTTAGTGGGCCCAATACGTTGCCCGTCATATATGACCGTGGTCTTGTAGGTGTTATGCATGACTGGTACGAGATGATTTCCTTATCGAATATTAATTCTGTCCTCATGCCCTGCTACGTTTCTCACCTTCGTCCACAAAAAATAAATAAATAGATATAATAAATAAATAAAAGACAGTTGGTGGAATAAACCCTCAAATCTGGAAAACCGTACTTCATATTGCAAGTGCGTGTTTCTTCCATTTATTGTGATGCATAATGAAATGAATGAAACTTTTCAGGTGTGAGCCTTTTGATACATATCCAAGAACCTATGACTTAATTCATGCCGCGGGACTTCTCTCAATTGAGAGAAAAAGGTATTTATCTCTTTTCGCTCTAATTGATACAATTCAAACTGGTTCCTGTTGGAATTTAAAATTCTTGTAAGAGTACAGAGTTAATTGATGTTTGTCATGTTGTTACCTTTACATTGGCATGTTACACGTCTATGTTTATTTTGGTTGTTTAACTCAGGTGCAATATTTCAACCATCATGCTTGAAATGGATCGAATTCTAAGGCCCGGTGGACGTGTGTATATTCGTGATTCTCTTGCTATAATGGATGAACTGCAAGAGGTTGGGACGGCACTTGGTTGGCATGTAACATTGAGGGATACATCTGAGGGCCCGCATGCCAGTTACAGGATCTTGACGTGCGATAAGCGCTTAATACGAGCTTGAAGCCAATATACTAAATCGTGGTTACCATTGTACATCCTGTGACTAATTATCGACACGGCATGCTATTGCGAATGAAATATGTAAGTTTATGAGCTTGGAAGCTTTTTCCTTAATAGTGAATAGAAGAGGAATGCTTCAGTGATATTGCAAATTACATGGCTATTAGTTGCACAATCGTAGCATGGGTATGGTGAAGCCCCGAGTGTAGATCTAATTATGACATTTCTTTTCGTTTGTTTTTGTGTCCGTTTATTTATCGTCGATTTAAAGAAATTTACTCACTACACCTTTCATCTTGTGATGATTCGGTCACCCTTCTAAGAAAAAGAACTTGCCGTGCATTCCCTACCCTTTTTTTTCTTTTCGTTTTTTAGAGTCGGCCCCTGCTACCCTTGATATTACAATTATGCATCTATTCGAATGGTTTATGAGCCAAAATATTAATTTTAAAGTGCAAAGACAAAAGTACGGTAATAATACTATACGATCTGTGACGTTTACCATATGACTTGTACCCAAATATTTTTAAATTCTTTACCATATGACTTGTACCCAAATATTTTTAAATTCTTTATAGAAAGTTAGGGTAAAAATTTGCCAAAACTTACCGAAAGTCTCAATATACAATCAAGTACTACACTTGTTCTGATGTGCATGCTCATCAAAAATTTAATTTATACTACATCCATTTCAGCTAAAAGTTGATATAAAAAAAAAAAAAGAACTTGTAGGTTGGGTCAGAGTTGGCTTGGGCTCTTCATTTTGTGAGTCGGTTTGATTTTGTTCGGCCATTAGAAATGCGGCCCAGACAAAATGCTTTTGGGAACTTTATACATATATACACTATATAAAAAATTAATTACAAAAATAAAACAAAATGAAATTATTTACACATGTATAAAACAAGAATAAAAATAATTGCATATCTGATCCTATCAAAATAGGAAAGAGAACAGATCATATCCCTTTTTATGGTTATTGGTTACCCCACACACCATATCCCTTATGCCACCGGGACATGAACCGCCGGTTTCGGGCCCGAACCGACAGTTTCGGTTCATCAGAAAAGGTAAACCGTAACCGGCCCGGTATTCTGCAGAAGGGCCGGTTTTTGGGTCCAAAACCGGCAGTTCAGGGCCGGGCCGAAAACCAGCGGTTCCCGGGCCGAACCAGTGGTTATTCGTTTTTTATTATTTTTTTATTTTTTGTATGAAATTAAATGAATTGTGTAGTTGTGTTGAAATTTCGAATGTTGAAAATATTTATGTTGTGTTTTTTTATGTAATTTATAATAACTTGTAATATTTTTTATATCTTTTTTTTTTAAATAAAAAGATTAGTGAATTTAGTGTTAAAATTTCTAATTTTTTTAATTTACAAGTGTTGAAATTTTGAAATTATTTAAGTTAATTTAATAAAAACATAATAACTTATAAATAATTATGAAATTTAGAAATTATTTATGTTGTGTTTTATGTAATTTATAATAACTTGTAATATTATTTATATCTTATTTTTTTCTAAATTAAATAATTTGTGTTGAAATTTTTAAATTTTTTAATTTACAAGTGTTGTATTTTTGAAATTACTGAAGTTAATTTAATAAAAATATAATAACTTATAGATAATTTAGAAATTCTTTATGTCGTGTTTTTTTATGTAATTTATATTAACTTGTGAATTACAAGTTGTTAATTTGTTTATTTAATAACTGCAGAAGGGCCGGTTCCGGGCGGAACCGCCGGTTCGGACGGCCAGTTCACGGGCCCAGAAAGTTTGACCCGTAACCGTACCGTACTTAATACCGGTTCCGGTTCCGGTTCCAGAACCGGTCCGCGATCAACAGTCTTGATCGGTACCGTTGATCACGGGCTGGTCCGAACCGGAACCGCCAGTTCCGGTTACAAATTTACAATGTGGCAACACTATTTATCGCCGTTTCTCTTCCTCTCTTTCTGGATTTTGGGTTTCAAAATATTCCTACCCGTTGAACATGCACGCAGTGGCGGATCCAGAATTATGAGGCCATGAGGGCAAAATACAAAAAGTTTCGAAATCTTTATAAAGTAAAAATATTAGAAAGATAAAAAAATTGTAGTTTCATTCATAAACAGTAACAAAATCGATAATAAAAGTCAATTGCCACATATTCAAGCTATCGTCCAACCACGAGTTAAATAATTCTTTAATAATTCATTCGCTCTCCAATATAGTTGCAATCGGCTTGATATATATTGCATATCTTTGCTTATTTTTTCAAGCTCAATTATTCAAAGATGAAATAGAAAATTCCAAGCAAGCGTGCAATTATTCTTTGTACTTTCGCGTTGGATTTAATATAGCGCTTAAAATTTACGGGAAATTTCCAGTAGAATTTTTTTTAGAGAAAACAAGACTCTCCTTGCCAAAATTATTTCTTTCTGTATGAAACGAAAGAAGGTAGCAGACTCACTGAAAGAAATAAAAATATTACTTGTTTTTAGTATTATTTGTCTTTAATCTTTTTTTTCTTTTAATATTTTCTTTGTCTTTTTTTTTTTTGTCTTTGACCCTTTTTGCCCTTAAGTGGATCCGCCACTGCATGCAAGAATTCTATATATCAACTAGAAGTTGAAAGGCCTCATAAATTCTTGGAAGGTGTAATTTAGCTACTTGAATATTATTATTATATTTTATCGTTAAAAATAAGAATAATAGAGTGGAAACAGTGAATAATATCAGGTGTAATTTAATTGCCTAAATATATACGTTTAGATATTATTTTTTCTTGAACATTATATTTCTTTTTTGAAAGACAACTAGAGACCTACATATATTTGCAAGTAGTAGTTTGTTAATCTTAAAATTGCATTTGAATACCAGTCATTCATGATCACTAATTTCATTATATTTAACGATAAAAAACAACGTAGAGAATTATATAAAGTATCAAGTGTAGTTTGGTTAACGACATATACACACTTGTATATCATTTACGTTGAATATCGAGTTGTTTCAATTTGCAATGCCAACTATAGTTTGATATATACTTTAATTATCTTACTATACACATTGGAATACCTTTTATTAAAAAAACGAATAATGTTTATCATGAAGAAAGGAAGGAAGAAACACCAAATCTACAATTCAATCGTCGTCGGGCCACCGCCTAGAACCCGTACTCAAGACACACAAACACAGCCCAAACCCTAGCATCACCGATCGGGCCTACCCACCACCTCATTCATCACACAAGACAAAAATGCAAGATTTGGAGAAAGACGTACTAACATTTCTTAACTAGATAAAGTATTTCATAATCTGAATAAATTGGATTATGGCCGCCGGAATTAGACCAGAAAACTTCAGTTCGCCTGACGGAATCATGTTGCTATTAGCTGGACGCGGAAAGGGAAGGTAACCATATGTATTAAAGGAAATAAATATGTAAAATGATTTAATTAGTACAGATAATACAATCAGTTGGTAGCTGAGTAAATAATTTAAGTTGGTGTTATTTTTGTAATATTTTACTTAGATGTACTAGCAAATATAATTTACCAAAGACTTTTCACGCCGCCCATGGGGAGAAGGCAGACTTTTCGGCACAACTCGGCCTAGTCCAAGTCCATTAGGTATCTATTATTTTTTTAGGCCTACAAACCATATGGCCCGACACACCTTTTTTCGGGTTGGCAGCTGAGAGCTGAGTAAACTTTACTCAGCTCTATGGGTGGGCATGGGACGGGTTTGGGGTCATCCCATATCCCGTCTCGTGTAATAATAAACAGGAGGGGACGGGATGAGTTGGTGATTTCAGAATTTCATCCCGTGCGGGCCTTATCCCGGTTGGGACAGGACGGAACGGGACGAGTTTAGTCCCGCATAAAAAGTTCAAAATATAAACTAAAAAAAGTAAGAAAATCTATAATTTTATACATCTAAATTCAGGAAAAATATCCAACAAACTAATTTAATAGCATACATTAAACTTTTAAAACATCAATTATTAACATTGAATACAACATATCGATTTTTTTTTGAAAAACACCAGTTACTAACTTCATATCGATTGATTAGATTTGTATATAATTATAATATACAGATAGTAAAAAATAGTTTATTGTTAGAAATTAATTAAAAAGGGGTTACAAATAATAAAAATATATGATTTTAAAAAGGATTAAAAACTTAGCGGGACGGGACGGGCCTTACGGGCCTCAGATTTTTAGTCCCGTGGCTCGTCCAGTAGTTACTCTAATGGGATGGGACGGGACGAGCCTAGTATTTTTAATTTTGGATCCCGTCCCATCCCGAGTAATTTTGGGACGGGACCGGAATGGGATCGGGATTTCGATTTTTTTGTGCCCACCCCTATAGTAAACTGCAGATTGAGTAATCTAGTCTAGCTCTAAGACTAAGGCCCTGTTCTTTTGGACTTATTTTTCGATTTTTGATTCGATTGGCCTGTTCGATTCCTTCGATTCGATTCGAGTCCATTCGATTGATTCGATTACTGTGAGTCCATTCAGGTCCATTCAGTAGTTCAGTTCAATTATTATTATTAATAATAATAATAATAATAATAATCTTAATGATTATTGTTATTATTACTAATAATATTTACTATTATCGTTGTTCTTGTTTGATTAATATTATTATTATTATTTACCATTATTATCAGTGTTATTATTATTATTAATCTTAATTATTATTGTTATTATTACTAATAATATTTACTATTATTATTAATAATATTTATCATTATCGTTGTTGATTACTATTATTATTATTTATCATTATTATCAGTGTTGTTATTATTATTGTTATTATTATTATAGTTATTATCGTTATTGTTATTAATATCATTAATATTATTATAATTTACCCTTATCAAATAGATCTCAACTTGTCATTTATATTTTATTATATTACTATTTTTAATATTATTTTCTTATATTTATTATTCTATTTATTATTATTATTATTATTATTATTTACCCTTAATATATATTTCAGTTCAGTTCAGGTCAGGTCCATTAAGTTCAGTTCAGTTCAGTTCAGTTCAATTCAATTCAGTTCAATTCAGATTCATTCAGTTCAAAAGAACAGAGCCTAACTTTATCGGCAGCCACGTTCGGACGCCATTGTCATTACCTTAAAAAAAGGGTTTATTACAATTAAATACATGACTTTTATTGAAAAAATCAATTTAATCCTTTTCTTTTTTACTTTGTTTAAATCTGAACTTACACAGTGTAACTCTTTTTCCTCCGACCAGGTGTGACATGGCACATTGGATCACACACGGCGTGCCACGTTAGATTTAATGCATTTTTTCCTTTTATTTTTCCTATTTCCAAATCATATTTTGTAATGGATTAAAAAAGATAAACTAAACTAAAAAATAAAAATTAAAAAAAGATAAGATAAATTATAAGAAACAAAATAAATTAAAATAAGATAGAATAAATTAAAAATTCAAAAAATGAAACAAATGCAACCTTCATTTAATGGCCAAGAGTTATAGTTAAAGGTTTGTCTAATTTTTAATCATTTTTAATTCCTTTTTACCCAAAAAAGAAAAGATAAAACAAATTCAATCTACATTTAATAGCCAAGAATTTTAGTTAAAAATCTAAGATGGAAAAAAAAATTGAGATGGACATAAAATAATAATTCAAACTTGCATCAGCCATTAGTGTGAGACTTGCACAAAATACATAGTATGGTACATAAGCAAATTAATAAGAAAATTACAAAAGCAAAAAAAAAAAAATGATAATTACAAAGCAAATCAAGCACGATCAGATTCCATTTAGTTCTGCCATTAGATGACGTTTCAAAGCTTCTTGTCCTACGAATAAATTACCTATAGCAAAAAGCGAAATCCCTCGCCCTAGGGTCCCCATCCCCCGAATAAATTACTTCTACCGATAACATATTAACTATGTTGGAAATTGGTTTTAGAAAAATGAGTTTTGATTCAATTTAAACTAATTTAATAATGAGAAATATTTAATTTTTGGGGATTAAATAATAAATTGTGAATCTACGTTTCGAGAAGATGAACGTAGGATTTTATTTTTATCAAAACCGACTTTCGGTGAGTGAGAAATAAATAATTAAAGATTGGTCATTTAATTGAAATGGTAAAGAGTTAAAGTGGCTATGAGATCCCACATTGGAAAAATAAAGCCTTCTTGACTTATTTATTTGTAAGAATGTAAATGAGTAGTTCAACAAGCGAGTAGAATACTAGTAAGTCAATGATGCGAAGACCACACGCGCACCGCCGCCGCCCGCCGCCGGGCTCGAATCGGCACGGCACGGGCTCGGGCACGGGCACGGGCACGGGCTTGGTTCTTGGTTCTTGGCAATTCGTAATTGGACTTTGGGCTGGACTTGGGCTACTTGGGCCTTGGGAGCTTGGGCTGTAATTATATTAATTTTTGCAGCCAAGTCCAGTGTCATCAGCCAGGTTTAAAAACCACCTCAAGTTTGGAAACCCACCTGATATTAGGAAGGTTGGAAACCTAGCTGCAGACAAGTTTGGAAACCCACCTGCAGTCAGCCAAGTTTGGAAACCCACCTGATATTTTGAAGGATGGAAACCTAGCTGCAGACAAGGTTGGAAACCCAGCTGATATTTTGGACGAAAAATTCAGCTGAGAAAAACCCAACTGATATTTTGGGCGAAAATTCACCTGAGAAAACACCGAGATGGTATTTGATATCAGCTGATATGAGGCAGGTTAAGAACTTAGCTTCTGGAATATGACTCTTCACACTCCATAATGTAATGTCTGAATTAAATGAGACTACTTATGGAGGTAACTCTTCAGCTGTTGGATTAAAGATAATTAATGGCACTTTAATATGTCGTAACTCCCCACCTGATGGAGTGGAATTGGACCCTATAAAAGGGGGTCTTATGCATTTCATTTCACACCATAACATAGAGCGAAATACAAGCATACCACATATTGCAGCATATTTCTTTCTTGCTTTTCGTGCCCAGTTTCTAGCACTAGAACGTTCGCCAGAGTTCTGTGTTTTTGAGAGCACCTAACTTAGAAACGTAGCAGTTGTATCTTGGGGACATATTGCCTGAGCCGTCTACTCTTATACGGGGGCAAAACTATCTTACGAAAGAGCCCTACTCGCCTCTGCTAAAGTTGTAATTTTAATTCAATTTTTAATTTATTAAGATTGTAATAGGTTGCGTTTCTTTGTAATTTTTTATTGTAATTACATTGTTGAAAATTCACAGAACCAACAATCGTAAGACAATATTTTATTTTCTGTAATTTGATGCTGTTGCCGCTGCCAAAGCTGCTGCACCTACTATTGCAGTTCAGGGTGAGAAACCCGAGAAGTTCTCGGGTGTTGACTTCAAGAGATGGCAGCAAAAGATGTTGTTTTATCTCACTACCTTGGAAATTGCTATTTATCTCAAGGATGATCCTCCTGTGGTCAGTGAGATGGAAACTGATCGTACGAAGCGTTTTTCTTACGATCAATAGTGTAAAGGCTACTTTATGTGTCGTAATACGATATTGAATGGGTTGATTTATTTTATGTACAATGTGTACAGTCAAATCAAGACTTCCAAAGAGCTCTGGGATTCTTTGGAGAAAAATACAAAATCGATTATGCTGATGCCAAGAAGTTCATGATCGGACGCTACTTGGATTTCCAGATGACGGATTTCAAAACCGTTATCAAACAAGTCCAACAATTTTAATTGATTGTGCACAAAATCAATGCTGAAGGAATGATTCTTTCTGAACTGTTTGCTGTGGGAGCGGTAATTGAGAAGTTGCCTCCTAGTTGGAGGGACTTCAAAAATTACTCGAAACACAAACGAAAGGAAATGTGCTTAGAGGACTTGGCTGTTCGATTCAGAATTGTGGAAGACAACCGAAAGTCTGATTCTAAGTTCAAGAGACCCTATGGAGGCCAAAGTAAATTTAGTTGAACATGGGTCCTCTAGCAAAAAAGAGAAAACTGGATCATGTTCAGGACAAAGGAAAAAAGCCGTTTAAGGCAAAGAAGTTCACTAGAAATTGCCACAACTGTGGTAAGCCAAACCATAAGGCTAAAGACTGTCGCCAGCGAGTTGCCAATGTGGTTGAACATGGCGATGTTGACATGCCAGATCTGGAGCTGTCAGCTATGGTTGAGGAGCTGGATGTGGAGGTCTCAGCTATGGTGATTGAAACCAATATGGTGGAGAATCAGCGTGCCTGGTTCGTTGATACTGGGGTTACTCGTCATGCTTGTTCTGAAAAAGACATGTTCTCTTCCTATACTGTTACTGATGGTAGGAAATTGCATATGGAAAACTCTGCTTCTTCTGTGATTGCAGGTGTGGGGAACGTGGTCTTAAAGCTGACCTATGGAAAGGAGCTTCTACTTAAGGATGTGTTGCATGTCCCAGACGTCCGAAGGAATTTAGTTTCAGGCTCTCTAGTAGTTAGTCGTGGGTTTAAACTTTGAGTCTGCAAAATCTATTATGAGCAAGTTTGGAATGTTCCTTGGTCGAGGTTATCGTGACAGAGGATTATTCAAAAATGAATGTGATGCCTGTAAGCCGTGAAGGCAAGAACAAAAATAATAATAATAATGCTCCTTCTATTTACTTGCTCGAGTGTTCAAATTTATGGCATTCTAAATTGGGACATGTTGGTCTAAAATTAATTAAAAGACTAATTAATTTAGAATTGATTCAAAAAACCCATGTTGAACTTATAAGAAATGCAAAGTATGTGTTGAAGCAGAAATGGCTAAATTGCCTTTTCATTTAGTGGAAAGGAATACTACTCCTCTAGAATTAATTCACAATGATGTGTGTGACTTAAAATTTGTGCAAACTAGAGGAGATAAAAAAATACTTCGTCATTTTTATAGATGATTGCACAAGATATTGCTATGTGTTTCTTTTGAGAAGCAAAGATGAAGCAATCGAGGCCTTTAAGATGTATAAAAATGAAGTTGAAAATCAACTGAATTGTAAAATAAAAGCAATCCGAAGTGACCGAGGTGGTGAGTATGTAGCACCGTTTGAATAATTATGTGCTGATTCAGGCAAAATTAATCAAACGACTGTTCCTTATGCTCCTCAGTCAAATGGAGTTCCTGAACAAAAAAATCGAACCCTGAAAGAAATGATGAATGCTTTATTAATAAGTTCAGGGTTGCCGTAGAACATGTGGGGGAAAGCTATTCTTACAGCTAACCACATTTTGAATAAAGTGCCACACAAAGGGAAAGATAAAACTCTGTATGAGTTATGGAAAGGGCGCAAGCCTTCTTTCAAATATCTTAAAGTATGGGGGTGTTTGGCAAAGGTTGAAGTACCTGAACCAAAACAAGTAAGAATTGGTCCAAAAACTGTTGATTGCATATTCATAGGTTATGCATACAACAGTAGTGCATATCGATTTCTAATTCATAAATCTGAAATTCCTGATATGCATGAAGGAACTGTCATTGAGTCAAGAAATGCCATTTTCTTTGAAAATATTTATCCTTGTAACAAGAGGAATGTGACAAGCTCAAACAAAAGAAATCTTATGATAGGGTAAGAGAGCTCGAAAGGCTAAGTCATTTGGTCCTGACTTTGAGACTTATGCAGTTGACGATGATCCAAAGACTATACAGGAAGCTTATGCTAGTCCTGATGCTTATTTTTAGAAAGATGCTATTTGTAGTGAAATGGATTCAATCGTGCAAAATTATACTTGGAAACTGATTGATCTTCCACCAGGATATAAGCCTTTAGGATGTAAATGGATCATAAAAAGGAAATACAAAGATGACTGGTCGATAGACAAGTTTAAGGCCCGACTTGTTGCCAAAGGGTTTAAACAGAAAGAAGGTTATGATTTCTTCGACACATATTCACCAGTAACCAGAATAAATTCACTTCGAGTGCTAATTGCTATTGCTGCATTGCACAATCTCGAGATTCATCAAATGGATGTGAAAACTGCGTTCCTGAATGGTGACTTAGAAGAAGAAATTTATATGGAACAACCTGAAGGCTTCATTGTGCCTGGTCAGGAAAAGAAAGTGTGTCAACTTTTGAAGTTATTGTATGGGCTAAAACAAGCTCCTAAACAATGGCATATGAAGTTTGACACAACTATATTGGCAAATGGATTCAAGATCAACGAATGTGATAAATGTGTGTATATTAAAGGCACACCTGAGTCATTTGTCATAGTCTGTGTATATGTAGACCATATGTTGATCATGGGTAGTAGCAATGAAGTAATTGTGAATACAAAAAGGATGTTAAGTCGAAACTTTGATATGAAGGATTTGGGTTTAGCTGATTTAATTCTTGGGATTAAAATTATCAGAACATCAGAAGGTATCTTCTTATCACAATCTCATTATGTTTAGAAAGTGCTCAAGAAGTTCAATGCCTTTGACAGCCCACCTGTAAAAACACCTATCGATACCAGTATTCACTTAAGTAAGAATAGAGCTGATCCAGTGGCTCAAGTCAAATACTCAAGAGTAATAGGAAGTCTGATGTACATTATGAATTGTACACGGCCAGACATGGCATTTGCTATGAACAAGTTGAGCAGGTTCACGAGTAGTCTGAATAAAGAGCACTGGAATGTATTGACTAGGGTTTTAAGAAACTTAAAGTACACCCTAAGTTATGGGCAATTTTATAGTAATTATCCTGTAGTTTTGGAAGGATATACTAATGCTAATTGGATTTCAGATACAAAAGACTCTCAAATGGGTATGTATTTACTATTAAGGGTGGAGCTATATCTTGGAAATCAAGCAAGCAAACTTGTATAGCCGGTTCCACCATGGAATCAAAATTTATAGCTCTAGATAAAGCTGGAGAAGAATCTGAATGACTTCGTAACTTTCTTGAGGATATTCCATGCTGGAAAAAGCTTGTGCCCAGTGTTATGATCCATTACGACAGCCAAGCTGCAATTGGAAGAGCACGGAGCCTTATGTATAATGGTAAGTCTCGCCACATTCGTCGGAGACATAATACCGTGCGATAATTGATAAAAAATGGAGTTATATCTATTGACTATGTGAGGTCAAATGTTAATTTGGCATATCCACTCACAAAAAGTCTGAATAGAGATCAATTTCATAAACTGCTAGAGGGAATGGGATTAAAATACACATCTTGAAAGAACGATCATAGTGGTAACCCAATCCTGAAGACTGGAGATCCCAGAAACTTGGTTCAATGGGAAAACAACGTTAGGTAAGTTCTATTGAAAAGCGCTTATAATAAATCCATCTCTATAGAGCAGAATAAGTGGTGAGTCCTGTGATTGTGGTGAGGTTAAGTCTATGGACTTTTAATGGTTCCTTATCCTTGCAGAGTACTTTATAGAAAGAGACCACCTATCTAAGTGTGAGGACGGGCTGCCTCGAATAAACACTTAGGAAACCAATATGTTGTCCATGGCAAAAATGGACACAACTATAAGAACAGAAGATGTTGAAATATTGTTGTGTAAGTGTCGTTGACTCGGTATACACCAAGGAGGATTAGTTCAAGGGCTTGGAAATTGGACTTTGGGCTGGACTTGGGCCTTGGGAGCTTGGGCTGTAACTATATTGATTTTTGCAGTCAAGTCCAATGTCATCATCCATGTTTAAAAAAACCACCTGATATTTAGAAGGTTGGAAACCTAGCTGCAGACAAGTTTGGAAACCCACCTGATATTTGGAAAGTTGGAAACCTAGCTGCAGACAAGTTTGGAAACCCACCTGCAGTCAGTCAAGTTTGGAAACCCACCTGATATTTTGAAAGTTGGAAACCAAGCTGCAGATAAGGTTGGAAACCCAGCTAAAACTAGCCAAGGTTAGAAACCCAACTGATATTTTGGACGAAAACTCAGCTGAGAAAAACCCAGCTGATATTTTGGACGAAAAGCTCAGCTGAGAAAAACCCAGCTGGTATTTTGGACGAAAAGTCACCTGAAAAAACCCGAGCTGATATCAGCTGATATGAGGCAGGTTAAGAACTTATCTTCTGGAATATGAATCTTCACACTCCATAATGTACCATCTGAATTAAATGAGATTATTTGTGGAGGTAACTCTTCATCTAAAGGATTAAAGATAATTTATGGCACTTTAATATGTCTCAACTCCCCACCTGATAGTGGAATTGGACCCTATAAAAGGGGGTTGTTGGTTTTAGGCCCAAATGGAATAATGTTTTTTGATTGGGCCCAAAAATTAAAATTCTGGCAGCCCAGTCCGTTTTTTATACAAACCCAGGCCCGGTTTCCATTTTATACCCCTTGACCTAATCTGGACCGTCCCTTTGTGGGTTTAATCTCACCCGTCCATCCCCTGGGTATTTAAACCCCCTTTAACCCTAAACCTACCCATTTCACTTCACCCCAGTCGGCGCCTCCCCCCTTTCTTCTCTCCCATTTCCTCTCTCGTCTGTTTTCTTCCCACTACGCCATAAGTGTTCATAGGCAATGCTTTTATCTAGTGTTGCCACCAAAGCGTTTCAATAGATTGCTGAGTTTTGATCTTTTGAAACACTACTAAAATAGTATTGCACTAGATATACATTTGGTGTGGCAAGATAAAAATGGTGTTGCGCGACGCAAAGACCTATGATGGTGTTGCATTATATTTAATTTTTTAATAATTTTTTCAAGTTATTGTAAAAAACAAGCACAATGAAACGAAATTTAAATTTTGATAATCTTTTACTCTTAAAGTTTGATATATAACATATGATAAATTCGATTTAAATTATTTATATTTAATATAAATACTTATCATATTTTTTAATATTGTAATTAAAATTATAAATATTTTTATAATTTTAAAGTTTAATATATTATCAATATATATAATGAAATTTAAATTACGATATATGTTTTATTGTCAAAGTTTGATAGATAATATAATATAAATTATAACTTATATATATTTAAATTATTTAATATAAATACACATTATAAATTTTAATAATAAAATTTCAAAATTTTAAATTATAAAAAATAATACAATCCTTTTTAAAAATACTTATATAGCGTTTAATTAGGAAGCGTTATGTAACAGTACACTTACATAGTATTTTTAGAAAATCATGGTAGGTTCCGTATTTTAAGTAATAATTCTTTAATTCTCGATCCGTCAATTAAAAAGGTATATTGAACTTTTTATTTTGGATTTGATTTGAAGGATTAAATTCTTTTTTTGTTTAGATATGAATGATTGTTCAAGGGTTTGCTAGTTTTTTTCCCTATTTGATTGATTGCTAAGTGTATTTTACTGGTGTGATTATATTATGTTATCTGTTTTGTTATAATATTTTGGTCCAACCCAGCCCGTTATAATATTTTTATTATCCCAACCCGAACCTGGCCCAAAGTCCATAGCAACCTTTTTTTTTGTGGGAGCCGTAGATTATTAATCTCCCAGGACCTTCCGATCCCCCTTATAACCCCCTTAACCCTACTCCCTCTTCTCACCGCCTCCCCCATTCTCTCCTCTTCTCTCTTCTGAGTTCTTCTTCTCCTCTCTTCCCCGTGATTTCCCCTCTTATTCTTCTGTGAGTAAACATTGCATACAATCCTGGCTGTTGGCTGCGTCAAATGGTTCAGCAAACAATGAGCTGTAGATAGACCGCCTATGAAACTCAATTGTTCTGTTTCGTCTTTTTTGTTCTTGTTTCTCAGATTTTTGGATGTAGTTCCCTCAATTTCGAAGGTAATTATGGATTTACTTTTACACCCCTGTATCGTGTTTGGCGATGTCTTGCGTAAACCAGCTTTATCGTGCAACTGGTCTGTATTTTGTGGGATATAATTTTTGAACAGTATTAGTTGTTTCATTAAAAGGCTATTTTGAATTGTGCTTAGGATGTTTTGTTGGCTTTAGACGAAAACTCGATTCTCAGTTTCTTATCACCTTCAGATCCTATCTCCAGTGGGCTAAATCGCATTTGCTGCTTGTACTCTATATCTAGTAAATCGTAAATGAATCACTACTTTAGACTGTTCTCATATGATAAATGACACTAATGACAGACGCAACAAGATTAGTTACTAATTATACAGTAATACCAGCCTTTGCCCTCTCAATTTCTACAGATGTTGGCTAAATATTTTATGATCAAGCTCAGTTCTGATTTTTCAGGCTGCCCAACAAGAGAGATCAACATTCATAACTTCTTTAATGCCGCTTCTTACAGAGCATTCTCTTCAGCCGACTGTCGTCCTTGCCCAATCCATTGTCAGTAATGTCAAGGTTAATATGTAACATCCTTTCAGTTGTTTCTTGTACTTGTCATGGATGACATTGCTTTAAACCTTATTAAATAGTTGAGATGGTTTATATTACTTTAAGGTGAAACTGATGTATATAAGGTGAAACTACTGTGATTTATTCAGATTGTAGTTGGTGGGGGACTGTGTATGAAGTTGTCCCAGAGGCCAACTAAAAGGAGTTAAAAAAAAGTTATCAGAATACGAGAATATTGTCCATTCTCAACAACATCTGGAAATTTGAAAGTATTAAACAAGAATAATAGTATGTTATCAAGTCTCCACTATAAGTTAATTTTTTTCGTTATTTTCTGAAGTGCCTGATTCCCAAATTCTCAAAACATGAGTATTCAGGATAGTTTATTCCTTCTGAAACTGTTGAATCACGATGAAATTAAGGAATCTTTAATAAAGAAACAAACCTAGAAATTATTATATGATCTGAGGCCACTTGTTTTGTTAGATTGATGCTTATGAATATGGGAAAAGAGGCTGCCTTACCTATTTAATAGGCGGACAAAGTACAAATTGGGCCCTAAACTTTATGGGCTCCATTAGGCTAGACTATAAACGCATGAAAATACTTCTATGCACCAGTTGATTCACTGCACAACTGAAGTGCACTTTTCATGAAAAATACAGATGAATAAATGCAGATGATTCCCATGAATAAGTGCACATTTATATACATTTATACATTTATATTCATATAATTCATATGTTACTAGATACATTTATAGTTTGTTGACGGATTTATGGTGTGATGACATCCTTACGACTGCATTTGCTGGATTTGGCTGCATGAATAGAAAATTTGGTCACCGGTGAGATAATTTGACGTTCTTTATCTAATGGACTTTTTGACTTTATGGGCCGAAAGATAGAATAACTATGAATTCAGGGCCTTAAAGATAATAGAGAAAGATCTAAAGATAAAATATACCAATACAAAACCCACAAATTTAAGGTATCTTAATTTGTTCTCTTTCTTTTCGTTTTTACTCATATACGTGAAATTCATCTATCATACTACCTCCGTTCCTTATTATCTGTCTGATTTTATCCAAAATCGTGTTTTTAATAATTTGTCAATTTGCTAATACGGTAATACCAACAAAAATCATCTTTTTCCACCAAATCCTTATAAATACACCTTCTTGCAAGTATAAGCTTATTAATTCATCTCTTAGTAACAAATAAGGGTATTAATAATTTTTTGATAGTCTAATTAATGGAAAATTATGGTTTGCTTGAATGGATAGAATTGGCTCACAATAAGGAATAAAGGTTGTACTTATTTAATTTCAGGCCCAAATTGTTAGTTTATTCTATCTTTTACGACCTTCTTGATAAAAGTCCTACTAATTTCTTTCTGGACTTTCCACTACAACCAGATGCATATAACAAGAACTCTTTCAAATATGCACATTTCTTTCAATCAATCATCCTAATGTGCATTTTTTGAACAACATTTGGCAGAGTGGGAGAAGCTAATCCCGACCTCAACTTGGATATTGGAGAATTTTGTGCAACGATATCAAGTGATCAAGATGATAATGGTACTCCTATTGCTCAAGGGCACCACTTATCGATTATTTCAATATGTAATTTTCTATCACTTGTATTTAGACGTCGTAATTTTGTATTTTTAAGTCAGATTGGTGGTGTTACTTGGTTTTGGTACTTTTGAATTTAAATTGGTGGTTTGTTGTTTTGTATGAATTTAGGATTTTGTATTTTGTATTGGCATCCTTGTTGGTTTTCGGTGCCTTGGTTTATTTTGGATGAGTTGATGTAAGAATAAAATGGTTATTTCAAAATATTTGTATGAAGTGTTACCTTTTACTTTAGTTGTTGTTGTATTTTATAAAAGTAGTATTACAAAAAAATGATGATGTGGCATAGATGTGGGGCCCATTCGACGTGGCACAAATGTAGAGCCCACGTTGACGTGGCATAGATGTGGGGCCCATTGTTGACGTGGAATCAAGATGGGACCCACGATGATGTGGCACAAAGGTGGGACCCACGATGGCGTGGCACATGTGGACTCTATGTTTTTTTTTTTTTTTTTTTTTTGGGAAATCTTAGGCAACATCGTTTGTTGTTGCCTTACTTGGTTATGTTGTTGCATTAGAGGCGTAATGCAATACTTTTCCTTTGTTGCAATAGAGACTAAAAGTGTTGCCTTAGGTGTCAAAGGCAACGGCCGTATTGGCAACAAGAGTTTGGTGTTGCCTTTGGCCTAAGGCAACACTTTTTGTGTCTTCTGCAACAATAAACAGACATTGCCTATGAGCACTTATGGCGTAGTGTCCGCTGTGTGATTCCTTTGAACGATTCCGATTTAATAGCAACCCTTATCAAATTCAATGATAAGTCCGGGTGCTTTAAAATCGGGCGACCGTTTCTGGGGTTGTTTCTACCCCTATAAATTGTGGGATCCATTTTGAGGGGAAATACACATGAAACCGACGATTGAAACTTGAGTGTTCTTGAGGCAATAAAATCATTCTTTGTGAGATTCCTGTTTTCTTTGTGAATCCTTCTCGGCTGAGGGTGGTTTCTGGGTTATTGGGGTTTTTGGTTACGGGTCTTTGTGATTTTGTGAAACCGCCTAGGTTTGTGGCTCGGTCGGATCTTTGGGCCGGATTTTGGAGCTGCGGGCCGGGTACACGAGAGCGGAGGACTGAGCCGACTTTCTGTCTAATATCACCACCTGCGTTCGTAATATTCAGATCTTACGCGATCTGTTGGTCAGATTTCTTCGACCTTCAATTTCTGTTCTTGTGTTTATTATTCCTGTCTATTTTCGTCCGGTTTTTCTGTGTTATTTAATTTTGTTGTGTAACCCTTAATCCCCGTAAAACATAGGAAATTTATTTGTAATTTATTTACTGTTGTGTTGTGTAATTTTATGTATTCCGGATAGATACCCAGCAGTGGTATCGGAGCCTCTAAACGGGGTTTCTATTCGGAAGGGCATACGGGTTCCGGCCGAGGGATCCGCTCAGGTATTGCTTCCCATACTTTACTGTATTTTCGTACTATTCTGTGTGATTGGTAAAGTATTATTTCTTTGGAGTAATTTGTTTCTTTGCTTAGTCTGTGTCACGTCTTTGTGATCGCTTCGTTATTTTGGTTACGTGTTGAGGCTGTGATCGTAATCTCGAGCATACCAAACCCCCTTGCCTGGACCGCAAGTGTTCCTCGGATCTTGTGGGGGCTCAGGATTCGATTCCACTCACTTTATTTTAAAATCGTGTGATTTTGGTCTTTGTGATATCTGTGTGATACTAGTATTCTATTCCAGCTCACCTTATCGCAAAATCTGGTGTGATTTTGTTATTCGTGGTATCTGCGTGATATTTAACTGTAATCTTAGTTTTTACAGTAGTACCTTGTCTTTGGTTTAAATCTAGTGTGATTTTTACAAATACAAAAATGGGCTCTCTTACTTAATTTACAATGGCACCAGTTGAATGTACGTGGGATTTTAAAATTTGTCAACAAAAATGAAATCTATACTTGTCCAATGAAATGTTTTAAGGCCATTGAAGGTTCTTTTCGGTCTAATGTGACTCCTGAAAAACGTGAGGAATTGATTGAGTTTGCACATTCATCTATAATCTTGAACTTGTCTGATTCTGTGATTAGACGAATAGGCAAAACTGATAATGCTAAACAGCTTTGGGATAAACTTGAGGAAACTTTTACCGAAACATCTTTGCCAAATAAGTTATTTCTTCTTGAAAAGTTTTTTCGCTACAAGCTGGATTTGAATAAAGATATTGATGGTAATCTGGATGCCTTTACAAAGTTAGTGCAAGATATAAAACAAACGGGTGACAAAAACATTGATGATTATTCCCCTATTGTGCTCTTGAATGCTATCCCTGATGCTTATAATGATGTGAAATCTGCGATAAAATATGGAAGGGATTCTGTTACTTTAGATACTGTTATAAGTGGATTAAAGAGTAAAGAATTAGACTTGAAATTTAACAAGGTTTCTAAACCTGTCTCTGATGTTAATTTTGTTAGGTCTAAACATCCCATTAAAAGGAAACCGTTTGTCAAAACTGATTCTGAAAAGCCTAATAAGAAAAGGGGGCAATGGAAGGATAAATCCAAATTCCGGCCTAAGAATCGCAAATGTTATAATTGTGGTGAACCTGGTCATTATATACAAGAATGCACCAAACCTAAAAAGAATTTGCAAAATGATCAGGCAAATTTAACTATGGGCGATGACTTTATGGTATCTGATGATTTGCATCTTTCTGTGAATTCTGTGCTCTCTGGTCTGTGTGAAAATGAATGGTTACTGGATTATGGATGCACTCATCACATGACACCTTATAAACAGCATTTTACAAGTTATACTAATCTTGGTGATCGGTATGTTTATATGCCTGATAAGGTGAAACGGGTAGTGGCAGGAATAGGAAATGTGTGTTTAAAATTCGCTTATGGTACTCAATTTACTCTAAAAAATGTCCGACACATTCCTGATTTATCTAATAACCTGATATCTTGTACCACTTTGGAAGATGAGGGCCTTCGAGGGTCTTGGGGAAATGGTTGCATGATAATTTCGAGAGGATCCTTGATGTTGTTTAAAGGAATCCGGAAATTTAATCTATACATTTGCCAAACTGAAACTCCTGCATGTTCTAATCTGGTCTGTGCGGATAAAACCGAATTGTGGCATAATAGGTTAGGACACATGAGCATGAAGGGATTAGAGATCTTGCATAAACAAAAATGTTTTGGAAAAGATAAAATCTCTAAGTTGTCTTTCTGTGACTCCTGTATGTATGGCAAACAACATAAAACTCAATTTCCAAAACCTCCCGATTCCCCTGATCCCGTTTTTGAGAAATCTGGTAAGAGTTCCAATGTGCTTGATTATGTTCATGCTGATGTTTGGGGTCCTGCCAGTGTTACGACTCATGGCAGAAACCGGTATTTCTTGTCCATTATTGATGATTACTCTCGAAAAGTTTTCGTGTTTTTACTCAAATTGAAATCTGAAGTGTTTGAAAAATTCCAAACTTGGAAATCTTTGGTGGAAAATCAAACCGGAAAACGGATCAAAAAGATAAGGACCGATAACGGCCTTGAATTTTGCAATACTCAGTTTGATTCTATGTGTTCTGAAAATGGCATCCTTAGGCATAAGACTGTCCCTTATACCCCTCAACAAAACGGGGTGGCTGAGCGAATGAATCGAACCCTCCTTGAAAAAGTTAGGGCCATGCTCGCTACTTCTGGGTTGTCTAAAAGTTTTTGGGGAGAGGCTCTTTTAACTGCTGCATATCTCATCAATAGATCACCTTCTGTACCATTAAATGGCAACTATCCCGAGTATGTGTGGTCGGGTCATGGTACTGATTTTTCGAACATTCGTGTGTTTGGTTGTGCTGCTTATGTGCATCAAAATGTTGATAAACTCGAACCGAGATCCTTGAGATGTGTTTTTCTTGGATATCCCGACGGTACTAAGGGTTATCGTTTATGGGTCAGATCTGAACCCGGATTAAAGGTGATTATTAGCAGGGATGTGGTCTTTAATGAAACTGAATTTCCATGTCTTGATAATACTATACCTGCTCCTGTGCTAGCTACTGAAAATTCTCCCCACCCTGTTCAGATTAGGGTGGAGCATCTTAGTGATAACGAATTATCTGCTGAATCTGATGATATAGAAAATCCTGAACCTAATAATCAATCTGATAATGGGGATGAATCTGAATCTGCTCCTGACTTATCTGATTATCAATTAACTAGGGATAGGCCTAGAAGGAATGTTAGGAGACCTATACACTTAGATGATTTCCATATGGCTTCTCTTGCTTTCAATGTGTTTGATATGCTTGATGGTAATGAACCTAAGTCTTACAATGATGCTTTGATGTCTAATAATTCGAATGAATGGCTAAGTGCAATGAATGAAGAAATGACATCCTTGCATGCGAATGATACTTGGAAACTTGTTCCAAAACCCAGAAATTGCTCTTTGATTGATTGTAAGTGGTTGTTTAAAGTGAAAAAGGAGGAGGATAATGTCAGATTCAAGGCAAGGTTAGTAGCTAAAGGCTTTACACAACGTGAAGGTATCGACTATACTGAGATTTTTGCACCAGTAGTTAAATTCACCACTGTTCGCATCATGCTTGCATTAGTTGCGCACCATAATTGGGAGATGAAACAATTAGATGTTAAAACAGCATTATTGCATGGTGAATTGAAAGAAACTATCTACATGAAACAACCAGAAGGTTTTACGGATAGTAACCATCCTGATCATGTGTGCTTGCTCAATAAAACCCTATATGGCTTAAAACAATCCCCTAGAGAATGGAACAAAAAATTCAATGACTGTATGCTGTCCTTGAAATTTCGTCGTAGTGCTTATGACCCATGCCTTTATTTTAAGTATGACAGTGGTGTGCCCATGTTCCTACTTATTTATGTAGATTATATGCTCTTGATCAGTTCGTGCATTAAATCTATTGATCATGTTCAAAGTTGCTTAGGTGATCAATTTGACATGAAATACTTGGGGGATGCTAAAAGGATATTGGGCATGAATATTGTTCGGGACAGATCTAAAAGCACCTTATTTTTAAATCAGTCCTCCTACATTGGTAAAATTCTTGAAAAATTTTCTATGACTGATGCTAAAATTGCTAGTGTGCCGTTAGCTTCTCATTTCTTATTATCCAAAACTCAGTCACCTAAAACTGAATCTGAAATTTGTGAAATGAGATCTGTCCCGTATGCTAATGCCATAGGATCTGTCATGTACCTTATGGTAAGTACTAGACCAGATATCGCTTATGCTGTTAGTTTTTTAAGTAGGTACATGGCTAATCCAGGAAAACCTCATTGGGAGGCCCTTAAGTGGTTATTGCGGTACTTAAAAAATTCCGCTTCTGATGGTCTTATTTTCTCTAAATCTGATGATGGGATTAATTTAAAAGGATATGTTGATTCTAATTATGCCAATGACCGGGATGAATGTAAGTCCACAACTTCATATGTGTTTACCCTGTGTGGCTCGTGCATTTCTTGGAAATCTCAACTTCAGCATATTGTTACACTGTCTACTACTGAAGCTGAATATATTGCCACCACTGAAGCCTTTAAAGAGGCTATTTGGTTGAAAGGTTTACTAACTGAAATTGGTGTTCTTCGTGATAATGTGGTGGTCTTTTCTGACAGTCAATCAAGCATACATTTGTGCAGAAATCCTGTTTTCCATGATCGAACAAAGCATATTGATGTCAGGCGACACTTCATCCGTGATATAGTAGAAAAAGGCATAATTGAGTTGAAGAAAATCCCTTCACAGTCGATCCTGTGAGATATGGGCACAAAGTGCCTACCGATCGAGAAAACCAGATCCTGCAAGTCGATACTAAATATCGACTCCCTTAACTGAAGACAGTCTAGTCTTCCTGTTTGCTATCTTTGTGATAGCTCTTCTAGTCTTTCTTTGTGATTTCTAGTTCTTTCTTTCTTAGTGATTGTTTGTCTTTATACTTGTACTAACTTTGTGTTTTGTGCAGGTGGTGTGACGTTCGGCGATGATGACCTCCCTCTCAAAATAAGTGTACCCCGATGGCTCATTTGGTCCGGGTGGAGATTTGTTGGTTTTAGGCCCAAATGGAATAATGTTTTTTGATTGGGCCCAAAAATTAAAATTCTGGCAGCCGAGTCCGTTTTTTATACAAACCCAGGCCCGGTTTCCATTTTATACCCCTTGACCTAATCTGGACCGTCCCTTTGTGGGTTTAATCTCACCCGTCCATCCCCTGGGTATTTAAACCCCCTTTAACCCTAAACCTACCCATTTCACTTCACCCCAGTCGGCGCCTCCCCCCTTTCTTCTCTCCCGTTTCCTCTCTCGTTTGTTTTCTTCCGCTGTGCGATTCCTTTAAACGATTCCGATTTAATAGCAACCCTTATCAAATTCAATGATAAGTCCGGGTGCTTTAAAATCGGGCGACCGTTTCTGGGGTTGTTTCTACCCCTATAAATTGTGGGATCCATTTTGAGGGGAAATACACATGAAACCGACGATTGAAACTTGAGTGTTCTTGAGGCAATAAAATCATTCTTTGTGAGATTCCTGTTTTCTTTGTGAATCCTTCTCGGCTGAGGGTGGTTTCTGGGTTATTGGAGTTTTTGGTTACGGGTCTTTGTGATTTTGTGAAACCGCCTGGGTTTGTGGCTCGATTCGGACTGCTGGACGCCGGATTTTTGGAGCTCTGGACGCGGGTACACGAGAGCGGAGGACTGAGCCGACTTTCTGTCTAATATCACCACCTGCGTTCGTAATATTCAGATCTTACGCGATCTGTTGGTCAGATTTCTTCGACCTTCAATTTCTGTTCTTGTGTTTATTATTCCTGTCTATTTTCGTCCGGTTTTTCTGTGTTATTTAATTTTGTTGTGTAACCCTTAATCCCCGTAAAACATAGGAAATTTATTTGTAATTTGTTTACTATTGTGTTGTGTAATTTTATGTATTCCGGATAGATACCCAGCAGGGGTGTTATGCATTTCATTTCACACCAAAACATAGAACGAAATACAAGCATACCATATATTGCAGCATATTTCTTTCTTGCTTTTCGTGCCCAGTTTCCAGCACTAGAACGTTCGCCGGAGTTCTGAGTTTTGGAGAGCACCTAACTTAGAAACGTAGCCTTATCGATGCCAATAGGACATGGCAAATTTGAAGCATCACTTTCAAGAGTTTCTGGAGTGTGGTCATGAGGAAGGACACCATTCTCATTGATCTTTGAACGTGTCCAACCAGTACTGTTCAAATCCAATTCCCACTTGGGATTGTGACATCACTTTTTCAGACATTTCACGGTGCATAAACTTACTTCTGCCGTACATTATTTGAGCAGCTTTCTCAATATCCTCTTTGGACTGCCCGCTTCTTGCTCGATCATCAATTCGCTTGGTTACATTTGCATCAATTCGTCTGTAATGCTGCCTCGATGACTCTCTGAACCTATTGTTTCAAAATACTTTTCCACAAAGTGGCACTACTTTGGTTGGTGCCTTCTCTTGCACTCGTAATGGCAAAACACCATGCAGACATTAGTGAGTGCTATGTCTTCCTGATCTGTCCAACTTTATGGATTGTTTGAAGTGTTTGTAGCTCATTTTGGAATAAACTTTGGGAGATGTTTTGACTGGTTTGATGATGTTCATTGGAATTTGGTAAAATAACCATAAATGAGAAAATAATTTTAGGATGGATCGAAATTTTGGGATGGGATTATACAAAATTTTTTGCCCCGATCCATAAAGCTACGAATATGGAAAGTAGAATAAATTTAATATGTAAAATAAGAGAGAGAAATTAATTTGTGAGTAAATATAAATAACTTGGTCTTTGTTCATAGAGAATGATTTTTTTTTTTTTTTTGAATTTTGTCACAACTTTTATGTTTTTAATATAATATCTAAGAGATATTACGATTGTATCTTAATATTCAAAAAAAATGGAGGACCAATGAGATGAAGAGTATCTCCATCCAATGAGGGGAGAGAGAGAGAGAGAGAGAGAGAGAGAGAGAGAGAGAGAGAGAGAGAGAGAGAGAGAGAGAGAGAGAGAGAGACCATCTTGGTCTCATTTCACGGCATGGCCGAACCTGGAAATTAGACCAGACCAATCTTCCTCCAAGTTGTTAATTTTTCTTACTTTTTGGATCAAATCCTGTCTGAAAGGATGTTGAATTACAATTAATTATATGATCTTTGATGAAAAATCAATTTAATCATATCCTTTGTGACCTTTTTAAAAGCTTGAACTTGCATATTATGGCAAATCGATAGCGGACTTTTTCCTCCGTCCGGCCAGGTGTGACTTGGCAGCTGAGGGCCGAGTCTAGCTGCAGACTAACGAATCTAGCTTTAAGACACGACTTTATCGGAAGCCACATTCCGCCGTCATATCATCATATATATAGACAGATTATCAACCTCGAGAAATTCTTTGTTGATTCGATACGTCGTCTCCTGGTTTAAGAATGACCATATTGTTTCACCACTAACTAACTATTTAGGATATCTATCACACGTACTATCCATGTTACATAAAAATATTATCTCTCGTGTCTTTATGTGTCCACATATACATATATTCAAATGTGTTTACTTATGTGCACTACCAGACTATTACATTTTTGCCTTCTTCGTTTTACACGCTTTACAGTAAATAAGTAAACAAATTTAACTCTGTATTTCTAACAATTTCTTCACATAACTAACAAAACAGGCAAACACAAAATAAAAACGTCCGACGCGCACAGCACGTCGCATCCCCCTAGTATATATAAAAATATGTATATATAGATATATGTATAGATGTATAGATATATGTATATTTATGTGTATATATATCTATACTTATGATTATAATTTATTATTATTATCATCATTATTATTATTACTATTATTATTATTTTTTTTCGTCCCGATAATTCGTCAATAAGGCGGCGACGTACAAAATCTTATATATAAAGTATATAGTAACATTAAGTTCCTTACTCTAAACAACGGGGTGATATAGTTCTCAACCCCAACATAATAACCAAATTTATTAAACAGTTCACAAAATATAAAATCACTCGGTTTATTTACTACGGGGCATCACAGTTTTATGACTGGGCGCATTAGCCACGACATTGGCCTTTCTGGGATGATATAAAATCTCCTTAACCGTTAAACTCCTTTGGCACAGAACGCATAAAAGCCTTACTTGAAGTAGCTTGTCCCCATTAAGCTAAGGTCAAAGTCCATCTCAAGTGAAAGTTTTCGTAGTAGAAGAAAGCTAGTAAACGTAGACAAGTCATAGTCTTTGACTAATTCGAGCCACCGCCTTTGTCTCAAATTCAACTCTTTCTAAGAGAAGATGTATTGCAGGCCCTTATGGTCTATAAAAATTTGACAGGTCACCCCATATAAGTAGTGTCTCTGGATCTTAAATGCGTGAATAATCACGGCAAGTTCAAGATTGTGTCATATGGTTTAACTCGTGCGACTTCAACTGATGAGAAGGGTACAAAATTACCATATCGTTCTGCATCAAAATGCATCTCGAAATGATACTTAGATGCATCACCATATGTTACGAACCCTTCTATGCCCTAGGGTAATGCCAATATCGGAGCGGTGGTAAATCTCTGTTTGATTTCAACAAAACTCTTCTGAAAGTCATTCGTCTATACCAATTTGTTAGTTTTCCTCAATAGGTTTACCAGGTGTCGAGCGATGCTTGAGAATTCCTGAACGAACTGATGATAGTAGCCTGCCAATTCGAGGAAATTCCTGACTTCCTTGATGTTCTTTGGGGAATTAGTAGCCTGCTAATCCAAGGAAACTCCAGACTTAGTTGACATTTTTTAGAGACTCCAAATCATCCCCATACCGATCTTCTGTGGATCAGCTTTGATGCATTCTGCCGACACAATGTGGCCCAAGAGAATCAGTTCAGGTATACAAAACTCACACTTGGAGAATTTAGCATAAAGCTGATGTTGCCTCAAAACACCTAGCACTTGTATCAAGTGCTTTTCATGCTCCTCTCTACTTCAGGAATAAACTAGAATGTTTCCAATGGAAACCACCATACATTTATCGAGGAAATTACTCAGGACTTTATTCATTAACTCCATAAGACTGTTGGAGCATTGGCCAACCCAAATGACACTACTACATACTCATAGTGTCCATACCTTGATTGGAATGTTGTCTTAGGAATATCCTCCTTCCAAATCCTCAATTGAAGGTAGCCCAACCGTAATTCAATCTTAGAAAAGTACCACGGCTCCGTGAAGCTGGTCCAATAAATCATCAATCCTTGGAAGTGGATACCAATTCTGGATGGTGACTTTATTCAATCTTATGTAATAGATACATAAACATAGTCAAATGTCCTTTTTCATTACAAAAAGAAGGGATTCACCACAAGGTGAGGTATTTGGACGATTCAGAGCTTTCTCTAGCAAATCTTATAGTTGTATCTTTAATTCTTTCATTTATACTGGTGCCATTATGTATGGCCCCTACAAAATTAGCTTAGTTCCTAGTTCAATTGAAAGATCAGCTTCTCTTCGTGGTGGAAAACCCGGCAAATCATTGGGAAATGCATCAGGAAATTCATTCACTATAAAAATATTGACAACTAGTAGTTCTGAAGTCTCTTCCTGCAGAATATAACACCAAAAGTTCATGTCCTTGGAGTTGCAGGAGATTTTTGGTGTCAGCAAACTGAGAGACACCTTCATGCTGAAGTGTGATCGGCCTCTGATGACATGAATAGTATCGTCACGACCCATAATACAGATCAATAAGTGATAAGTGTCAAGTATTATTTGGTGCATGGCCATCTATTCTATATCCGAAATTATATCTTTATTTTGTAGTGGGAAATCATTAAGTTTGCCGACCTATCTTTCTCGTCAATTCGGTTGTGTTGGAGCAAGATTGGTCGGTATCTCCGTTTGGAGATAGAGTTGTAAAACTCTTTTGCATTGCGGAAGTGATTTAAATAAAAGTACAGGAAATAAATCAACACACGGATTTATAGAGGTTTGGCCAAACGTGCCTACGTCCTCTCTCGTTATCTTTTTCAATAGGCTTAAAATAAACTTGTGCACATATCTTCTATCGGTCCAGGGATAACTGGTACAAACTTGTCTTCTATCGGTCCAAGTTAAACCGTTCAATCTCTCTTCTATCGGTCGATATATTACCGCTTGTACTTGTCTTTATGTCGGTCCAAGATAAACCGTTTTCCTTTTCTATTAGACAAGAAATCAACCACTCTAGCTTTCTATGGGTACTAGATAAACCTCACTTAGATATCGATTGCGATTCTAACAATGCTGGATCCTTGATCCTAATAACACCGAATCCAATCGTATCTTTTCTTTTACCTCTCATGTATGTGTTGAATGTATAAACACTCAAACTATCAATATAAGCACAATTACAACAACTATAATGATTACAATGACATCTCAGATATGAAAGATTTGCTCAAGGTTGTTGTATGTTCAATACCATAGGAAGTGGTATTTATAGGCATTGGAGCCTCAACTAGCCGTTAGCCTATTTTGACTTATTAGCGTGTGCTAGTCTTCTTTGTAGCGTGCGCTAGGCTCATTAGCGTACGTGTAGTGTGCGCTAGCCTGTTTCCAATTTCATTCCAGTAGCTTCGTTTCTCCATTTACATACGTTATCTTCTTCCACTTGCGTACGTTAAGTACAGACATTAGCGTACGTTAACTTTGCATTCTAGCGTGCGCTAACTCAAGTATCCGTTGCATGCATTTTGTCAAATTGACCGTTCCCCTTTCTGACTTTGGTTCAGCATCTCCCAATGGATTAATTGACTTGATTTCAAACACATTAGCGTGCGCTATTCCTCATCATTAGCGTGCGCTATGATTTCGTCACTGCTTACTTCATTCTGTGTTTGAAGGTCTTCACAATGGTACATAGCCTTCGATAGTGTGCGTTAGTGTTCATGTGTCGCGTGCGCTATCTTCATCAGATGACTTTACTTCAGGTAGCTTTGAACTCGTCTGATCTGCAGAGAGGACCCGTTTGCGTGCCCTAACCTTTATGTCTAGCGTGCGCTAGCTTTGCATTTTGTTCAGCTTTTTGCGTCTTCGTCACTTTCATTGTTTTGCTTCGCCTCTTTATTGTTTTGTTTTGTTTAGCAACTTAATCATTAAAACTCTATTAATTAATGTATGGAATAAAATATTCCAACAATCTCCCCCTTTTTGATGATTACAAAACAACACTCTTTGAATGGGATTAAACCTGCAAAAATAAAATATATGTATATTTCTACGAATCAACGTTTTTGGCTTTAATCGTTTCGTTAGTTCTCCCATCTTTTTCTTTTTATCCTTTTCGACTTCTTCTTGTCATTTTTTATTTTTCGACTTTTCTCTCCCCTTTTTGTTTTTCACCAGATCTATATTGTTTGACTTCTTCGTCTTTTTATTTTCTCCCCATTTTGCAGTTTATTTTTCTCGTCATTCTTCCATGACGCTTTTTATCTCATTCATCACTTTTCTCTCCCTTTTTGTCATCACCAAAAAGTACAAAATATCCGTTTAAAAAATTACTCCCCTGAGTAAAATACCAATTTGATAAAAATCAATTTTGGGGGATCCAACCGAGAGTTGGTTTTTGTTTTGAAATATGGACGATGTTAGGAATAACGGTTCCTTTTGGAATCCAAATCTTTTTAATTTTAATCGTCCATCTTGGCCTTTTGCAATTCGAAATGTGATGCCCAATTTTCAAACATTTTTCACAATGGGGTATTTTGAAATTTACGAATTCGTTTTTAGAACGTGGTTTGAATCCCAACCCCAGTTTATTCAAAGTATACTTTTGAACCGAGAGCATTTGTTCAAATTTCTCGTTTCCGCACGAGAATTTCTTTGTTAAATTTTCAGCTCGGTTTTAACTTTTAAAAGATCATCCTTTAAAATATTTTCATTTTCAACGCAATGAGAATGATCGGTCTCGATAAATTTTCCCTTTTCAAGAATTTTGGAATTTTCAATTTCCAATGTTTTATATTTAGATTTAAGGGATTTGATCTCGGATAAAGCATTTTGATAGTCCGTATGCAGTAATTCAAATGCTTCAAAAAGTTCGTCGTAGGAGTTACTTACTTGGCTTTCGACGTCGCTATCGTCGAATGAACTCCGGGCCATGAGCGCGAGGTTATTTTGATTCATGAAATCTTCGTCCTCGTATTCGTCACTCCAAGTGGCAATTAGAACCTCCTTCTTGGGTTTTACTCGGCAATTCTTTGCAAAGTGGCTTGGTTTACCACATAATTGACAAGTGTTGTCGAATTTCTTAGATTCACCCTTTTGGATGTCTTGCTTTCTCCGGTTTAATAAGTGTTGGAACTTATTAATATTTTTGGCATAATATGCCAATTCTTCGTCGCTTTCATCCACCAGAATTTCTTCTTTTCTTGACATCTTAGCCTTCATGGCTATCGTTCTTTCCTTCGGCTTCGGTTTGGCATTCCGAGATTTAGAACTATCTCGTAGTTTATAAGGGAACCAACGAGAGCACTAAAATCAAGATTGTTTAAATCTTTAGATTCCATTATTGCCATTACTGTACCGTCCCATTCTCAATGTAGTGATCGTAGGATCTTTTTAACTTTTTCACTACTCGAAAGTGGTTTTCCAAAAAATGCCAATCCATTTGTGATGACCGAAAATCGGTCGAGCATGATCGTGATGGATTCATCGTCCTTCATTTGAAATAACTTGTACTCGTGAAGGAGCATGTTTATTTTCGTCTCCTTGACTTGAGACGTTCCCTCATGTGTGACTTCAAGCATTTTCCAAATTTCTTTGGCACTGTCACATGAAGATATCCGATTGTGTTCTTCCGGATTTAAGGCACAATATAGAAGTTGAGTTGCCTTACAATTGTAATGATCATTTTTCCAATCCGCGTCATGATATTCTTCGAAAGATTTAAGCGTACCGCCGGACTTAAGAGGAATTTTCGGACCAAGACATATTACTTGCCAAAGCTCAATGTCATACGCTCGGATGAATATTGACATCTTTTTCTTCCACGTCATGAAGTTTGAGCCATCGAAGAATGGAGGTCGGTTTAGCACAATACCTTCGAACGGGGCAAGTTGAAACGACATTTGGATCTTCTCCTCGGATGTTAGGCCGCTTATTGGAGGTACTGCTCCGATACCAATTATTGGAGCAATATTGGTCGGTATCTCCGTTTGTAGATAGAGTTGTAAAACTCTTTTGCATTGCGGAAGTGATTTAAATAAAAGTACAGGAAATAAATCGACACACGGATTTATAGAGGTTCGGCCAAACGTGCCTACGTCCTCTCTCGTTATCT
The DNA here is from genome assembly GCA_033398695.1 of Orobanche coerulescens. Classification (NCBI taxonomy): domain Eukaryota; kingdom Viridiplantae; phylum Streptophyta; class Magnoliopsida; order Lamiales; family Orobanchaceae; genus Orobanche; species Orobanche coerulescens. The sequence goes on from JAWKAU010000021.1 coordinate 1,707,323, forward strand.
TTTTCAATAGGCTTAAAATAAACTTGTGCACATCTCTTCTATCGGTCGAGGGATAACCGGTACAAACTTGTCTTCTATCGGTCCAAGTTAAACCGTTCAATCTCTTTTATATCGATCGAGATATTACCGCTTGTACTTGTCTTTATGTCGGTCCAAGATAAACCGTTTTCTTTTTCTATTGGACAAGGAATCAACCACTCTAGCTTTTTATGGGTACTCGATTAACCCCACTTAGATATCGATTGCGATTCTAACAATGCCGGATCCTTGATCCTAATAACACCGAATCCAATCGTATCTTTTCTTTTACCCCTCCTGTATATGTTGAATGTATACACACGCAAACTATCAATATAAGCACAATTACAACAACTATAATGATTACAATGATATCTCACATATGAAAGATTTGCTCAAGGTTGTTGTATGTTCAATACCATAGGAAGTGGTATTTATAGGCATTGGAGCCTCAACTAGCCGTTAGCCTGTTTTGACTTATTAGCGTGCGCTAGTCTTCTTTGTAGTGTACGCTAGGCTCATTAGCGTATGTGTAGTGTGCTAGCCTATTTCCAGTTTCAGTCCAGTAGCTTCGTTTCTCTGTTTACCTATGTTATCTTCTTCCACTTGCATACGATAAGTACAGACATTAGCGTACGTTAACTTTGCATTCTAGCATGCGCTAACTCAAGTATCTGTTGCATGCATTTTGTCAAACTGGCCATTCCACTTTCTGACTTTGGTTCAGCATCTCCCAACGGATTGATTGTCTTTATTTCAAACACATTAGCGTGCGCTATTCCTCATCATTAGCGTGCGCTATGATTTCGTCACTGCTTACTTCATTCTGTGTTCGAAGGTCTTCACAACGGTAAATAGTCTTCGATAGCGCGCGTTAGTGTTCATGTGTAGCGTGTGCTATATTCATCAGATGACTTTACATCAGGTAGCTTTGAACTCGTCTCATCTGCAGAGAGGACCCGTTAGCGTGCGCTTGTAATATCCGTACCTTTCCGTTTTTAGGAGTTTCCATTTTTGGTGTATGCCTATTTTTATCGACTCGCTTGTAACTGTTTCGACATTTTGAATCTACCTTATTCTTGGAGTTTTTCCATTTGGACGAGTTTCGGAGGTGTTTTTACGTAATTCCATTTTATGTTGTGTTTACCGTATGTGCGCTTGATTCTCGTGAGACTTGTTCTTTTTCGTTGTTTCTTGGTTTGCATGAGTTCGTATGGTTGAGTTGTTCGTGTTGTGACCTTCGGTTTGTCAATCCGACGTCTATTGTGATTTTCGGACACTTGGGCCATTTTTGTAATTTCTTATAAGTTAGGGAATTTCATCTTCGTTGTCGTATTTTGGATTTCCGGGTAGTCGGAATTGAATTTTATTGTAACGCTTAGGTTCGTCATCGAATATACTTCGTAACCATATTTTTGGTTCGATGGCAGGTCTGGGTTTCGGAGTCGTCCGGAACCGTTTGGACAGCAGCTGCCCAGAACTGCTGTCCAGTAGGGTGTTACGGCCGTAACACCCCATCTGTTATGGCTGTAATATGGCCATTGTTATGGCCGTAATGCATCACTTGTTACGGCCGTAACAGCCCGATGTTTTAAGAAGAGCGGGCAGAGGTCAACACCTCATTTCTCACCCTTTCTTTTCATTTCTTCGTCGGGCGACACCTCCAGGGCGATTTCTTCCACTTCTCATCCATGTACTCTTCATTTTCCATCACCGTAGAGTCGAGCTATCATATCATCATCAACGTAATCATCTCCCTCCGTCCGAATTCAAGGTATTTTCGTCTAGAACCCTAACTTGTCAAATTTGGGGGTTTTTCCGGGTTTTGCTTGTTAGACTCGAATTGTTCAAGTATGTTGTGATATTCCTTATCGATTGTTGTTTTTTGGTGCCTCCCAATCCGATTTTGTCGAGTTTAATCCGTGAATTATCAATTCGGGGAGATTTTGCGTAAACCCTTGCCCGTATCGATTGAACGTTTATTTGTCATAGCTTGCAATCGGGGTTATGGGCGTTTTCCTTTCGATTATTGTTGTCCGTTAGGACTGAGTTATGTTAATCCTTCGTTTAGGAACCGTCGTTTTCCATCCGGATCGTTCGTATTCGTTATTCATTCCCAATTCTTCGAAGATGTCTCAAAGGCAAGTACTTTACATTTGTTTACGTGTTTTAGTATTTGAATTATGGCTTTTCGTGGTTGTATGGTTGGATATGTGTATGTTCACCTAGGGATGATCCGACGGGGCCTCTAGGGGTACGTTGCCGTGAGTTGCGTATCGCGAACTATGGTTAACCATCCAGGGATGTCCGATAGGGCTCTGCGGGGTACGGTGGTCGTGAGTTTCGTACCAAGGTTAACTTTGAAATCTTTTGCTGGGGAAATGTGTTTTGTGCTTGTGCACCGTAAATATTCCGGAATATAAATGATTTCTAAAATGATTTTGGTGCATATTTTCATCTAATTAGAATGGTAGTTCAAATGGATTGTACTTGCACTAGCAGTTGTCGCTAACCCCTTAAATGGGGGAAATACTTTTGTATTTTAGGTACAGGTCAAGGAAGCAAGCAAGCATGCGAGCCGTACGAGGATGATGGGCAGGCGTGATTCTGTTTAGTGGTTACTTATTGGTGTCTTGTTTGAGACTTATTTATCATGTTATTTAGTTAAGTACTCGAGTACTCTTTCTTGAATTTATTAGATCGGTTCTATAAGAACCGATTTAGAAAGTGATGCAGCCAGTTTCTAAATCAGTTCTAAAATAACCGATCTAGAAAGTGACATGATCATTTTCTAAATCGGTTGTTTTAGAACCGATCTAGAAAGTGGACTTTCTAAATCGGTTATTTTAGAACCGATCTAGAAAGTGGACTTTCTAAATCGGTTATTTTAGAACCGATCTTGAAAGTGCACTTTCTAGATCGATTATTTTAGAACCGATTTAAAACCCACTCGAAAAATTAAATTTAAATTTAATATAAATGCAAGTTTCTCAAACAACTCACCTTAGCTTAGTGGTTGGGACTTCACTCCCCAACCACAAGGTCAAGGGTTCAAACCCTCATGGCAACAAATTGAAATACATTGATATTTGAAGACTGGGTCGGACCCGGTCTCGGGTCGGCTCTCGGGCCAGGCCAATTGTGGTCGGGTCGGACCCGAGCTGGGTTAGTGTAAAACCCCCTAAATTTGACAACTAATCACATGTACAATGTATCAAATCATGATGTAATTTAATAATAGTTATTTTATGTCATGATATAACCTACATCTATTTTATTTTATTTCACTCTTTAACTTTGTAATTTACTTAATAAACCAAATAATAAAAATTAAAATAGTGTGCTGATTCACCTATTGGGCTAATTGCCAACACCTAACTACATGAGGACTCACTAATGGACTCAACCCAACTTATTAAAAATCATAAGACTTGATGTTACACTTCAAAGCCCAACCCAACTAATTAAATCCTTTACCATTTTAATTATACTCTTAATTTAACACTATATATATATATATACATACATACATTGGGCGGCCAAAATGGAGTGGAAAGGTGTAGCTCTTGATTCTTCACTCATCACATGCAAGACTTGCATGAAACATCTTGACACATGTAACAAGTCTTCTATACATTTCACTTCCCAACCCTCCTTATCCCAACCTTAAATACTTACACCTTAACCTAACCCTCATGTTTCACCTCCTTCATAACCAAAAAATCTGCAATTTGAGAGTCTAAGAGATAGAGGGCCGAACCAATAGGAAGAAGAAGGAGGAGGAAGAAAATTTTCAACAAGAAATAGGTAATCACATCCCTTATAACTATTTCCATAAATCCTTATGAAATCCTCCATAATCTAACCTCAATCTTAATACATGCAAACATAATTCTCACATTGGGGGTGCATGTGGATCGGCCAAACCATGTAGTAGTAGAGGAGAAGTCGTTTTCCAACTTTCAATACTTAGAACCGACGAAATCCGACAAGATCAAGGTGGGTGAAAACTCTTTCAAACTTTAAAGTAGAAATCTATTCTTCTTCTTGTGATGCATGTGTTAAATCTGAAGTATTTCAAGATTCTTTTGATATGATCTATGTTAAAATCTTCATGTTATAATTTCATGTTATGATTTTATGTATAACTATGTGAAATTCGTTTTTCTTAAACATAATCATCATATATTATAAAAAATATGAAAGTATGTACTAATCTGAAATTTCTTATATAAATGCATGTTTTTAAAGATGAATGTTATGGTTATAACAACATGCAATATGATTTATCGAATTTAAACGACAACCGATTTGGTAATCGGGTGCCGATTTTGTGATAACTTGAAAGTTATATGTTTTCTTCTATGTATTGTTGAAACCCTATCAAAATCTGAAATCTTGTGTTATATGATTATGTTATGATATATGGATAATTTATTTGCGGCCAGAACGGGACTTGAAACGAGTAAACGGAGCTTTTGGGCATAAATTGTAATTTAACACCAATCGATTCATCTAAACCAGATTGGATTTGGAATCAAGAACAAAACTCCCAAAAAGTCAACTATAGGGAATCAAGAAAAATACCTCGATCCGACGACGAACAATAGATTAAATGATGTTAAACACACACAATTCCATCCCCAGATGACACTTGATGATGAAGAGCACCCAAAATCGCCCCAAGAACTTGCTCCTGACGAAAAGAGACGAAAAAGGAGAGAAATGACGGAATAAAGGGTGTTGTCCAGTATTTATACTGGACAGTTATTAGCGTGCACTAAACACACCGCATTAGCGTGCGCTAACGGGGTGAGCGCCAGACATTCTGCTCGCAACACTGTTAGCGTGCGCTTGACAATACGCGTAGCGTGCGCTAATGAGCCTAAAATCCAGTACAGTGGTTCCTGGACAGATATGCATCTACCAGGTAGCGTGCGCTAGAAAGGACAGATAGCGTGCGCTAAGTAGACGATAGCGCGCGCTATCTACCAACCATAGCATGCGCTAACGAGACAACAGTCCCAGTCTGGTAGCTCCTGGACTGTCTCGAACTACCAGTTAGCGTGCGCTACCAAACCCATAACGTGTTCTAACTACAGCACCTTAGCACGCGCTAACCACCCGGATGTAGCGTGCGCTAACGACTCAGAAATAACAGGAACAATACCTTCAAAAATGGGTACGACGACGGATTTCTTCGACCGAATCTTTAAGTTCGAGATACGCACGGAAAGCTCCAGAATATGATCATACTAAGAGCTTGAGCTCTAATCAAACTCACACGTGACCATGAAAAGGGTCGAAACAATAAATACAAAGGCGGATACCCACAACTTTGGGAAATTACAAAATGGCCCAAAATGCCCGAAAATCGCGATACGTGATCGAATAACCAAACCAAAGTTCACAACACGTCTAACCAAGTTAACGGACTTACGGGGAACACGAAATAACAGTTTCGAACGAGATTCGCAAGAATCAAACTCAAAGGTGGAAAAAGTCGCCAAAAAGCAAGGAACTCAGCAAAACGACACCGAAATGAACTCGAACGTCAAAAAGTGCAGAATTAATCATTCTCAGAATAACGAAACTATCACAAGCGAGCCGTTAAAACGGACTCCTGCCAAAAAAGGAAATTTACCGAAAATCGAAATTGCGGATATTACATACTACCCTCCTTAAAAGATGTTTCTTCCCAAAACTTAAAAATAAGTAGGGAGGAACAATATCCCACTAGGAACATCTCAACGAGATACACAAGAACCTATAGGTTACGCCCATCGGCGAGACGTTACAAGAACGCAAAGGAACATATGGCGTGGAAACACGTTCAACGACAACCATCACAATGCCACAAGCAGGAGCATAACACAATCAACAAGTGCCAAGCATCACAAAAAAGATAAAGCAATCAAGTCAATTGTTCGAACAATCACAAAACAAAAGTACCTATTACTAGGAAACACGCACAGTCAGGAAAATAGAACATAAACACAAAATGATCCGCAAGGATAACCACGAAGAACTCCGACCACGCCGAAATTCTCTAAAACCACACTAGGCATCACTGTGTCCTTTCGGAGTAGAGACACAAACTCGATCCCTGAACCTCTCAGCTACCATCTCGCAATGCACGGCTCGGTGTCCCAAATGACCGTAATCGAAACAGCTGACCAACGATGAACGACAATTCTTCATAGTACGAGATCAGACAATAATAATCGGACAACCACGATTGAACAACAATGATCGAACAACAACTACCGAACAACAACGATCGAACAACAACATCAGACAACAACGATCGTACAACAATGATTGGACACCAACGACCGAACAACAATGATCGAACAACAATGATCGAACCACAATGATCGAGCAACAATGATCGAATAACAATGGTCGAACAATGACTCTGAAGTTCACACTTCAACTCAAGATATAAAAAAAAACTTGTAGAAACTAAGGGACGTTAATTTCGAACAAGGTTCACAAGAATCGAACCAAACTCGGAAAAGTCACAACGACAAACTGATTGATCTGAAACAATGTCACAACCCGTTCAAATGATAACAACCGAGATACCAAACAAGTTTAGAAAGTATCAACAAACACGAGCGAGTCGATAGAATTGAGAAAGAGAACAAAAACGAAAAGCGCGCTAATAGCTCCAGAAGTCAAAAATAATATGGGTATTACATTCGACCTATTTTAAAAGAAGTGTCGTCCCCGAAACTTACAACAACAAAAGCAAGGTAACAACACAACAAGCAACCGATAGAAACATCTTTCAAAGGCCTCTCAAAGCCGATCCTGATATCTGTGCTAAAGTTCGTACCCGGAAGACTCGGTAACCAACTCGCAAAACTGGATTCTGTGCCCCTCGAGTCCACACTTGTAATCTGCTACTGGCGGGGAAGGACAATTTGCACGAACATGCCCCGACACATTACAGATGAAGTACCTCGGCATACCGAAAATACAACTGCTAGGTACAATGGAATCTAACATCGCAAAATAACATACCAGAGATGCCAACTCAGCACAACATATCAACGTAAGGTAATCCACATACACAAAATCACAGCAACGACGGCATACATTCGGCGATCTCAATGGCCCGAACGATAACCAGCAAATAATTACATAACATCGTGAAACAATCACAGATGTACACAATCATACAAACCCAAGCTCTAACAGCTCGCACATGTGCGATAACACGCAAATCACCACGAAACGACAACATTAAAGACCAACATCACACCTCTCACAGAGAGCAAACACAACAAATGCGTGGCGAATGACTCAATGCTCACACCACCAATTTAATCACAACTCGGGGGTTAACACCCTAATGACAGTGCGAACATCATACATACATTCTCGGACCGCACACAGGAACGATAGGTTTTAAAAACGAAAACCACCTTTTTTAAAATAATTTTGGGAACATCAGTTGATATTGAATATCATATTTCCAAAAAAAAAAGGTAATACAAATATGGAACATCGTTATCGAGACTCTTAAAAACCATCCTGTGTTTGATAAAAATGAGGACACCTTTCTTTTAATTAAAACTTTCAGAAATATTCGACCTTCGGGTCTAAGCAAATGCATTTCCAAATTACTGAAAATATCTCCAAATATTTTGGTCCTCAAGATAGAAGAATCTTGAAACATACTGCGGCACTAGTAGGCACCTTGAAAATACTGCGAGAAAATAATCCATTTTAAAAGTGCGTCTCGAAATTTATTTTCTAGGATACTCAAGGTTTTCAGAAATCCAATAGCCTAGAATGCCCAAATTCACACGTATCAACATTGGCTTATACACATCATAGCACACGCATCAAATCGTTCAAAATAAAAACAATACATGTCTTTTACCAGAAAACAACAGTCAAATATCACAGTCGAAACCCGCCTAGGATCGGGGCAAAGCCACTGATACCATTCGAGGCCTCTAAGGACCCTTCCGAACTGGCTAGCGAACAAACTCGTGAATCCGTAGTGAAGTCACGGATTCCCCTGAGGCATCGTCGGATCCTCCCGGAGTGAGCAAATCACACACATACATTCTCATTCCATATTAAGCACAAAGGTTTCACAAGAATACTTGCAAAACGAGCAAATCAATTCGAAAATCATTAGCAGCGGACAAAGCAACGGTCGAAAAGACATAAGCAGCGACAACAATCCTCATAAAAACTAAATATAAGAGTCAAATAAACAAGTATCACGACATCAAAATCCACAGAAGGATTCCATCACGTAACAAATAATCATACAAGTAGCTCATGTCACATGAGGCACAACATAAAGAAGGGAGACTTACATCCACAGGTCGCACGAAGATGATGATCACCCCACAATACTAATCACGACCAACAAACTCAGACGACGCGTCGCGACATGGCTTAGTTAGATAAAATCCGATGAGACAAAACTCAACAGACACAACTTGACCCAACAGCTTAGGTTTCCACAACCTAAGCTCTGATACCATTTATGTAACACAACTAAAGGACTAAACACATACTAAAAATATTCTAGTGCCATCCTAGCCAAGTAGGCCAAATGAACAACTTACCTCTTACACATTTAGTCAATGCATGCAATTATGAAAATCACCGTTCGAAAACACTCATTTCCGGAAACGCGATAATCCAAAACACATTAATAAAAATGCACCACAATTAACCGCGGACCCACGTCTCTGTGGACCCCTACTGAGACCACGTCGGATCTAACCCGTAGTGGTTAAAAGCAAAGCTCGTGGATCCACACCTCTGTGGACCCCTACCGAGACCCCATCGGATCTAACCCGTAGTGAGCACACACACACACACCACTCATGCAATACTAATATACTAAGAATGTAAATTCATTAAGAATACTTACTAGATATGGCCACTACTCGACACCATTATCATACTCATCACAATACCTCCATCATGAACAATCAATCTCAACATAACAACACATTTAACACGGAATACACGATTCCACAACATTAAACAAGCAAGGGTATCATTAAAGCCCTCAACGTTCAAAATAATCAAATCATAATCAATTCACACGAATCATATTCACGAGGGTAGACCAACCATCGTAAATCCAACATGTAAACTCTATTTGCAGGACACAAATCGCATAAGAAAATACTTGCCTCGAAACCACGATCGAAATGAGATGATGAACGGGATGCGGTCGGGCAGCCCCGAACTCCTAAACATAATCAAGAATACAATAGCACCGCGAACACTACGAGAATAACACCACACGAATCACCGACACAAAACGGAGATAAACCCGAAATTCTCGAGCACCTATAATCCTTCGGAAGAAACAACAAAAACATGATTACGACAAGGATCAAGACCAAAACAACGTAGATCACATCAAGCTATCGAAGGAAAACTCATTGAACATTTAATCGAACATTAAATGTTCACTACATCTCAAGAACACCGAAATCACCCTTCAGGTTGAAACAAACCGAAGATATGGATATACAATCCATAAAACATGTTTAACAACAACATCTAACTCCAATCGATTCATCTAAACCAGATTGGATTTGGAATCAAGAACAAAACTCCCAAAAAGTCAACTCTAGGGAATCAAGAAAAATACCTCGATCAGTAGAAAAACAATGGATTAAATGATTTTAAGCACACACAAATCCATCCCCATATAACACTTGATGATGAAGAGCGCCCAAAATCACCCCAAGAACTTTCTCCCGATGAAAAGAGACGAAAATGGAGAGAAATGACGGAATAAAGCGTGCTGTCCAGTATTTATACTGGACAGTTATTAGCGTGCCCTAAACACACCGCATTAGCGCTAACGGGGTCAGCGCCCCAGACATTCCGCCCGCAATACTCTTAGCATGCGCTAATGAGCCTAGAATCCAGTCCAGTGGTTCCTGGACAGATCTGCACCTACCAGGTAGCATGCGCTCGAAAGAACAGATAGCGTGCGCTAAGCAGACGATAGCGTGCGCTATCTACCAACCGTAGTGTGCGCTAACGAGACTCCAGTCCCAGTCCAGTAGCTCCTAGACTGCCTCGAACTACCAGTTAGTGTGCGCTACCAAACCCATAGCGTGTGCTAACTACTGCACCTTAGCGCGCGCTAAGCACCCGGATGTAGTGTGCGCTAATGACTCAGAAATAACAGGAACAGTACCCTCAAAAATGGGTACGACGATGGATTTCTCCGACCGAATCTTTAAGTTCAAGATACGCACGGAAAGCTCCATAATATAATCATACTAAGAGCTTTAGCTCTAATAAAACTCACACGCGACCATGAAAATGGTCGAAATAATAAATACGAAGGTGGATACCCACAACTTTGGGAAATTACAAAATGGCCCAAAATGCCCGAAAATCACGATACGAGGTCGAATAACCAAACCAAAGTTCACACGTCTAACCAAGTTAAATGGACTTACGGGGAATACGAAACAACAATTTTGAACGAGATTCGCAAGAATCGAACTCAAATGTGGAAAAAGTCGCCAAAAAGCACGGAACTCAGCAAAACGACACCAAAACGAACTCGGAGGTCAAAAAGTGCAGAATTAATCATTCTCATAATGACGAAACGGTTACAAATGAGCCGTTAAAATGGACTCCGGCCAAAAAAATAAATTTACCAAAAATCAAAATTGCGGATATTACAAACTTGAACCGACATAAAGAGAAGTGAAGGAACGGTTTACTCGGACCGATAGAAGGTGAGTTTGTAGCGGTTATCCCTCGACTGATAGAAGAGAGGTGCAGAGGTTTATCTTTAGCCTATAGAAAAATATCCCGAGGACGTAGGCACGTTTGGCCAAACCTCTATAACTCCTGTGTCGATTTATTTTCTGCACTCTTAATTAAATCGCTTCCGCAACGCGAAAGAGTTCTATAACTGTACCTCCAAATGGCGATACCGACCCATATTTCTCCAACAATTGGTATCAGAGCGGTACATCCTATAAGCGGCTTAAAATCCGAGGAGAAGATCCAAATGGCGTTTCAACTTGCCCCAATCGAAGGTCTTGCTCTAAATCGACCTCTATTTTTCGATGGATCTAACTTCATGACTTGGAATAAGATAATGTCCTTTTTTATCCGAGCTTACGATATCGAATTATGGAAAGTCATATGTCTTGGTCCCAAAATTCCGATGAACTCAAACGGAACTCTCAAAACATTTGAAGAGTATGATGATGCGGATTAGAAAAACGACCACTATAATTGCAAAGCCACGCAATTATTATATTGTGCATTAAATCCGGAAAAACACAACTGGATATCCTCGTGTGTTAGTGCAAATGGAATATGGAAAATGCTTGAAGTCACACATGAAGGAACGTCTCAAGTCAATGAGACGAAGATCAACATGCTTCTTCACGATTACGAACTATTCCAAATGAAAGAAGAAGAATCCATCACAATTATGCTCGACCGATTTTCGGTCATTACGAATGGATTGGCATGTTATGGAAAACCTCTTTTGAGTAGTGAAAAAGTTAGGAAGATCCTACGATCACTACCTCGAGAATGGGATGGAACGGTGACAACAATAATGGAATCAAAAGATTTAAACAATCTTGATTTTAGTGCTCTTGTTGGTTCACTTATAAACTACGAGATTGTTCTAAAATCTCGGAATGCCAAGCTGAAGCCGAAGGAAAGAACGATAGCCATGAAGGCTAAGATGTCGAGAAACAAAGAAGAAATCCCGGTGGACGAAAGTGACGAAGAATCGGCATATTATGCCAAGAATATTAATACGTTCCAAAACTTATTAAACCGGAGAAAGAAAGACATCTCGGGCGGAATGAAGAAATTCGACACAACTGTCGAGTCTGTGGTAAACCAGGCCACTTCGCGAAAAATTGCCGAGCAAATCTTAAAAAGGAAGTTCTAATTGCCACGTGGAGTGATGAAGACGAGGATGAGGATTTCATCAATCAAAATAACCTCGCACTTATGGCCCAAAGTTCATTTGACGAAAGCGACGTCTAAAGTCAAGTAAGTACATCCTCTCACGACGAGTTATTTGAAGCATTCGAATTATTGCATACCGATTTTCAAAATGCTTTAAGTGAAATAAAATCACTTCAGTCAAAAAATAAATTATTGGAAACCAAAATTTCCAAAATTCTTGAAAAAGGAAAAATTGTCGAGATCGGTCATTCTCAATGTCTTGAAAATGAAAATATTTTAAAGAATGATCTTTTAAAAGTTCAAGATGAACTTAAAATTTTGACAAAGAAATTTTGGTCTGGAAACGAAAAATTTGAACAAATGCTTTGTGTTCAAAAATATACTTTGAATAAACAGGGGTTAGGATTCAAACCAAAAATGAATCCTTAAATTTCAAAATATCCCGATGCGATAAATATTTAAAAATTGGGCATCATTTCACGAGTTGCAAAAGCTCACGGCGGACAATAAAAACCAAAAAGATTTGGGTTCCAAAAGGAACTTTTATTCCTAATATCGTCTATGTTTTGAAAGCAAAACCAACTATCGGTTGGATCCCCAAAAATTAATTTTTTTTAATAAATATTTTACTCAGGGGGAGTTTATATTTTTAGGGGGAGATTTTTGTCAGAGGGAGTTATACCCTTCTATGCTAATATATGTCATATTTAAATTGGTATCCTTTGATTTACACTTTTTGCTGATAACAAAAAGGGGGAGAAAAGAGTTGAATGATAAAAAACGTCATGGAAGATTGACGAGAAAAATAAAAAGTAAAAAGGGAGAGAAAAATGAAAAGGAGAGAAGTCGACAAAGAAAATGAAGAAGTTGAAAAATAAAAAGAAGAAGTCGAAAAGGATAAAAATAAAAGATGAAAGAAACTAATGAAACGATCAAAACCGAAAACTTTGATTCGTATAAATATATATATACTTTATTCCGCAGGTTTTATCCATTTCAAGATGTTGTTTTGTAATCATCAAAAAGGGGGAGATTGTTGGAATATTTTATTCCAAATATTAATTAATAGAGTTTTGATGATTAAGTTGTTAAACAAAGGAAAACAACAAAGAAGCGACACAAAACAATGAAGGAGTCGAAGACGCAAAAAGTTGATCAAACTGCAAAGCTAGAGCACGCTAGAAATGAAGGTTAGCGCACGCTAATGATACCAGTCTGCAGATCAAATGAGTTCAAAGTCACCTGAAGACAGAGTCATCTGATAAAAATAGTGCACGCTACACTTGAAGCCTAACGCACGCTATCGAAGGAATATGAGCGTTCTGAAGACTTTCAATACAGAATGACATATGTACTGACATAATACATAGCGCACGCTATGAATGATCCTTAGAGCACGCTATGAATGATCTTTAGCACACTCTAAAGAGCATTTGAATTTAAACATATGAATGTCGTAAGATTCGGTGAAAAGTCAGAAGTCAAAAGTCAAAAGTAGGCAACGGATATATGCTTAGCGCATGCTACAATTCAAGATTAACGTATGCTAATGTGTGTACTTAATGTACGAAATGGATAAGCTAACACACGCTAACAGATGGGCAGTAAGCTACTGGACTAAATCAGATCAACAGGTAGCACATGCTACACGGACGCTACTGAGCATAGCGCACGCTAAACAGAAGAGTTAGTGCACGCTAAATGGACAGAGGCAGTAACGGCTAGTTGAGCCTTTGAACCTATAAATACCAAACCATTTGGTATCAAACAAAAAAAAACAACCTTGAGCAAATCATTCATACTTGAGATATCATTATATTCATTCTAGTTATTATATTTGAGCTTATATTGTTTAGTGATTGAGTGTTGTACACGGAATCATACAAGAGAAAAAAAAAAAGAAAAGATACAATTGGATTCGGTGTTATTAGGATCAAGGATCTGTCATTGTTAGAATCACAATCAATATCTAAGTGAGGTTTATCTAGTACCATAGAAAGCTAGATTGGTTGATTCCTTGTCCAATAGAAAAGGAAAACGGTTTAACTTGGACTGACATAAAGACAAGTGAAGGAACGGTTTACTCGGACCGATAGAAGGCGAGTTTGTAACGGTTATCCCTCTACCGATAGAAGAGAGGTGCATAGGTTTATCTTTAGCCTATAGAAAAATATACCGAGAGAGGACGTAGGCACGTTTGGCCGAACCTCTATAAATCCTGTGTCGATTTATTTTCTGCACTCTTAATTAAATCGCTTCCGCAACGTGAAAGAGTTTTATAACTCTATCTCCAAATAGCGATACCGACCCATATTGCTCCAACACCTTATCACTAATATGACCTAAATGTCTATGCCATAGGTCAGTTAGGTCACCTTGGACAACATTCACAAAGAATCAGATTTTCCAACATTCACATAGAGATTATTCCATTTTCCATCTTTGAAAACTCACAAGTTACCTTTTAAATTCTCATGACTCCATTACTCCATTTACCTTCATAACCCTCATCATCAAGGGTACCACAAGAAATAAGATTGTGACACAAATCAGGTACAAGGCCCACATTCTTTAGAGTTAACAAATAACCGTTGTCTACATTTTATCTTATATTTCCAATACCAGAAACTAGACATGTTTTCTCATTTGCCATAGAGACAGACCAATTAGTCACTTCTTTATAATCGGAAAACATTCTTTTAAAAGGCAACATGTGAAAAGTACATGCAGAATCAACAAGCCACTCATTTTCACACAGAGTAAGAGAATACACTGTATTAGCATATTCACATATTTCAGATACCATGAAAACATCATCTACAAGTTTATTTTAAGCTACCATGTTGGCATTATCAGTTTGATGATTTTTCTTAGGTTTAGTGCACTCATAAAATGTAATGACCTGGTTCACTATAGTTATAGCACTAACGGTTCTTAGGTCGAGACTTCGACTTACTCTTCCACTTGCCTTTTTTCTTATCAGAGGAATTATTCTGATGATTTTGTCTAGGGTAAGGTTTTTGTTTTTGAAAATGATTTTGAGGCCTTCCCCTCACAAAGTTAACATCTCCAAGAGTTTTGTTCCCGTTATTGTTCTTCAAATCCAACTCTTTACTTTTCAAACCATTTATAGCCGTATCAAGAGTAACCTGATCTCTGCTGTACTTAATCGCAGATTCAAGATCACTATATGAATCAGGGATGTCATTTAAGAGAACAATCGGGGTGTATTCATCAATATTTTTATCACCAGTCTGTTTGATATCCTAGATTAGTTTTGTAAAAGTATCTGGATTATCATTTATATCCTTTGAAATATCAAGTTGGTAGCGGAAATTTTTTTTCAAGTAAAAACAGTTTGTTAGGCAGGGATGTTTCGTGTAAATGTATTCCAGTTTTTCCCAAAATGCCTTAGCATTATCATGTTTACTAATTTTCCATATCACAGAATCAGACAATTTTATTGTGATATACAAATACGCAAACTCATCTGCCTCATCCTTTTATCAGTAGAAATATTGGTAGCAAAAAATTGATCAGTGGCTTTGAAAACTATTTGTTGTATAAGGATTTCTATCATTTTTTGTTTCCAGATTTGAAAATCACCTTTACCATCGAAAGGAGTAATGTTGAAAGTCGAGATAGTACTCATGATAACACACAGTAATCGTATCACAAAGATACAGAGAAAACAAATAAACAATGTAGACTGACTAGAATCAACTTAAGGGACTCTATTTTGATTTTTGAGATGAAAATCCATTTAAGTTAAATCGGGGTTTGCAGGCTCTTGACAAAGATCCGAGGGACATTTACGGTCCTGGCAGTGCAAGAATTAGTGCTTTTGGATATTAAAGTCTTAGTTTGGTTATACTTTAACTAACAAAAAAGCGAGAGTCCACAAAGAATGAATTCCTCACAGTCAACACAAGTAGTCCGTGACAAGCGGAACAAAAATAATAACACAACTCAACAATCAACAATCATGAAGGCAATGCCGCGACCAGCAGTAATATATCCGTAAATGAAAGGCAAAGGATACCTGAGCGGAAACCCGGTTAGGATATTCTGTATCACCGAGAAGATGTAGGATCCGATACCCGACAAAGCGGGCTACGATACCACTGTTGGGTATTAATCCAATATTTAAACAAATAAGGATTAGCAAATCAATGTGTATTAATGAATATAACTACTACGTAATTTTATTCTACGGGAATGGGTCTAAGAATTATAGGCCAACTTAATTAATCAGATACTAAATATAATCGGTAGGAGATTAACCCGACAGAGAACAAATCTTTTTCAATCAATAATCCAGCAACACCAGTGCCAAGATACTCAAGTCCGGAACAGATATGACATACAACAAGGCGCAACAGTTCAGATTATATATTTGAATCTTAAACAAAAACCGGCCAAGATTAAATAATATATATTAATAATAAATAATATTAATAATATATATACGTATAATAATAGATTGTATATATTATATATTAATATATAACTAATATATAATATTTAATATATATATATATATATATATATATATATATATATATATATATATATATATATATACAGATTCCACAAAAAAAGAAATTAACTATTACTCAAGAAATTGAGATTCAAGAAACCCCCATTTTTTGGAACAAGTTATAGCGTCTCAAATCTCTGAAACCCTAGCAATTTAATACCGAAAATCACGTTTCCACAAAAGAAGGGACACCGAACTGTCGTCGGCCGGCCACAATGCCCAGAAGCACCTTCAAATTGTTGGGATTCGGTGATTAAAAACGAGTTACGCAACAGAAAAAATAAATGGTCTAACCAGTTAAAAACCAGACCCCTAAAATGGATCAATCAAGCATCGTAGAAACGAATATAAATTGATGAAGATAAAACTAAGAAATCACTCATAGACATTTGATAATATCTTCTTGATTCCGAGCACGAACACGAATCCAATCGAACGAGCTTTTGCAAATTTTGGAGCACCGAAAGCACAGTGCCTCTACGTATCACGCGTCGGAAGATGACTGGAAAATATTTCTATCAACTTATACTCTAAGTATACGACTAGAAGTTGATAGGATTAGCTTATTTTTATTTTAGAAATACTCTAAGTATTTTATAAATATTACTTTTCTCCCAAAATACACTTAAAACACAAGTGTATGGTAAGAAAAATTCTCTCCTTTTTCTCACAATAACTGTAACTCCCCCGAGATATTCAGCGTATATTACAGCGTCGTAGATCCCTACGTGGGACCCACCAGACTGAATAATTAATACCGTTCGTCTAACCATCACGGTCAGCGTGAAAAACACACATCACCAAGATGAAAAATAATTAAAATGCCCGGTACAACCGGTAAACCAGATATCATCGAAAATCACACATAAAATTTAGTATACAATCCATCTTCCAAATCAAAACGCCTAAGTATTCGCGTGTACTAACTATCAGTTTACAAGTTTTGAAAACAAAAGTTTAAAATGGACAACCAAAATAAAAGAACTCATTTGCACACGTCAACAACCCTGGCCAGCATCCTCGTATTGCTCCAATGCTCATCGACCGGCTAAACGAAACCTGAAATTCATAACATGAATTTCCCGAAAGACGGGTCCCCAAAGGGGTTTTACGCTAGTACAAGTAATCAAGCCAAACCATTCGCTTACACATTTCATAGTACATGCATCAAATCGTTTCAAAAATCAAATCAAGACATGTCTTTTCTCGGAAAACAAAGAGTCAACAATCACAGTCGAAAACTTGCCTAGGACCGGGGCTAAACAACTAGTCCCATCCAAGGCCTCTATGGACCCTCCCGGACTGGCCATAGTTAAAAATCACGCACATGACTCGCCTAGGACCGGGGCTAAAACATCGGTCCCAGCCGAGGCCTCTATAGACCCTCCCGGACTAGCTATCCAAACAAGCTCGTGAATCAGGAGCAAAATCACAGATTCCTCTGAGGCCCCATCGGACCCTCCCGGAGTGAGCAAAGCACACATATATACATTACCATTCCATGTTAAGCATAAGGGTTTCACATGAATACTTGCCTTGAGAAGTTGACGACGAAATGAATGGGAAAATCAACTACGCTTGCTTGGAACCGACGACTCCGAACCTAACGATTCGAAGAATACAATCACAACCAATTCTATACGAGTACGAAAATGGAATACGCCCAAAAACCCACCTACGATTCATGTAAATTCATACAAAAACAACAACGAGGGCGGGTTGCAACCGAACCCTCTCGATTTCACAAGTACCACAAAATTTACCATGAACTCGTAGGGAAAACATGAATACCACTAAGATTAATCAAATACATCATGATCAACAACACGAAACAAATCGGACATTAAATCGAAAACCCCCCAATTCCCCAAAAATAGGGTTCTAAGAGATTACCTTGTATTAAAGACGAAGAAAACAAGTAGATGTTGTTAATCTACGCCAAGGATTCAAGGAAGATGATAGCCGAGATGAGTGGAAGAAGAAAATGCCTCAAAATCGCCTCTAGATCGCACAAGCCGTGGGGAATGAAGAAAAAGTGAGAAATAGACGCGTATGGGGTCAACTCTCGGGTATCTATAACCAGACGATTTAGCGTGCCCTAACGGCTTATGGTTAGCATGTGCTAACCAGCTAACCCTGGTCCAGAACCATCGGTTCTGACCCGTTTGCGTGCGCTACCCGATAATTAGCATGCACTATAAGGCCCCCATTAGTGCGCTATCGACCTATAGCGTGTGCTACCTGATCATCATCCAGAGTCCAGAAACATTATGCCTTAATTGGAACACCAAATTAGCGCACGCTTCCCCACACCTAGCGTGCGCTTAGTCTCAACCCTAGCGTGCACTAATCTACAAACATAGCGTGCGCTAAACTGCTCGTCCAGAGAGCAGAAGCAACCTACTGCCACTGATGTACTCGAATCATTAGCGCGCGCTACTCAACAAAATTAGCGTGTGCTACATAACCAATTTAGCATGAGCTAACGAGTGCAGACAGTAGTACAGATAGCACTCAAAGTTGGAAAACGATGAATTCTTCCCCGGATGAAAACAACGTGCATCCGACATAGAACAAAAGACTGGAGAATACACACACGATGGGTTCGAGTCAGAACCAAAACACTAAGAAAACATGATTCCGACTACCCAAAGGTTCAGAAAACGACAACGATAGTAATTGTCCTATAACTTTGGGAAATTACAAAATGGCCCAAAACATTCCAAATACACGATACACGATCGAACACCAAACGAAAGCTCACAACATGTATAATAACATAAGGCGGATTTACGGAAACCCTGAAACGGTGGTTCCGAACAACGATTACGAGAATCGAACCAAATAGCGATGAAAATAACAATAAATGCGGAATTGAGTAACGCAAGTCTGAAACAAGCTTGGATGACAAAAAGTCCAGTATTAAATATTTTCAAAATATCAATACGGTTATAAGAGAGTCACTAAAAATGAAAAATATACAAAAATAAAAAATACCGAAAAAAAGGAAAAAACGCGGATATTACATTCTCCCCCTCTAAAAGCAAGTTTCGTCCAGAAACTCAAGAAACAAACAACTCGGGGTACCTAGCACGCATGCTCTCCTCGGTTTCCCAAGTTGCCTCCTCAAAACCATGTCTCGACCACTGCACCTTGACTAATGGAATGGTCTTATGCCTCTATCGCCTCTCACGATACTCCAAAATATTCAAGGGACGCTCCTCGAAGGTAATATCCTCAGCGATTTCGATCTCAGTGTAGTCGATGACATTACTAGGATCCGGAACATACTTTCTCAGCTGGGAAATATGGAAAATGCTATGGACGTGACTCAATGCTGGAGGCAACGCCAAACGATATGCCAACCCTCTCCAAAATCTCAAAGGGTCCAATAAATCTCGGACTCGACTTTCCCTTCTTCCGGAAGAGGAAAACTCCCCTTTAGCATAACATGGTCTCCTGCCTCGAATTCTAAAGGTCGATGACAAACATCATCATAGGATTTCTGTCGACTCTGAGCTGTCAACATCCTCTGCCGAACCAATTCCACCTTCCTCCTCATATCCAATGTTATATCCGATTCGGTCCCAGCCAGATCGTACGCCTCGTTCCAACAAAACGGCGCCCAAAAAGCGCCTCATACGGTGCCATCTTGATCGACCCGTGCCAACTATTATTGTACGTGAACTCAATCAATGGCAAATGCTCCTCCCAATCATTGCTCCAATCGAGAGCACAAGCACGCAACATATCCTCAAATGTCTGGATAGTGCGCTCTGACTGCCCATCAGTCTGAGGATGAAAATAAGTACTCGGGCGCAAACGAGTACCCAACGCCTTATGTACTGCCTGCTGAAAATGCGATACAAAACGTCCATCACGATCCAAAATAATAGACTTCGGAGTACCGTGAAGCCTCACAATTTGTGCAATAAATACATGAGCCAAGTTTTCCGGACCCCAAGTATCCTTGATGCCCAGAAAGTGTGCCTACTTGGTCAGACGATCCACAATCACCCAAACCATATTCATACCAGACTTCGACCTAGGCAAGATCGTGATGAAGTCCATCGAAATATCTTCCCATTTCCATTCCGGAATGAGAAGCGACTGCAACAACCCGGCTAGTCGCTGATGTTCGATTTTGACCTGCTGACAACTCAAACATCTCATACAAATCGTGTGACCTCCTTCTTCATATCGTTCCACCAAAAGTTCCTCCTTAGGTCTTTGTACATCTTACTCGAACCAGGTTGAATTAAGTAAGGCGTAGCATGGGCCTCACGCAAAATACTCTGCATCAATTCCAAGTCGTTCGGTACACAAAGCTGACTCTGGAATATCAACACGCCATCCACGTGAATCAGAAACCCAGGAGACTTCCCCTTAAGAACATTCTCTCGGATTTGAGTGATCATCAGTCCTCCAATTGCTTCAGTTTAATTTCATCGATCAGAAACAATGAAATTTCTAAAGTGCAAGGTTGCCAGACAACTCCTGGCAACAAAATCTCAACACCCAGCTCGATCAAACTGTAACACCCCCCCATCCACTCAGGGATATTACACGCCGTAGACCCTTTCCTCAAGGGTCTACCAGCCTGGTAATGAAAATCAACATCATAATATCGCCTTCAAGACTAAATGACGACTCAGTAGACTGATTTGGTCCTTCAATCAATAGATACAACTCAATTTCAAAACATGCCCACGCAGGGGTCAAAACAAAACACTCCCGTGCAACAGGAAATACTGCAGCGGAAATAAACTACATCTAGGCAAACACAACATCGTATGGGTACTCATGTGATTAGTATCGATCATATTCATCATCCTTCGTACCAACCCTGTGTTATGCCCCCCGAAACCTGAATGCAAAATAGACATCCACCCCCGATTACTCGGGGGTTACCAAAATTCCACTATTTTGCTAGTGCAAGTACAAAGTGCAAATATGAGTCATACAATTCATATTCCAAGAATAATAATAATCAGGAATCCTTAAAGACACAAACATAACGAAAAATACTTCTCAGGGCAAGAGTTTGAGTAAAACTTTCCAAATTCGAAATATCACAAATCAAGGGAGCAATTTATAAAATGTTTTTAAAATAAAGGCCCTCGGGAGTTTTAACGGAAAACCATTTTGGATTTACGAACCTTCTCTTTTCAAAGAAATTGAAAGGGGTCACAGCCCAAGATTTACTTTCTCAAATAAAAACCAACAACAATTCACAGAGTTCAAATCCTATGTCACGTGTCCTCGACGGACATAAAATCAACAAAACATAACCACCCAAGATACAAAATCTTGGTAACACATCCAAGGTACTCGACCTGGCAAACACATCCACATTCATATACATAACACCATGATCACATGCCACGTCATCTCACGGTTGGATCAATCACTTGTTGTCTCCTGACCACATCATCACAAGCCATGTGTCACCGTAGGTATTCTTAGGCGCTCACAGTTGGATCAATCACTTGTTGCATCCTGACCACATGATCACAAGCCATGTGTCACCGTAGTTTTTCTTAGGTTCTCACGGTTGGATCCATCACTTGTTGCATCCTGACCACATGATCACAAGCCATGTGTCACCGTAGACCCTGCCCATGTCCACACATTCACACACATAACACAGTACAACAAGGATATCCAAACAATTCACCCGGAGGCATCAAACACTTAGCACGACACAACTTCAAACCACAACGCACCGAAATGAGGTAATATATGTACACACGCATTATCAAGCGCAACATCAACACTAAACATACCCAGATGATTCACTTACTCATTTACGAAACACACCATTCACAAAATACACTCGGGTTTTGAAAGAGAGCCTTTAACGAGGCTAAACCGAATATTTTGAAAGTCCATTGCAAACACACCAAGACGATCACCAATCATCATATCCACAAAGCAAGAAATATATGAACAAGGTACTTCCCTCAAATAATTACAAACGCAGCGAATTGACCGAAGTGAGGCGACACGAACCGACGACGAATTCGACGACTCCGCTGAAAAACAATCCGCGACAATTAACTACGAACGACAATAACAACAATGAAAATGAATTCAATAGCACGACCCAAAGCCGCTGGATTAAAGGAACAAACAACGAAAGTGAAAGGGTTTCCCCCAAAATGGCCAAGAACACGAATCAACCCGATAAAAACATGAAAACGGAATTCCAAATTGTGGGCTATGATCAACATGACTAGATAACAACAATAGAACCAACAATCTCGGATTAAAATCATGAAATCAAGACAAACCCCCGAATTTATCAAAACTAGGGTTCTGAGATTTATACCTTGATTCGGAGGAAAAAAGATGATTTGATGTTGTTAATCCACATCAAGACCTTGATGATAATTTTTTAGGATGACAGATTGATGAATTCCCGTGAAGAACCGCCCTGGAATCCCCTCAAGACTCTGCCCATCGCGTGAGGGAAGAAATGAAGAAATTTGTCTAAAAATAGAAGTACCTGCTGCCTAAAATACAGGCTACTGTTACGGCCATAACACCATGGCCAATACGGCCGTAATATGCTGGCCATTACGGCCGTAACATGCTGGCCATTACGCCCGTAACATGCTGCATTCTGGCAGCAAATTCCTTCTGCTGCCCGATCAGTTCCGAACGACCTCAAAATACGACGACTCGAAAAGTGCGACATAACTCTAATGAAGGGTTCTTAACAACGAACGAAAGTGCTAAGCAAACATGTGATTCCAACAACTCGGAGGTAGGTAAAAACGAGTATGAAAACAAATACCCAAAACTTTGGGAAATTACAAAACGGTCAAACGTCCGAAAAATCACGATACGTGATCGAATAACCAAACCGAAGTTCACAACATGTTAACAAGGTTAAACGGACTTACGGGGAATATGGAACAACAGTTTCGAATGGCATTCGCAAGGATCGAACTCAAGTGCGGAAAAGTCGCTAAGAAGCACAGAACTCAACAAAACGACATCGAAACGAAATCGGATGTCAAAAAGTGTAGAATTAATCATTCTCAGAATGACGAAACAGTCACAAGCGAGCCGTTAAAGCAGACTCCTGCCAAAAAAAGAAATTTACCGAAAATTGAAATCGCGGATATTACATACTACCCTCCTTAAAAGAAGTTTCGTCCCGAAACTTAAAATAAATAGGAAGGAGAAACAGCCCACCAGGAACACCTCAACGAGATACATAAGAATCGAATAACTCACACCCATCGGCAAAACGCTATAAGCAACGCAAGAAACATACGGCGTGAAATCACGCTCAACGACAACCATCACAATGTCACAAGCAGAGACATAATAAAACCAACAAGTATCAAGTATCACCAAACAGATAGCACAATCAAGTCAAGTATACAAACTATCATAAAATAAAGGTACCTATTACAAGAAAACACGCATAGTCGGAAAAATAGAAAATAAATACACAACGATCCGCGAGGGTAACCACGAAGAACTCCGACCACACCAAAATTCTAGAAAACCACACTAAGCATCTTCGTGTCCTTTTGTAGTGGAGACGCAAACTCGATCTTCAAATCTATCAGCTACCGTCTCGCAATGCACGGCTCGGTGTCCCAATCGACCGCAATCGAAACAGCTGACTAACGATGAACGACAATTCTTTGCGATATGGCCCGCTCGACTACAATTATAACACGTCTTCGAGCTGCTCACATTACTCACTGCAGAGGTAATACTCCTCTTCCGTTCATGCGATCGAGGAACCTTCTTAGGATGACGACATGAAGTCCCAGCTTCAGGGGGCCCACTTCCCTGATTTCCTAAAAAGTTCCCAACAATTTTCTGTCTATTCGACTCTGACATATGCTCAGTCGATGATATAGACAGTTCGTAGGTTAACGCCCTATTTTGATACTCTCTCAATGAAGTATAAGTGAAACCCGCCATGTACTGATGAATCTCCGGCTTCACTCGCCTACTAAAATGACAGATCTATCTTCCTCTGTCCTTACCTGATCCTGCAAATAACTGAGCTATTTGCTATAATCAATAATAACTTGAGACAGCGGTACATCTTGCGGTTTCGCCGAGAAGAATTTATTAATCCTCTGATTTCTGATCGGTTCAGGACAAAACTCATCCCTCATGAATCTCTGGAACTCTGCCAACGTGACAACACGATCTTGAGGCTTAACAGCCTCCCACCAATTTGCGGCATCTTTATCAAGGAGGTACTAAGCGACAGGCACCTTACGCTCTTCTGGACAATCAACTACCTCGAATATCTTTTCCAACTGGAAAAGACAACCATCCCACGCCAATGCATCTGCGGCACAAGCGAAGCGAGGGGGATTCATACGAACCACTTCTCGGAGCCACTGATTTGTGCCAATGTTCTGGGTCACATCTATATTACGTTGAACTGCTTGAGTCAACTAAGTTATCTGTGTAGCTACCTGCTGCAATAGCAACGCCGATACCAACACCATCACCGGAAGCATGATCCTGATCACGCGTCTGATCACCACGACCACGACCTTTGCCCCTCGACATACTGAATAAGTAACCACTCAGCGCAATAGAAAATAATAACACATAACACATACAACAATTACCATCGTAAGGCAACACACACACGAAAATCACAGCAACGACGGCATCATTCGGTGATTTCAACGGCTCGAACGATAACCAGCACACAATTACAAAACATCATGGACCAATCACATATGTACACAATCGTACAAACCCATGATCCAACAGCTTGCACAGGTGCGATAACACGCAAACCACCATGAAGCGACAAACATTTAGTATCAACATCACACCTCTCACAGAGGGCTATAGCACAACGAATGTGTGGCGAACGACTCAACGCTCACACCACCAATTCAATCACAACTCAGAGGGCTAACACCTTAACGACAATGCTAACATCATACACACCTTCTCTGACCACAAGCAGTAAATGATAGGTTTTAAAAACGAAAACCACTTTTTTGATAATAATTTTGGAAATACCAGTTGATCTTGAGTATCACCTTTCGAAAAAGTAATACAAACATCGTTATCGAGACCTTGAAAATCATTTTGCATTTGGTAAGAAATGAGGACATCTTTCTTTTAGTTAAAAACTTTAAAAAATATTCAACCTTCGGGTCTAAGCAATATGTTTTTAAATTACTGAGAATATCTCAAAATATTTTGGTCCTCAAAGTGGAATAATTTTGAAACATACAGTGGCACTAGTAGGTGCCTTGAAAATACCGCGAGAAAATAATATATTTTAAAAGTACGTCTCGAAATTTATTCTATAAGATACTCAAGGTTTAAAAGAAATCCATTAGGCCAGAATGCCCAAAACTCACATGTATCGACATTCGCTTATATATCTCATAGTACATGGATCAAATTATTCAAATTCAAAACAAGACATGTCTTTTCCCCGAAAACAAACAATCAATAATCACAGTTAAAAACTTGCCTAAGATGGGGGCGAAACCACTGGTCCCATCTGAGGCATCTATGGACCCTCCCGGACTGGCTAGCCAACAAGCTTGTGAATCCGGGGCTAAACCACTGGATTCCTCCGAGGCCTTGTCGGACCCTCCCGAAGTGAGCAAATCACACACATACACATTACCATATCATGTTAAGCATAAAGGTTTCACAAGAATACTTGCAATACGAGCAACTCATTTTGAAATACACATGCAGCGGACGAAATCAACAGTCAAAAATATATTAACAGCAACACCACTCCTCATATAAACAAAATATGAGAGTCAAATAAACATATATCATGAAATCAAAATCTACATAAGGATTCCCTCACTTAACAAATAATCATACAAGTAGCTCGTTTCACATGAGGCACAACACAAAGAAAGGAGACTTACATCCACAGGTCGCACGAAGATGATGATCGCCCCACGATACTAATCACGGCCAACAAACTCAGACGACGTGTCGCGACATGACTCAGTCAGACAAAATTCGACGAGAAAAAACTCAAGAGACACAACTTGACCCAACAGCCTAGGTTTCCACAACCTAAGCTCCAATACCATTTATGTAACACCCCCAATCCACTCAGGGATATTACACGCCGTAGACCCTTTCCTCAAGGGTCTAACAGGCTGGTAACGAAAATCATCATCATAATATCTCCGTCAAGGCTAAATGACGACTCAGTAGACCGATTTGGTCCTTAAATCAATACATACAACTCAATCTCAAAACATGCCCACACAAAGGTCAAAACAAAACACTCCCGTGCAACGGGAAATGCTGCAGCGGAAATAACCTACATTTAGGCCAACACAACATCGTACGGATCGTCATGTGATTAGTATAGATCATCTTTCATCATCCTTCGTACCAACCCTATGTTATGCTCCCCAAAACCTGAATGCAAAACAGACATCCACCCCCGATTACTCGGGGGTTAGCAAAATTCCACTATTTTGCTAGTGTAAGTACAAAGTGCAAATACGAGTCATACAATTCATATTCCAATAATAATAATAATCAGGAATCCCTAAAGCTGCAAACATAACGAAAAATACTTCTCAGGGCAACAGTTTGAGTAAAACTTTCCAAATTCGAAATATCACAAATCAAGGGAAAATTTATAAAATGTTTTTAAAATGAAGGCCATCGGGAGTTTTAACGGAAAACCATTTAGGATTTACGAACCTTCTATTTTCAAAGAAATCGAAAGGGGTCACAACCCAAGATTTACTTTCTCAAATAAAAACCAACAACAATTCACAGGGTACAAATCCCACGTCACGTGTCCGACGGACATAAAATCAACAAAACATAACCACCCAAGATACGAAATCTCGGTAACACAACCAAGGTACTCGACCTGGAAAACACATCCACATTCATATACATAACACCGTGATCACATGCCACGTCATCTCACGGTTGGATCAATCACTTGTTGTCTCTTGACCACATCATCACAAGCCATGTGTCACCGTAGGTATTCTTAGGCGCTCACAGTTGGATCAATCACTTGTTGCATCCTGACCACATGATCACAAGCCATGCATCACCATAGTTTTTCTTAGGTTCTCACGGTTGGATCAATCACTTGTTGCATCCTGACCACATGATCACAAGCCATGTGTCACCGTAGACCCCGCCCATGTCCACACATTCACACACATAACACAGTACAACAAGGATATCCAAATAATTCACCCAGAGACATCAAACACTTAGCACGACACAATGTCAAACCACAACGCACCGAAATGAGGTAATATATGTACACACGCATTATCAAGCGCAACATCAACACCAAACATACCCAGATGATTCACTTACTCATTTACGAAACACACCATTCACAAAATACACACGAGTTTTGTAAGAGAACCTTTAACGAGGCTAAACCGAATCTTTTGAAAGTCCATTCCAAACAATCAAACAAACACACCAAGACAATCTCGAATCATCATATCCACAAAGCAAGAAATATATGAACAAGGTACTTGCCTCAAATAATTATAAACGCGGCGAATTGATAGAAGTGAGGCGACACGTACCGACGACGAATCCGACGACTCCTCTAAACAACAATCCGCGACAATGAACTAAGAATGACAATAACAAAAATGAAAATGAATTCAATAGCACGACCCAAAGACGCTGAATTAAAGGAACAAACGGCGAATGTGCAAGGGTTTCCCCTAAAACAGTCAAGAACACGAATCGACCCGACAAAAACATGAAAATGGAATTCCAAACCGTGGGATATGATCAACATGACTAGATAACAACAATAGAACCAACAATCTCAGATTAAAATTACGAAATCAAGACAAACCCCGGAATTTATCAAAACTAGGGTTCTGAGATTTATACCTTGATTCGGAGGAAAAAGGGTGATTTTGATGTTGTTAATCCACACCAAGACCTTGATGATAATGTTGTAGGATGACAAATTGATGAATTCCCATGAAGAATCACCCTGGAATCGCCTCAAGACTCTGCCCGTCGCGTGAGGGAAAAAATGAAGAAATCTGTCTAAAAACAAGAGTGCCCGCTGCCTGAAATACAGGCTCCCGTCACGGCCGTAACACCGTGGCCATTATGGCCGTAATATGCTGGCCATTACGGCCATAACAAGCTGGCCATTACGGCCATAACATGCTGCATTCTGGCTGCAGATTCCTTCTTCTACCCGATCAGTTCCGAACGACCTCAGAATGCGATGACTCGAAAAGTGCGATATAATGCCAATGAAGGGTTCTTAACAACGAACGAAAGTGCTAAGCAAACATGCGATTCCGACAACCCAGAGGTTGGTAAAAACGAGTATGAAAACAAATACTCAAAACTTTGGGAAATTACAAAATGGCCCAAACGTCGGAAAAATCATGATACGTAATCGAATAACCAAACCGAAGTTCACAGCACATCTAACAAGGTTAAACGGACCTACGGGGAATACGAAACAATATTTTCGAACGAGATTCGCAAGGATCGAACTCAAGTGCAGAAAAGTCGCTAAGAAGCACAGAACTCAACAAAACGACATCGAAACAAACACGGATGTCAAAAAGTGCAGAATTAATCATTCTCAGAATAACGAAATGGTCACAAGCGAGCCGTTAAAATGGAATCCTACCAAAAAATGTAAATTTACGGAAAATCGAAATTGTGGATATTACACAAACTATGCTGAAGCTCAGATTGAGACGTAAGTATCTCAAGCGTCCGCAACGTAACAGTTTCTGACTCAAGGCGTCTGGCACGACGTTCGCTTTGCCTGTATGATAAAGGATTTCGAGGTCATAATTCTTAATCAATTCCAACCACCTCATCTGCCTCATATTCAACTCTCGTTGAGTGAATATGTACTTCAGACTTTTATGATCGGTAAAAATCTGACATGCAGATCCAAGGAGATAATGATGCCAAATCTTGAGAGCAAAAACAACTGCTAACCAAATCGGGAGTAGGGTAGCTGAGCTCATACGGCCTCAAATGTCTCGACGCATACGCAATAGCCTTGTCATGCTGCATCAACACACACCTAAGACCCTGACCAGAAGCATCGCTATAAAGAGCAAAACCATCGTTGCCACATGGCAACGTTAGAATCGGGGCTGAAGTCAAATGCCTCTTCAGCTCCTCAAAACTCTATTGTCTTTCGTCATTCTAGACGAACTTCTCAGATTTTTGAAGCAACTGTGTAAGTGGCCGAGCTAGTTTCGAGAACCCCTCGACGAACCTATGATAGTAGCCATCCAAACCCAAGAAACTACGGACCTCCTTCACATTCTTAGGCGGTGTCTAATTCGGTACTGTATCAATCTTTTGTGGATCTACACGGACCCACTCGGCTGAAATCCCGTGATCCAGAAACATCACTTCCTTCAGCTAGAACTCACATTTCGAGAACTTCGCATAGAGTCGCTCAGTCCTCAAATGTCCAACACCACACGCAGATGATGCGCGCGCTCTCCTAATTCTTCGAGTAGATAAGGATGTCATCAATGAAGATAATGATACATTTATCCAAATACTCGATGAAAACCTTGTTCATTAACTACATGAACACTGTCAGCACGTTAGTTAGTCCCAAGGGCATAACCACAAACTCATAATGTCCGTATCTCATTCGAAAAGCTGTTTTCGGGACATCGAACTCCTTCACCCAAAGATGATAGTATCCCGATCTCAAGTCGATCTTTGAGAATAGCACAACTCCCTGTAACTGATCAAACAAGTCATCAATCCTCGGCAAGGGATATGTGTTCTTGATGGTCACTTTGTTTAGCTCGCGATAGTCGATACATAAATGCAGTGAACCATCCTTCTTCCACACAATCAGGAACGGTGAGCCCCAAGGCGAAGCGCTCGGTCGAATATACCCCGACTCAAAAAGCTCACTCAACTGCTTCTTCAACTCAGTCATCTTGGATATATATAACCAGACGATTTAGCGTGCGCTAACGGCTTATGGTTAGTGTGCGCTAACCAGCCAACCCTGGTCCAGAACCATCGGTTCTGACCCATTAGCGTGTGCTACCCAATAATTAGATTGTGCTATAAGGCCCCCATTAGCGTGCTATCGACCTATAGCGTGCGCTACCTGATCGTCATCCAGAGTCCAGAAATATTCTGCCTTAACTGGAACACTGAATTAACGCGCGCTGCCCCACACCTAGCATGCGCTAAGTCTCAACCCTAGCGTGCGCTAATCTGCAGACATAGCGTGCGCTAAACTGCTCGTCCAGAGAGCAGAAGTAACCTACTGCCAATGCTGTACTCTAATCATTAGCGCATGATACTAGCTAAATTAGCGTGCGCTACTCAACAAAATTAGCGTGCGCTACACATGTAATATTCGCATTTTTCCTTTTTCCGTTATTCATTTTGGTGCATTTTTCATTTTTAGCGACTCGCTTGTAACCGTATTGATATTTCGAGAATATCTAATACTGGACTTTTTGTCATCCGGGTTTGTTTCAAACATGTTTTACTCAATTCCGTGTTTAATATCATTCCCGTCGCTTTTTGGTTCGATTCTCGTAATCGTTGTTCAGAACTGCCATTTTGGGGTTGCCGTAAATCCATCTTATGTTATTATGCGTGTTGTGAGATTTTTTTTGGTGTTTCAATCGGGAATCGTGTGTTTCGTATGTTTTGGGACGTTTTATAATTTCCCAAAATTATGGGGAAATTACTATCCTTGTTGTTTCCGAACCTTTAGGTAGTCGGAGTGAGCTCGGGCTTTCCCTTTGTTGTTTCCTGGTTTGGCTGCAGTAGCTGGTTTGATTGCTGGGGTGTTCATATCTGGACATTCTCGAATTTGATGATCTGGGCTGCCGCAACGCAGGCACTTTCCGAGCTTCCTCCAACACAACTCTGATTTATGCCCTTTCCTTCCACAGTGGGTGCAAGGCGCTGTTGGTTTGTTGAGAACTGGTGCCTTCATTCCACTCGAGCTTCCTTGAGTTCCCGTCCTCTTAAACTTCTGTGGTGGCGTTGATGTTGGTCGGGTAGCAGGCCTCTTAGCGTTGTTGGAGAAACGGCTTTGTTGTTGAGCTAACCTCGCAGTTCCGCTCTCGATCCGGGTAGCGGCTTCCACTGCTTGGGTAAGTGTCATCAACTGGACAGTTAGAAGACTCTGTTGAAGCGACTGCCTCAGTCCTCTAGTGAACTTATAGAGCTTGTCCTCCTCAGTTGTAACCAATCCCGGTGCGTATTTAGACAATCTATTAAACTGGGCTTCATATTGAGCGACTGTCATAGTTCCTTGCTTCAAGTGATAGAACTCGTCTCGTCTAGCCTCTCTGGCTGCTGCTGACACGTACTGAGTTCGGAAGTCGGTCAGGAAGTTAGCCCATGTTCTGACACGGTTTTCTCTCGTCCAGCGCTTGTTGACATTCCTCCACCAGTCATGAGCTGCGGACTCGAGTCGGAATGCAGCCAGCGATATCCGTTGTTCATCAGTATACTGAAGGGCGTTGAAAATTCCCTCAATTCTCTCCAGCCAGAGTTCAGCTTTGATATCGTCAGGTTCCCCGTCAAAGGTCGGCGGGTTGAAACGTAAGAATCTTTCCAGGGTACGATCATGAGTTTCATTATGGTTCCCGTTGTTAGCAGTCTGTTGGTGTAGGAAGTTCGTCAGTTGAGTGAGGGCTTGGGCCATGGCATCGTTCCCATTTCCTCCTCGTAGAGGAGAGCGTGAGCGATCATCGCGTTGATGCTGCTCTTCACGATTCATGCGAGGACGTCCGCGTCTTCAGTCAGCCATCTAATATAAGTTAGGGGAATGTGTGAGGATTAGCAATTTTATGTGGAGTTATCAGTGATTTATGTTGTCATGTAGATTTAAGCGCATAATTGAGCATGGATAATCATTAGGACAGTGAACTTAATGATTCAACAAATATGCTTATACGATACTAACGACAAAGGAACGATAATACTCCATTTTTAAGAAGACAATGAAGTTGAGTGGAGTTTAAAGGAATTTCATCAATTTCGAATGAATAGTGATATGACTTTGAGAAAATAGATAAGTGAAATAAACTATATCCGTTTCAAGAGTTCAACAAAAGGATTGATTCAGTTGGGGAAATGCCGTGGATACTTAATCAAGTACTTTGGCCAATGACTTAGGGATTTTAAATTTGACTATGCATATTCCAAGTGAATAGCGACAAGTCGAAAGAGATCTTTAATGAGAATTGACTCGATATATCTACATTAGGTCTCAATCCTATGGTTCACTTCGTCCTAGGTGGAATTCACGTCTAAGTCCGAAGAATCCTATCCTGGTTAGCCCGTTGTAAGTGTCCTTCTCACAAAGCGGGCTCTGATACTACTCCTGTCACGCCCCCAACATCGGGAAGGACGAGGGCGCGACGCATCGGTCGATCAATCAATCAAAATGCGATAATAAATAGCGGAAGCAAAATAAATATTGGATAACATTTCAAACAACCATCTTAGCCCGATGTACTAAGATTCGCTGTGACAAAGCTGATAATCGAAATTACACTATTCATAAGTTTGCCGCGGAAAAATACCAAACGAATTAAGTACGAAGCATAACTAACTGTTACAAGTTGGGATAACAACAGAAATTCTAAGAACAGAAGTCCTAAATCTTGAAGACAATCTTCTATTCGGCCTCTTCCACGCAGCCTTCTTCGTCCTCTGCTGTTTGCTCATTCTCTGGTTTAAAAGAGAAAATGGTGGGGTGAGACAAAAGGTCTCAGTGAGTGGGTGATCGTGTGCGAGTGTGGCTCTTTTCTTTGAAAATATTTATAAGTGATGCATGATTTTATCAGTTATAAAAAAAATGGGAACAATCACTATTATGTCGAAATTTTATAAACCATAATCATTGTGTAGTTGTAATATTATAATCCTGTCCCCGTGGATGAATATCAAGTCAAGCAGTCAGTCAATCAGTCAATCAGTCAATTCAGTTTCGAATCCTGCCGATGTGGACTTTGGATTCTAGACTCTCCTTATTACTCCTAGCAAGATAGGTCGTCGCCCCAAGATTTGGACCGTCGCCCCAAGATGATGAGCCTTCGCTCTCACACTTAGCGTGTGCTTCCTTATCTCTTATTTGGGCTCGGTATGTCCTTAGCTGTGGGTCAATACCCGAATCACACCATAATCGCGATTATACCCCAAGTCTACGACCCAGGTCCCTCGAAACACTCCGTTCCTCGGTTATAGGAATAGGAAACAACAATAGCCTTGTTCATGAACCGCAGCCGCACTGCTCGATCCAAGACTCGGTCTAACCGTCCCTGACATGATTTGGGACTCTAGAGGTGGCCCCTACAGCTCAAGAGGTGGCCCCCGGATTGTAGGTCGGCACTCTATTTCATATGGACTCAAGAGGTGGCCCCCGTCCGTCGACGTGGCACTTTGTTCCGATAGAGTTAGAGGCGGACCCGTCCGTGGAACTTTGTTTGTATAACACTTAGTTCCCGGACAGTCATAGTTGTCAATTTGACGCATTTCACAAGTATCACGTAAACGTTCGGTCAGTGAGGTTAATAGCGTCTTTTGATTAAGTATAGAATATGGTTAATTTTATTTGTGGCCCGGTAATGCGGAATAGGACTTGTATATAAACTCAAAAATATTCTCAATAATTTATTAACGGTCTGATGAGTTCAGATCAGATATATTAACTGGGTAGGTTCGACGAAACGAAACGAGAGTTTCGTAAATAGTTTGAAAGGACGTTTTTTACCCTTAGGTTCAAACCTAAGCATTGGAGTATGAAACGAAATCGGATGGTTATGAAATTTCATGAGGAAGCCAAAAATAATTCCTCGACTCCAGATTTAAGGAAAATTCGGAAATTTCCAGTTTCGGGACTGAAATTTCCAGAAATTACGATATTGCCCCAAAACTCAAGGAAATTGTTCCGAGGCATATAGAGTTATGAATTTAGCTCGGAATTTAACGAAATTTTACGAGATGACTCGTTATGAACCTGGAATTACAGATTTGTGAAAATTACAGAAAATTTCGGACCTGGTACAGAAGTTTGAATTTTTTGCGTTTTGGCCCCGAAATTATTTAAAATTTGCGATTTGGACTATTAAGTTTAGATATCGAACTCCGAATCGCTTGAAACTTTATGGACAGCCTATACATGGTATAATATGTACTGTACAAGGTCCAGAATATTGCATTTTCGAAATTTTCAGTTTAGTCCACAAATTGTTGTTAAACATGTTTTATGGATTGTATATGCA
This sequence comes from Orobanche coerulescens, assembly GCA_033398695.1. NCBI lineage: Eukaryota > Viridiplantae > Streptophyta > Magnoliopsida > Lamiales > Orobanchaceae > Orobanche > Orobanche coerulescens. Next base: position 1,742,105 of record JAWKAU010000021.1, read on the forward strand.
TATCTTCCGTTTGTTTCAACCCGAAGGGTGATTTCGGTGTTCTTAAGATGTAGTGAACATTTAATGTTCGATTAAATGTTCAAATGAGTTTTCCTTCGATAGCTTGATGTGATCTACGTTGTTTTGGTCTTGATCCTTGTCGTAATCATGTTTTTGTTGTTTCTTCCTGAGGATTATAGGTGCTCGAGGATTCCGAGTTGATCTCCGTTTTGTGTCGGTGATTCGTGTGGTGTTATTCTCGTAGTGTTCGCGGTGCTATTGTATTCTTGATTATGTTCAGGAGTTCGGGGCTGCCCGACCGCATCCCGTTCATCATCTCATTTTGGATCGTGGTTTCGAGGCAAGTATTTTCTTATGCGATTTGTGTCCTGCTAATAGAGTTTACATGTTGGATTTACGATGGTTGGTCCACCCTCGTGAATATAATTCGTGTGAATTGATTATGATTTGATTATTTTGAACGTTGAGGGCTTTAATGATACCCTTGCTTGTTTAATGTTGTGGAATCGTGTATTCCGTGTTAACTGTGTTGTTATGTTGAGATCGATTGTTCATGATGGAGGTATTGTGATGAGTATGATAATGGTGTCGGGTAAGTGGACATCTCTAGTAAATATTCTTAATGAACTTACATTCTTAGCATATTAGTATTGCATGAGTGGTGTGTGTGTGTGTATGCTCACTACGGGTTAGATCCGACGGGGTCTCGGTAGGGGTCCACAGAGGCGTGGATCCGCGAGCTTTGCTTTTAACCATTACGGGTTAGATCCGACGGGGTCTCGGTAGGGGGTCCACAGAGGCATGGGTCCGCGGTTAATTGTGGTGCATTTTTATTAATGTGTTTTAGATTATGGCGTTTCCGGAAATGAGTGTTTTTGAACGGTGATTTTCATGATTGCATGCATTGACTAAATGTGTAAGAGGTAAGTTGTTCATTTGCCTACTTGGCTAGGATGGCACTAGAATATTTGTCGTATGTGTTTAGTCTTTTAGTTGTGGGGTTTTGATGTTGGAAAATGGAGCTTGCTATTGTTCTCATGTACTATGATTTGATGAGGAATTTATTTTCAAACACTTCGTTGATTGCTTTAAAATTAATAAAAACCCTCGGGAAGGCTTTGGTAGTTAATTGTCGTACCCAGATCGTGATTTCTATTTGTTTGTTACATTTCGTATGATTTCGTACATGCACTAGCAAAATAGTGGGATTTTGCTAACCCTCGAGTGATCGGGGGGTGGATGTCTGTATTGCATTCAAGTTTTGGGGAGAATAACACAGGGTCGGCATGAAGGATGATAAAAGATGATTGATACTAATCACATGAGGATCCATACGATGTCGTATTGGTTTGGTTGTACTTTATTTCCGCTGCAGTATTTTCCCCGTTGTACGGGAGTATGTTGTATTTTGACCCCTGTGTGGGTATGTATTGAGATTGAGTTGTATGTATTGATTGAAAGACCAAATCGATCTACTGGGTCATTTTTTTAGCCTACAAGGCGATGTTGAGATGTTTAATTGTGTTACTAGCCAGGTAGATCCTTGAGAGAAGGGTTTACGGTGTGTAATATTCCTGAGTGGATTGGGGGTGTTACATAAATGGTATCAGAGCTTAGGTTGTGGAAACCTAAGCTGTTGGGTCAAGTTGTGTCTTTTGAGTTTTGTCTCATCGGATTTTATCTAACTAAGCCATGTCGCGACGCGTCGTCTGAGTTTGTTGGTCGTGATTAGTATCGTGGGGTGATCATCATCTTCGTGCGACCTGTGGATGTAAGTCTCCCTTCTTTGTGTTGTGCCTCATGTGACATGAGCTACTTGTATGATTATTTGTTACGTGATGGAATCCTTCTGTGGATTTTGATGTCGTGATACTTGTTTATTTGACTCATATATTTAGTTTTTATGAGGATTGTTGTCGCTGCTTATGTCTTTTCGACCGTTGCTTTGTCCGCTGCTAATGATTTTCGAATTGATTTGCTCGTTTTGCAAGTATTCTTGTGAAACCTTTGTGCTTAATATGGAATGAGAATGTATGTGTGTGTGATTTGCTCACTCCGGGAGGATCCGACGAGTCCTCAGGGGAATCCGTGACTTCACTACGGATTCACGAGTTTGTTCGCTAGCCAGTTCGGAAGGGTCCTTAGAGGCCTCGAATGGTATCAGTGGCTTTGCCCCGATCCTAGGCGGGTTTCGACTGTGATATTTGGCTGTTGTTTTCCGGTAAAAGACATGTATTGTTTTTATTTTGAACGATTTGATGCGTGTGCTATGATGTGTATAAGCCAATGTTGATACGTGTGAATTTGGGCATTCTGGCCTATTGGATTTCTGAAAACCTTGAGTATCCTAGAAAATAAATTTCGAGACGCACTTTTAAAATGGATTATTTTCTCGCAGTATTTTCAAGGTGCCTACTAGTGCCGCAGTATGTTTCAAGATTCTTCTACCTTGAGGACCAAAATATTTTCAAATATTTTCAGTAATTTGGAAATGCATTTGCTTAGACCCGAAGGTCGAATATTTCTGAAAGTTTTAATTAAAAGAAAAGTGTCCTCATTTTTATCAAACACAAGATGGTTTTTCAGAGTATCGATAACGATGTTCCATGTTTGTATTACCTTTTTTTTTTTGAAATATGATATTCAATATCAACTAATGTTCCCAAAATTGTTTTCAAAAAGGTGGTTTTCGTTTTTAAAACCTATCGTTCCTGTGTGCGGTCCGGGAATGTATGTATGATGTTCGCACTGTTGTTAGGGTGTTAACCCGAGTTGTGATTGAATTGGTGGTGTGAGCGTTGAGTCGTTCGCCACACATTTGTTGTGTTTGCCATCTGTGAGAGGTTTGATGTTGGTCTTTAATGTTGTCGTTTCGTGGTGATTTGCGTGTTATCGCACCTGTGCGAGCTGTTAGAGCTTGGGTTTGTATGATTGTGTACATCTGTGTTTGTTTCAGGATGTTATGTAATTGTTTGCTAGTTATCGTTCGTTGAGATCGCCGAATGTATGCCGTCGTTGCTGTGATTTTGTGTATGTGGGTTGCCTTACGTTGATATGGTGTGCTGAGTTGGCATCTCCGGTATGTTATTTTGCGATGTTAGATTCCATTGTACCTAGCAGTTGTATTTTCGGTATGCCGAGGTAATTCATCTGTAATGTGCCGGGGCATGTTCGTGCAAATTGTCCTTCCCCGCCAGTAGCAGATTACAAGTGTGGACTCGAGGGGCACAGAATCCAGTTTTGCGAGTTGGTTGCCGAGTCTTCCGAGTACGAACTTCAGCACATATATCAGGATCTGCTTTGAGAGGCCTTTGAAAGATGTTTCTATCAGTTGCTTGTTGTGTTGTTACCTTGCTTTCGTTGTTGTGAGTTTCGGGGATGACACTTCTTTTAAAAGAGGTCGAATGTAATACTCGTATTATTTTTGACTTCTGGAGCTATTAGACGCACTTTTCGTTTTTGTTCTCTTTCTCAATTCTATCGACTCGCTCGTGTTTCTTGGTACTTTCTGAACTTGTTTGGTATCTCGGTTGTTATCGTTCGAACGGGTTGTGACCTTGTTTCGGATCAATCTGTTTGTCGTTGTGACTTTTCCGAGTTCGGTTCGATTCTTGTGAACCTTGTTCGAAATTAACGTCCCTTAGTTTCTACAGGTTTTTTTTATATCTTGAGTTGAAGTATAAACTTCGGAGTCATTGTTCGACCGTTGTTATTCGATCATTGTTGTTCGATCATTGTTGCTCGATCATTGTTGTTCGACTATTGTTGTTCGATCATTGTTGTTCGATCGTTGTTGTTCGATCATTGTTGTTCGGTCGTTGGTGTCCAATCATTGTTGTCCGATCGTTGTTGTTTGATTGTTGTTGTTCGATCGTTGTTGTTAGTTAGTTATTGTTCGATCATTGTTGTTCAATCGTGGTTGTCTGATTGTTGTTGTCTGATCTCGTACTGTGAAGAATTGTCGTTCACAGTTGGTTAGCTATTTCGATTACGGTCATTTGGGACACCGATCTGTGCATTACGAGATGGTAGCTGAGAGGTTCGGGGATCGAGTTTGCATCTCTACTCCGAAAGGACACAGAGATGCCTAGTGTGGTTTTCGAGAATTTCGGCGTGGTCGGAGTTCTTCGTGGTTATCCTTGCGGATCGTTTTGTGTTTATGTTCTATTTTCTTGACTGTGCATGTTTCCTAGTAATAGGTACTTTTGTTTTGTGATTGTTCGAATAATTGACTTGATTGCGTTATCTGTTTTGTGATGCTTGGCACTTGTTGATTGTGTTATGCTCCTGCTTGTGGCATTGTGATGGTTGTCGTTGAACGTGTTTCCACGCCGTATGTTCGTTTGCGTTCTTGTAACGTCTCGCCGATGGGCGTAACATATGGGTTCTTGTGTATCTCGTTGAGATGTTCCTCGTGGGATATTGTTCCTCCCTACTTATTTTTAAGTTTCGGGAAGAAACATCTTTTAAGGAGGGTAGTATGTAATATCCGCAATTTCGATTTTCGGTAAATTTCCTTTTTTTGGCAGGAGTCCATTTTAACGGCTTGCTTGTGAAATTTTAGTCATTCTGAGAATGATTAATTCTGAACTTTTTGACGTTCGAGTTCATTTCGGTGTCGTTTTGCTGAGTTCCGTGATTTTTGGCGACTTTTTCTACATTTGAGTTTGATTCTTGCGAATCTCGTTCGAAACTGTTGTTTCATGTTCCCCGTAAGTCCGTTTAACTTGGTTAGACGTGTTGTGAACTTTGGTTTGGTTATTCGATCACGTATCGTGATTTTCGGGCATTTTGGGCCATTTTGTAATTTCCCAAAGTTGTGGGTGTCCGCCTTCCTGTTATTTCTGAGTCGTTAGCGCATGCTACATCCGGGTGGTTCGTGACAAGGTGCTATAGTTAGCGCACGCTATGGGTTTGGTAGCGCATGCTAACTGGTAGTTCGAGGCAGTCCAGGAGCTACTGGACTAGAGTCTCGTTAGCGAATGCTACGGTTGGTAGATAGCGCGCGCTATCGTCTGCTTAGCGCATGCTATCTGTCCTTTCTAGCGCACACTACCTGGTAGGTGCAGATCTGTCTAGGAACCACTGGACTGGATTCTAGGCTCGTTAGTGCACGCTACGCGTATTGTCTAGCACACGCTAATAGTGTTGCGGGCGAAATGTCTGGGGCGCTGACCCCGTTAGCACGCGCTAATGCGGTGTGTTTAGTGCACGCTAATAACTGTCCAGTATAAATACTGGACAACACCCTTTATTCCGTCATTTCTCTCCCTTTTCGTCTCTTTTCGTCGGGAGCAAGTTCTTGGGGCGATTTTTGGCGCTCTTCATCATCAAGTGTCATCTGGGGATAGATTTGTGTGTGTTTAACATCATTTAATCCATTGTTCTACGCCGGATCGAGGTATTTTTCTTGCTTCCCTAGAGTTGACTTTTTGGGAGTATTGTTCTTGATTCCAAATCCAATCCAGTTTAGAGGAATCGATTGGTGTTAGATGTTGTTGTTAAACATGTTTTATGGATTGTATATCCATATCTTTGGTTTGTTTCAACCCGAAGGGTGATTTCGGTCTTCTTGAGATGTAGTGAACATTTAATGTTCGATTAAATGTTCGAGTGAGTTTTCCTTCGATAGTTTGATGTGATCTCCGTTGTCTTGGTCTTGATCCTTGTCATAGTCATGTTTTTGTTGTTTTTTCTGGAGGAATATAGGTGCTTGATGATTCCGAGTTGATCTCCGTTTTGTGTCGGTGATTCGTGTGGTTTTATTCTCTTAGTGTTCGCGGTGCTATTGAATTCTTGATTATGTTCAGGAGTTCGGGGCTGACCGACCACATCCCGTTCATCATCTCGTTTCGATCGTGGTTTCGAGGCAAGTATTTTCTTATGCGATTTGTGTCCTGCAAATATTACATGTTGGATTTACGATGGTTGGTCTACCATCGTGAATATGATTCGTGCGAATTGATTATGATTTGATTATTTTGAACGTTGAGGGCTTTAATGATACCCCTGCTTATTTAATATTGTGGAATCGTGTATTCCATGTTAATTGTGTTGTTAGGTTGAGATTGATTGTTCATGATGGAGGTATTGTGATGAGTATGATAATGGTGTTGGGTAAGTGGCCATCTCTAGTACGTATTCTTAATGAACTTATATTCTTAGCATATTAGTATTGCATGAGTGGTGTGTGTGTATACTCATTACGGGTTAGATCCGACGAGGTCTTGGTATGGGTCCACAGAGGCGTGGGTCCGTGGTTAATTGTGGTGCATTTTTATTAATGTGTTTTGGCTTATGGCGTTTCCGGAAACGAGTGTGTTTGAATGGTGATTTTCATGATTGCATGCATTGACTAAATGTGTAAGAGGTAAGTTGTTCATTTGGCCTACTTGGCTAGGATGGCACTAGAATATTTGTCGTATGTGTTTAGTCATTTAGTCGTGGGGTTTTGATCTTGGAAAATGGACCTTGCTATTGTTCGCGTGTACTGTGATTTGATGAGGAATTTATTTTCAAACACTTCGTTGATTGCTTTCAAATTAATAAAACCCCTCGGGAAGGTTTGGGTAGTTAATTGTCGTACCCAGTTCGTGATTTCTATTTGTTTGTTACATTTCATATGATTTCGTACTTGCACTAGCAAAATACAGGGATTTTGCTAACCCCCGAGTAATCGGGAGGTGGATGTTTGTATTGCATTCAGGTTTTGGGGTGCATAACACAGGGTCGGCATGAAGGATGATGAAAGATGATCGATACTAATCACATGAGGATCTATACGATGTCGTATTGGTTTGGTTGTACTTTATTTCCGCTGCACTATTTTCCCCGTTGCATGGGAGTGTGTTGTATTTGGATCCCTGCGTGGGTATGTATTGAGATTGAGTTGTATGTATTCATTGAAAGACCAAATCGGTCTACTGAGTCATTTTTTTAGCCTTAAAGGCGATGTTGAGATGTTTAATTGTGTTACTAGCCTGGTAGATCCTTGAGAGAAGGATTTACGACGTGTAATATCTCTGAGTGGATTGGGGGTTTTACAAAGTTAAACCGTTTTCCTTCTCTATTGGACAAGGAATCAACCAATCTAGCTTTCTATGGGGACTAGATAAACCTCACTTAGATATCGATTGTGATTCTAACAATGCCGGATCCTTGATCCTAATAACACCGAATCTAATTGTATCCTTTTCTTTTTTCTCTCTTGTATGATTTCGTGTATAACACTCAATCACTAAGGAATATAAGCTCAAATACAACAACTAGAATGAATACAATGATATCTCAAGTATGAACGATTTGCTCAAGGTTGTTTTTTTTTTTTGTTTGATACCAAATGGTTTGGTATTTATAGGTTCAAAGGCTCAACTAGCCATTACTGCATCTGTCTCTTTAGCGTGTGCTAGCTCTTCAGTTTAGCGTGCGCTATGCTCAGTAGCGTACATGTAGCGTGCGCTACCTGTTGATCTGATTGAGTCCAATAACTTACTGCCCATCCATTAGCGTGCGTTATCTTATCCATTGTGTACGTTAAGTACACATATTAGCATACGTTAATCTTGAATTGTAGCGTGCGCTAAGCATATATCCGTTGCTTGTTTTTGACTTCTGACTTCTGACTTTTCACCAAATCTTCAAACGTTCATATGTTTGAATTCAAATGCTGTTTAGCATGCACTAAAGCTCATTCATAGCGTGTGCTATGTCTTATGTCAGTGCATACGTCATCTGTATTGAAAGTCTTCACAACGGTCATATTCCTTCGATAGTGTGCGTTAGGCTTCAAGTGTAGAGTGTGCTATCTTTATCAGGTGACTCTGTCTTCAGGTGACTTTGAACTCGTCTGATCTGCAGACAGGTACCGTTAGCATGCGCTAACCTTCATTTCTAGCATGTGCTAGCTTTGCAGTTTGCTCAGCTTTTTGCGTCTTCGACTCCTTCGTTGTTTTGTTTCACTTCTTTGTTGTTTTCCGTTGTTTAACAACTTAATCATCAAAACTCTATTAATGAATATTTGGAATAAAATATTCCAATATAAGGTACTAGAAATTTGCAAAAACAGGGCTGTTTTGGTAAAGATAAATTGTCTTATGTGAAGTTTTGTGATTCCTGTGTGATTGGAAAACAACATCGTGTTAAGTTTCCTAGTTCCCAGTTATTGCACCTTGCACTATTTGCATGATGATGTGTGGGGGCCGTCTAGTGAGCTTGGGCATGGTGAAAATAGATATTTTTTATATGTGAATAATAATTACTCTCAAAAGGTCTTTATGTTCCTTTAAAAAATAAGTCAGATGTCTTTGAGAAGTTTAAAAACTGGAAAACTTCGATTGAAGAGCAAAAGGAAATAAAATTAGAATCTTGAGTACCGATAATGGTCTTGTGTTTTGTAATCAATTCTTTGATGACCTATGTACCCAATTTGGTATTCTGAGATATAAGACTATCCCATACACGCCCCAGCAGAATGGGCTGGCTGAACGAATGAATAGAACGTTGCTAGAAAGAGTCAGAAGCATGCTTGCTACGTTTGGCCTTTCAAAAAAGGTTTTGGGTGAGGATTTAGTAACTGCTGCTTATTTGATCAATAGATCTCCTTCCGTGCCATTAAATAGTAATTACACAGAGTGTCTATGGTCTGGTCAATCTATTGACTTTTCAAATCTACGTAAGCTCGAGCCTCATTCGGTGAGATGTGTGTTCTTTGGATACCCAAAAGGGGTAAAAGGCAATATAGTTTAGCTAAAAGGACGACCCAATTTTAAAATGCTTAATTGTCGTGATGTTATTTTCAATGAAAATGAAGTTCCTTGCCTTTTTCCAGATCCGAAAAATCCCCCTGCTCCAAACGAGGTGGAGCTGCACATTTACTTAAATGGTACTGATAATGTGCAAACTGAAACTGATCTTGATAATCATGATGATGCTAATGTGCATGATGAAACTGAGGATATACCTTAAGTAGACTTGCATGATTATCAACTTACTAGGGATACGCCTAGGCAAGATGTTAGAAGGCCATCTCACTTGAATAACTTTCATATGACTTTGTATGTTTCAGCATATCTGAATCAATTGATAATTGTGAACCCCAATCATAAGATGATGCCTTGAAATCTAAGAATTCGGAATAGTTGGTCTTAACGTAATGAATAAAGAAATGACTTCATTGCACATAACCTTCTGCCAAAACCCGCCAACTCTTCTGTTGTTGACTGCAAATGGCTTTTCAAAGTAAAGAATGAAAACGATTCTGTCAGATTCAAAGCAAGACTTGTTGCTAAGGGTTTCACTCAGAAAGAAGGTATTGATTATACTGAAATCTTTGCTCCTCTTGTTAAATTCACCACTGTGCGAATAATGTTTGCTCTGGTTGCATAATTTGATTGGGATTTAAAATAGTTAGATGTTAAAAATGTTTTCATGCATGGTAAACTTGAAGAAAATATTTTCATGAGACAGCCTGAAGGCTTTGTTTATATTAAGCACCATAATCATGGTTGTTTGCTTAAGAAGTCACTTTATGGTTTAAAACCTTCCCCTAGACAGTGGAATAAAAAGTTTGATGAATACATGCTCTCTCTTAAATTTACTAGGAGTAGTTATGATCATTGCTTGTATTTCAAAAATGATTCCAAAATTCCTGTTTTCTAGCTCATATATGTTGATGATATGCTCTTGGTGGGTCCGTGTCTGAAAACAGTGGATTGTGTCATTAAATGCTTGAGTGCTAAATTTGACATGAAGTGTCTTGGGGATGCCAAAAGAATCCCTGGTATGAATATCCATCGGATCAAAAGAATTATGTAATTATTTTAAACCATGATATCTATGTGCAGAAGATCTTATCTAACTTTTCTATGCTCCATTATAAACGTGCTAGTGTGCCTTTAGCTAACCATTTCATTCTTAGTAAAGATTAGCCCCCTAAGACTGATTATGATACTGAATACATGGAACATGTGCCGTATTATAATGTTATAGGCTCAGTTACGTATATGATGGTTAGTATGAGACTCGATATTGCTTTTGTTGTTAGTTAACTTAGTTAGTATATGGCTACCCTGGGGATCTATCATTGGCAAGACGTGAAATGGATACTCAGATATTTAAATGGTTCTGCAAAGTACGATTTAAAATTTCTAAAACACCCCCAAGGTGTAAAATTGGTAGGTTACATGGACTCAAATTATGCTGCAAAACGTGATAATCGCAAGTCTACTACCTCCTATATGTTTACTCAAAGTGCCGCACCCATTAGTTGGAAATCCCAATTTTAACCTGCAATCACTTTATCAACCACTGAAACTGAGTATGTTGCAAGTACATAAGCGTTAAAGGAAGCAATTTTGTTAAAAGGACTTTTATCTGAAGTTGGTTTTCTGAAAGATAAAGTTGAGGTTTTTTCGGATAGTCCATCTGATATAAAACTTTGCAAAAAATCCTTATTTTCATGATAGAACAAAACATATTGATGTTCGTTTTTGTTTTATTCGAGATGTTGTTGCTAAACAAATAATCTATCTTGAAAAACTACCATCTCAATTTAATCTTTTTAATATGGGTACTTAGCGTTTGCCCGTTGAAAAATTTAAATCCTGTTTGAAGAGGTTGAATTTCGATTCAGTAGAATAAAATTCTAAACTTTGTGTTTATTAGGGGTTTCCTTTGTGATTTAGTTTTCTTTGTGACTACTTTACCATACGTACTTTGAGTGTGAGTGCAGGTAACCCTGGAGCCAGGCAATGATGAGATTCCTCCTGAACCCAATAATGCAATTTGACTGGTTGATCCAAAAAGGTGGAGAAATATTATATTTTTTGCCCTAACCGGCCCAATATATATCTCCATTTAATTGGCCCATACCTTATATTAGCTGGCTCAATGCCCTTCGAGGCCCCGAGTGAAATCATCTGTCCAATCGGTATTATTATTATTCCTTCCATGTGGACCACCCGATGCCCTTATAAAAAACCCTAACCCTAATGTCTGTGATGTCTCCCTCATTTTGAATCCCTTTATTTTAGTCTCTTCTCTCCCGTTCCACCCGGATGACCACTTCTCCTCCCTCCCATTTTTCTCGTCTTCTCCGATGGATTCTCACTAGTTCCCATTCTTATCTCTTCCACCTTACACCTAGTATAAATAGGTGTAACCATTTGAGGAGAAAAACATACTGAGAACAAACTTCTGAAATCCGAGTGAATTGTGCGAAACTTCTTTTGTGTGATCCGTGAGTAATAGAGGGACGGTTCGTGTGATTCTGGGTTGTTTGAAGGTGATTCGGGGCATTGTGGTCGGTCAACGATAGTTTGGTATCCCTTCCTTTGTGGAAACGTGATTTCAGTATCAAATTGCTAGGGTTCGAAGATCTAAGGGATTTTCTCGAATCTCACTCTCTTCTGATTAGTTATATATCAATATATAATATATACAATATGTTATTACATATATATATATATATTAATATTAGTTATTATATATTATAATATTGGTCGAATTTTGTTTAGGATTCAAACATATAACCTGAACTGTTGTGCCTTGTTGTATGTCTGATTTGTTCTGGACTTGAGTATCTTGTCATTAGTGTTGCTGGATTGATTATTGACCGAAAAAGATTTGTTCTCTGCTTGGCTAATCTCCTACCGATTACATTTATATTCTAATTAATTAAGTTGGCCAATAATTCTTAAACCCTTTCCCGTACAATAAAATTATGTAGTATTTATATTTGTTAATCCGCATTGTATTATTGATTCTTGTTTATTTAAGTACTGGATGGATACCAAACAATTTTTGTCAAGCGACTCAAGGAAACAGTCGCGTCATCATTAAAATTTTGGAGGATTCTCAAAAACTTTATGGGCAATGCACTAACAAGGACAAATCCCTATTTTTATTTGCCAAGAATATTTTGGGTTGTGAACGAAGGCTCACTTACTTTATCATACTTGGGTGTCCCTCTTCTTTATGGTTTCCCCATATGTAGTCACTTGAAGGCAATACTAGATAAAATTATTAAGAAATTCAGTAATTGGAAAGGTCGAGCGCCTTTTTGTCGGGAGAATTTGTTTAATGGATTCAGTCATCTTGAGTTTTAATGGTTCACTCGATGTGGTTGTATAAGTGGTCGGTTAGTATTTGCAAATATCTTGACCGAGCAGACTAAAATATCATGTGAACATGAGATATCAAAGTAAAGGCTTAGTTACGGTCGCTTGGTCTTAGTTATGTGTGCCCAAATTAGAAGGCGGACTCAACATCTAACTGCTATCTATAATCAATGAGGCCTTCCTAATGAGATTAGCTTGGGTAGATTTCTCAGATCTAAATACCTTGATGTTAATCTAGAAACAAAACATAACAACTTTGTTTGCTTAATTTGTATACACATTTCTCCATATTTGAGAAGCTTGAAGCATCGATCTATGTAGATTGTTGGTTCGGTTAGATAATATTGCTTTTGTGGAATAACTTTTTAGATACCAAATGCAGGTAGGTTTGGTATTCCGTTCATCTAATGAATATGTCACTACTAGAAAAAACACTTTCTAAATCTGGTAAAATAGACATTCTAAATCAATTCAATAACCGTTATAGATCCAGCCGATGTAGAAAGTCTGGACTTTCTACATCGGTTTTTAGAACCGATCTAGAAAGTCTTCTTTCTACATCGGTTATTTAACCAATCTAGAATGTATATTTGAATATATCTAGAAAGTCTTATCTTTTTTCCAAAATAAATGACCCTAACTGTCACGCCCCCAACATCGGGAAGGACGAGGGCGCGACACATCGATCGATCAATCAATCAAAATGCGATAATAAATAGCGGAAGCAAAATAAAGATTGGATAACATTTCAAACAACCATCTTAGCCCGATGTACTAAGATTCGTTGTGACAAAGCTGAAAATCGAAATTACACTGTTCATAAGTTTGCAGCGGAAAAATACCAAACGAATTAAGTATGAAGCATAACTAACTGTTACAAGTTGGGATAACAACAGAAATTCTAAGAACAGAAGTCCTAAATCTTGAAGACAATCTTCTATTCGGCCTCTTCCACGAAGCCTTCTTCGTCCTCTGCTGTTTGCTCATTCTCTGGTTTAAAAGAGAAAACAGTGGGGTGAGATAAAAGGTCTCAGTGAGTGGGTGATCGTGTGCGAGTGTGGCTCTTTTCTTTGAAACTATTTTTAAGTGATGCATGATTTTACCAGTTATAAAAAAAATGGGAACAATCACAATTATGTCGAAATTTTATAAACCATAATCATTGTGTAGTTGTAATATTATAATCCTGTCCCCATGGGCGGATATCAAGTCAAGCAGTCAGTCAATCAGTCAATCAGTCAATTCAGTTTCGAATCCTGCCAATGTGGACTTTGGATTCTAGACTCTCCTTATTACTCCTAGCAAGATAGGTCGTCGCCCCAAGATTTAGACCGTCGTCCCAAGATTTGGATCGTCGCCCCTAGATGCTGAGCCTTCGCTCTCAGACTTAGCGTGTGCTTCCTTATATCTTATCTGGGCTCGGTATGTCCTTAGCTGTGGGTCAATACCCGGATCACACCATAATCGCGATTATACCCCAAGTCTACGACCCAGGTCCCTCGGAACACTCCGTTCCTCGGTTATAGGAATAGGAAACAACGATAGCCTTGTTCATGAACCGCAGCCACGCTACTCGATCCAAGACTTGGTCTAACCATCCCTGACACGATTTGGGACTCTAGAGGTGGCTCCTACAGCTCAAGAGGTGGCCCCCGGATTTTAGGTCGGCACTCTGTTTCATATGGACTCAAGAGGTGGCCCCCGTCCGTCGACGTGGCACTTTGTTCCGATATAGTTAGAGGCGGACCCATCCGTGGCACTTTGTTTGTATAGCACTTAGTTCTCGGACAGTCATAGTTGTCAATTTGATGCATTTCACAAGTAGCACGTAAACGTTCGGTCAGTGAGGTTAATAGCGTCTTTTGATTAAGTATAGAATATGGTTAATTTTATTTGTCGCTCGGTAATGCGGAATAAGACTTATATATAAACTCGAAAATATTCTCAATAATTTATTAACGGTCTGATGAGTTCAGATCAGATATATTAACTGGGTAGGTTCGACGAAATGAAACGAGAGTTTCGTAAATAGTTTGGAAGGACGTTTTTTACCCTTAGGTTCAAACCTAAGCATTGGAGTATGAAACGAAATCGGATGGTTATGAAATTTCATGAGGAAGCCAAAAATAATTCCTCGACTCCAGATTTAAGGAAAATTCGGAAATTTCCAGTTTCGGGACTGAAATTTTCAGAAATTACGATATTGCCCCAAAACTCAAGGAAATTGTTCCGAGGCATATGGAGTTATGAATTTAGCTCGGAATTTAACGAAATTTTACGAGATGACTCGTGATGAACCTGGAATTACAGATTTGTAAAAATTACAGAAAATTTCGGACCTGGTACAGAAGTTTGAAATTTTTGCGTTTTGGTCCCGAAATTATTTAAAAATTGCGATTTGGACTATTAAGTTTAGATATCAAACTCCGAATCGCTTAAAACTTTATGAACAGCCTATACATGGTATAATATATACTGTCCAAGGTCCAAAATGTTGCATTTTCGAAATTTTCAGTTTAGTCCTCAAACTTTGAGAAATTACAATTTATGCCCAAAAGCTCCGTTTACTCGTTTCAAGTCCCGTTTTGGCCGCAAGTAAATTATCCATATATCATAACATAATCATATAACACAAGATTTCAGATTTTGGTAGGGTTTCAACAACACATAGAAGAAAACATATAACTTTCAAGTTATCACAAAATCGGCACCCGATTACCAAATCGGTTGTCGTTTAAATTCGATAAATCATATTGCATGTTGTTATAACCATAACATTCATCTTTAAAAACATGCATTTACACAAGAAATTTCAGATTAGTACATACTTTCATAATTTTCATAATATATGATGATTATGTTTAAGAAAAACGAATTTCACATAGTTATACATAAAATCATAACATGAAATTATAACATGAAGATTTTAACATAGATCATATCAAAAGAATCTTGAAATACTTCAGATTTAACACATGCATCACAAGAAAAAGAATAGATTTCTACTTTAAAGTTTGAAAGAGTTTTCACCCACCTTGATCTTGTCGGATTTTGTCGGTTCTAAGTCTTGAAAGTTGGAAAACGACTTCTCCTCCATTTTGCGCTTTAGTTTCGGTAATCGTAGGTAGTTGGTACACCTTTGTATTCTCTGATCGGTCTTCGTCGAGATGTCATTTCGTGCACATCTGTCCTGCTGGCAGAGGCGCGTTACGGCCGTAAGCTAGGGCTATTACGGCCATAATGTTTTATAGTTACGGCCGTAAGTTCTTCTTTGTACGGCCGTAACCTAACTTCGTTTTTCTACATTTGATCCAGTTTTCACTTACGTGCGTAATATTCGTAAGTTACGACCGTAAGAGATGTTACGGCCATAACCTTATAGTTATACGGCCGTAAGTGAGCTTGGTTGTTTTGTCCAGATCCTTCCCCAGGAACAGTTACGGCTGTAAAGTGATACACTTACGGCCGTAATGTTCACAAGTTACGGCCATATGTGAGTGATGTTACAGCCGTAACATTTGCCAGATTTCATTCTTCTCTCTTCTCTTCGCGACGTGACGATTCCTCAGCCTAGGGGTTGTCATATTTTCACTCAAAGTCCATCGGAGAAATATATTCTAGCATCAAAACATCAACCTAACACCAAATCATCCGTTCTCCATCTTTGAATCAAGGTCAAACCTCTTAGAACCCTACTTTTGGAAAAATTGGGGATTTTCGATTTAATGTCCGATTCGTTCCGTGTTGTTGATTAATCCATGATGTATGTGATTAATCTTAGTGGTATTCATGCCTTCCCTATGAGTTCATGGTAAATTTCATGGTATTTGTGAAATTGAGAGGGTTCAGTTGAGATCCGCCCTCGTTGTTGGTTTTGTACGAATTTACATGAATCGTAGGTGGGTTTTTGGGCGTATTTCATTTTCGTATTCATGTAGAATTGGTTGTGATTATGTTTTTCGAATCATTAGGTTCGTGGTTGTCGGTTCCTAGCGATCGTGGTTGATTCTCCATTCCGTTCGTTTCGTCGTTAATTACTCAAAGCAAGTATTCTTGTGAAACCTTTATGCTTAACATAAAATGGTGATGTATGATATTTGTGTGCTTTGCTCGCTCCGGGAGGGTCCGACGGAGCCTCAAAGGAATCCAGTGGTTTAGTCCCGGATTCATGAGCTTGTTGGCTAGCCAGTCCGGGAGGGTCCATAGAGGCCTCGGATGGGACCAGTGATTTAGCCCCAGTCCTAGGCGATGCATGTGCGTGGTTTTGATTTTTGACTATAGCCAGTCCGGGAGGGTCCATAGAGGCCTCGGATGGGACCAGTGGTTTAGCCCCAGTCCTACGCAAATTGATTATTGACTGTTTGTTTTTCGGGAAAAGATATGTCTGGGTTTGGATTTTGAAATGACTTGATGCATGTACTATGAAATGTGTAAGCGAATGGTTTGCCTTGATTACTTGTACTAGCATAATTTCTAACCCTTTTGGGGACCCATTTTGGGGAAATTCTTGTTATGAATTTCAGGTGGTGTTCTGCCGGTACTTAGGTACTTTTGAATTAGGATATGTTTTGTATGTTAAATCGTATTTGTGAATTTGGGTGATGTCATGTTTACCGGTTGTATCGGGTGATTTCATTTAATTATTTGTTGTGGTGTTGTGTGTTTCTCGCTAACCGAGATGGTTAGACGAGCGGTATTATTTATTTAGCCGGGTGGATCCCGCGTAAGGGTCCACGACGCAGTAATATACCCTGAATATCTTGGGGTTGTTACAACACAACCAATTTAGCGTGCGTTAACGAGTGCAGACAGTAGTACAGACAACACTCAAAGTTGGAAAACGACGAATTCTTCCCCGGATGAAAACAACGCGCATCCGACACAAAACAATAGACTGGAGAAGACACACACACACACGATGGGTTCGAGTCAGAACCAAAACACTAAGAAAACAAGATTCCGACTACCCAAACGTTCGGAAAACGACAACGATAGTAATTGCCCCATAAATTTGGGAAATTATATAACGGCCCAAAATATCCTAAATATATGATACACGATCGAACACCAAACGAAAGCTCACAACATGCATAATAACATAAGGCGGATTTACAGCAACCCCGAAACGGTGGTTCCAAACAATGATTATGGGAATCGAACCAAATAGCGACGAAAAGTATAAATGAGAAAAGAAAGGGGTTGTTGATCACATGTCGATCAATAAATGAGAAAAGAAAGGGGTTGTTGATCACATGTCGATCAATTAACTAGTTAGTTGGGCTTCATTAGGAGAGTAAAACTCAACCTTGTGGGAGAAACCAGGAAGGGAAAGTAGTACCTCATCTTACACTCACAGTAAATCATATAGCGGAAAGCATGATATTAAAGTCATACATCCGATCACAAACTAATCCCTAGTAAGAAAAGGTGAAGAATCCTAACTAACAGGATATACTTACGAAAAAGACTACTCAGACATATCTTAGATAATACATTATGGTGGGGTACAAAGAAACAGTCTCTCAAGAAATCTCGAGTGATATTCCACCACATATTCCTCATCTCATTGGCTTTTTGTGATATAACATACGCCATCTATCAGCCTCTATATAGACATGAAAAACCCGAAATTGAACATGTCGAGGATGATAGTAATGCGGCTCTTTACCACCCAAGGAATCGGTAGAGAGAATATAAAGAATATAGACAAACATATGTGGAGTTAGATTCAAGATATAAATTTCCAAATATGATTCAGGGCAAGCTCGCATACAGTATTAGCTGCACTTAACTCCGCATAGAAACAAATGAAGTAACATTTTTATGAGTGAAACAAGCGCGAACAAAACCCCGATGGATTTGGAATATGCCCCGACAAGATGCCTCGCTAGGTGCACCTAGAGTGTTACCATCCATATCAATCTTACACCAACTGGAAACGCACACCACCTATAATCATTGATTGGCGAGATGAATTAGCTCGATCGGTATGCCCAAGTGACGACTAGTGGACATATCATCGATGTTATAGTTCATAAATCCAGCCTATATATGATGCATCTCCAATTGTGAAGCCCAAACTAGTGATATGATGGAAAGAGTACGAGCCACCTTTTTATCAAAAATACCTTTATTATGTGTGTCCCTTGTCACGCAAACTAAAGTAATAAGCATCATATGCCAAAGAAACTCAACATGGGGATAAAATGACAGTCGATAAATTGGAGTAAAAATTGCCACATCCCAAATGACAAGTCCACAGATGAAATATCTCCAGTAATCTTTCCCATGTACAATATCCATCCTACATGATAAGAAGCAATAATATATCAATTCCCTAGCATCCTAACAAAGGGTATATAAGGAGGCTCGAATACCATTTGATATATAATTGGCTCAAAGGGATATTTACACTAATTGAGTCCCCAAGCCGTAGAAGGACTACGGCGAGCACTCGGGCTGAATAATAAAGTACCAAACCCCATCCAAAAAAGTTCTAATATGAATTCCGAGAACATATTCATTAGATGAACGGAATACCAAACCTGCCTACATTTGGTATCTAAAAAGTTATTCCACAAAAGCAATATTATCTAACTGAACCAACAATCTACATAGATCGATGCTTCAAGCTTCTAAAATATTGAGAAATGTGTATACAAATTAAGCAAACAAAGCTGTTATGTTTTTTTCTAGATTAACATCAATGTATTTAGATCTGAGAAATCTACCCAAGCTAATCTCATTAGGAAGGCCTCATTGATTATAGATAGCGGTCAGATGCCGAGTCTGCCTTCTAATTTGGGCACATATAACTGAGACCAAGCGACCGTAACTAAGCCTTTACTTTGATATCTCATGTTCACATGATATTTTAATCTGCTCGGTCAAGATATTTGCAAATACTAACCGACCACTTATACAACCACATCGAGTGAACCATTAAAACTCAAGATGACTGAATCCATTAAACAAATTCTCCCGACAAAAAGGGGCTCGACCTTTCCAATTACTGAATTTCTTAATAATTTTATCTAGTATTGCCTTCAAGTGACTCAATATGGGGAAACCATAAAGAAAAGGGATACCTAAGTATGATAAAGTAAGTGAGCCTTCGTTCACAACCCAAAATATGCTTGGCAAATAAAAATAGGGATTTGTCCTTGTTAGTGCATTGCCCATAAAGTATTTGAGAATCCTCCAAAATTTTAATGATGACGTGACTGTTTCCTTGAGTCGCTTGACAAAAATTGTTGGGTATCCATCCAGTACTTAAATAAACAAGGATCAATAATACAATACGAATTAACAAATATAAATACTACATAATTTAATTCTACGGGAAAGGGTTTAAGAATTACAGGCCAACTTAATTAATTATAATATAAATGTAATCGGTAGGAGATTAACCAAGCAGAGAACAAATCTTTTCGGTCAATAATCCAGCAACACTAATGACAAGATACTCAAGTCCAGAACAAATCTGACATACAACAAGGCACAACAGTTCAGGTTATATCTTTGAATCCTAAACAAAATTCGACCAATATCATAATATATATTAATAATAACTAATATTAATATATATATATAATAGCATATTGTATATATTATATATTGATATATAACTAATCAGAAGAGAGTGAGATTCGAGAAAATCCCTTAGATCTTCGAACCCTAGCAATTTGATACTGAAATCACGTTTCCACAAAGGAAGGGATACCAAACTATCGTTGACCGACCACAATGCCCCGAATCACCTTTAAACAACCCAGAATCACACGAACCGTCCCTCTATTACTCACGGCTCACACAAAAGAAGATTTATTTCGCACGATTCACTCGGATTTTAGAAGTTTTCAGTGTGTTTTCTCCTCACATGGTTACACCTATTTACACTAGGTGTAAGGTGGAAGAGATAAGGATGGGAACCAGTGAGAATCCATCAGAGAAGACGGGAAAATTGGGAGGGAGGAGAAGTGGTCATCCGGGTGGAACAGGAGAGAAGAGACTAAGGGGATGCTTGGTAAAATAAGAAGGAATGGAAAGGGAATGGGAAAGGGAATGGAAATGAATGATACCTATACCACTCAAATTGTTGGGGTATGGGGGATTCCTCATTTTGGGGGAATTAGAGTCATAGTAGTGTAATTCCAAGCACACACTATGACTTTGATTCCCATACCTTACTCCCCAAACCCCTCAACCAAGCACTTCCTAAGAGAAAGGGATTCAAAATGAGGGAGACAGCAAAGACATTAGGGTTATGGTTATTTATAAGGGCATCAGGTGGTCCACATGGAAGGAATATTAATAATCCCGATTGGATAGTTGATTTCACTCAGAGCCTCGAAGGGCATTGGGCCACCTACTATAAGGTATGGGCCAATTAAATGTAGATATATATTGGGCCAGTTTGGGCAAAAAATATAATATTTCTCCACTTTTTTGGATCAACCAGTCAAATTGCATTATTGGGTTCCGGAGGAATCTCATCATTGCCTGGATCCGGGGTTATCTACACTCACACTCAAAGTAAGTATGGTAAAGTAGTCACAAAGAAAACTAAATCACAAAGGAAACCCCTAATAAACACAAAGTTTAAAATTTTATTCTACTGAATCGAAATTCAACCTCTTCAAATAGGATTTAAATTTTTCAACGGGCAAACACTTAGTACCCATATTAAAAAGATTAAATTGAGATGGTAGTTTTTCAAGATAGATTATTTGTTTAGCAACAACATCTCGAATAAAACAAAAACGAACATCAATGTGTTTAGTTCTATCATGAAAAATAGGATTTTTTGCAAAGTTTTATATCAGATGGACTATCTGAAAAAACCTCGACTTTATCTTTTAGAAAACCAACTTCAGATAAAAGTCCTTTTAACCAAATTGCTTCCTTTAATGCTTTTGTACTTGCAACATACTCAGTTTCAGTGGTTGATAAAGTGATTGTAGGTTGCAATTGGGATTTCCAACTAATGGGTGCGGCACTTTAAGTAAACATATCAGAGGTAGTAGACTTGCGATTATCACTGTTTACAACATAATTTGAGTCCAAGTAACCTACCAATTTTACACCTTGTGGGTGTTTTAGAAATTTCAAATCGTACTTTGCAGAACCATTTAAATATCTGAGTATCCATTTTACGGCTTGCCAATGATAGACCCCCGGGTTAGCCATATACTAACTAAGACAACTAGCAACATAAGCAATATTGAGTCTCATACTAACCATAATATACGTAGCTGAGCCTATAGCATTAGAATACGGCACATGTTCCATGTATTCAGTATCATAATCAGTCTTAGGGGACTGATCTTTACTAAGAATGAAATGGTTAGCAAAAGGCAACTAGCACGTTTATAATGGAGCATAGAAAAGTTAGATAAGATCTTCTGCACATAGATATCATGGTTTAAAATAATTACATAATTCTTTTGATCCGATGGATATTCATACCAAGGATTCTTTTGGCATCCCCAAGACACTTCATGTCAAATTTAGCAGTCAAGCATTTTATGACAAAATCCACTGTTTTCAGACACAGACCCACCAAGAGCATATCATCAACATAGATGAGCTAGAAAACAGGAATTTTGGAATCATTTTTGAAATTGAAGCAATGATCATAACTACTCCTAGTAAATTTAAGAGAGAGCATGTATTCATCAAACTTTTTATTCCATTGTCTATGGGATTGTTTTAAACCATAAAGTGACTTCTTAAGAAAACAAACATGATTAGTGTGCTTAAGATAAACAAAGCCTTCAGGTTGTCTCATGAAAATATTTTCTTCAAGTTTACCATGCAGGAAAGCAGTTTTAACATCTAACTATTTTAATTCCCAATCAAATTATGCAACCAGAGCAAACATTATTCGCACAGTGGTGAATTTAATAAGAGGAGCAAAGATTTCAGTATAATCAATACCTTCTTTCTGAGTGAAACCCTTAGCAACAAGTCTTTCTTTGAATCTGACAGAATCATTTTCATTCTTTACTTTGAAAAGACATTTGCAGTCAACAACAGAAGAGTTGGCGGGTTTTGGCATAAGGGCCCAAGTTTCATTTATGTGCAATGAAGTCATTTCTTTATTCATTATGTTAAGCCCAACTATTCCGAATTCTTAGATTTCAAAGCATCATCTTATGATTGGGGTGCACAGTTATCAATTGATTCAGATATGTTGAAAGCATACAATGTCATATGAAAGTTATTCAAGTGAGATGGCCTTCTAACATCTCGCCTAGGTGTATCCCTAGTAAGTTGATAATCATGCAAGTCTACTTAAGGTATATCCTCAGTTTCATCATGCACTTTAGCATCATCATGATTATCAAGATCAGTTTCAGTTTGCACATTATCAGTACCATTTAAGAAAATGTGCAGCTCCACCTCGTTTGGAGCAGGGGGATTTTTCGAATCTGGAAAAAAGCAAGGAACTTCATTTTCATTGAAAACAACGTTGCGACAATTAAGCATTTTAAAATTGGGTCATCCTTTTAGCTAAACTCTATTACCTTTTACCCCTTTTGGGTATCCAAAGAACACACATCTCACCGAATGAGGCTCGAGCTTATTATTTCTCTGATGTACATAAGCAGAGCAACCAAATACACGTAGATATGAAAAGTCAATAGGCTGACCAAATCACAAACACTCTGTGTAATTACTATTTAATGGCACGGAAGGAGATCTATTGATCAAATAAGCAGCAGTTACGAAAACCTCACCCCAAAACCTTTTTTGAAAGGCCAAACGTAGCAAGCATGCTTTTGACTCTTTTTAGCAAGGTTCTATTCATTCGTTCAGCCACCCCATTCTGCTGGGGCGTGTATGGGATAGTATTATATCTCAGAATACCAAATTGGGCACATAGGTCATCAACGAATTGATTACAAAACACAAGACCATTATCGGTACTCAAGATTCTAATTTTATTTCCTTTTTGCTCTTCAATCGAAGTTTTTCAGTTTTTAAACTTCTCAAAGACATCTGACTTATTTTTCAAAGGAACATAAAGACCTTTCGAGAGTAATTATTATTCACATATAAAAAATATCTATTTCCACCATGCGTGGGCTCACTAGACGGCCCCCACACATCAGCATGCAAAAGTGCAAGGTGCCATAACTGGGAACTAGGAAACTTAACACGATGCTGTTTTCCAATCACACAGGAGTCACGAAACTTCACATAAGACAATTTATCTTTACCAAAACCGCCCTGTTTTTGCAAATTTCTAGTACCTTATGTTGGAATATTTTATTCCAAATATTCATTAATAGAGTTTTGGTGATTAAGTTGTTGAACCTCAAAACGTGCAAAATTAATCATTCTCAGAATGACGAAACGGTCATAAGAGATCCGTTAAAACAGACTCCTGCCAAAAAAGAAATTTACCGAAAATCAAAATTGCGGATATTACATACTACCCTCCTTAAAAGATGTTTCGTCCCGAAACTTAAAAATAAGTAGGGAGGAATAATATCCCACCAGGAACATCTCAACGAGATACATAATAAACCATATCTTACGCCCATCGGCGAGACGTTACAAGAACGCAAAGGAACATACGGTGTGGAAACACGTTCAACGACAACCATCACAATGCCACAAGCAGGAGCATAACACAATCAACAAGTGCCAAGCATCACAAAATAGATAACACAATCAAGTCAATTGTCCGAACAATCACAAAACAAAAGTACCTATTACTAGGAAACACGCACAGTCAAGAAAATAGAACATAAACACAAAACGATCCGCAAGGATAACCACGAAGAACTCTGACCACACCGAAATTCTCAAAAACCACACTAGGCATCTCTGTGTCCTTTTCGGAGCAGAGACGCAAACTCGATCCCCGAACCTCTCAGCTACCATCTCGCAATGCACGGCTCGGTGTCCCAAATGATCGTAATCGAAACAACTGACCAACGGTGAACGACAATTCTTCACAGTACAAGATCAGACAACAACAATCAGACAACCACGATTGAACAACAATGATCGAACAACAACTATCGAACAACAACGATCAAACAACAACGATCAAACAACAATGATCGGACAACAACGATTGGACACCAACGACCGAACAACAATGATCGAACAACAACAATCGAACAACAATGATCGAACAACAACGGTCGAACAACAATGATCGAGCAATAATGATCGAACAACAACGATCGAATAACAACAGTCGAACAACGACTCCGAAGTTCACACTTCAACTCAAGATATAAAAAAACTTGTAGAAACTAAGGGATGTTAATTTTGAACAAGGTTCACAAGAATCGAACCAAACTCGGAAAAGTCACAACGATAAACAGATTGATCCGAAACAAGGTCACAACCCATTCGAACGATAACAACCGAGATACCGAACAAGTCCAGAAAGTATCAATGAACACGAGTGAGTCAATAAAATTGAGAAATAGAACAAAAACAAAAAGCGCGTCTAATAGCTCCAGAAGTAAAAAATAATACGGGTATTACATTCGACCTCTTTTAAAAGAAGTGTCGTCCCCGAAACTCACAACAACAAAAGCAAGGTAACAACACAACAAGCAACCGACAGAAACATCTTTCAAAGGCCTCTCAAAGCCGCTGATATCTGTGCTGAAGTTCGTACCTGGAAGACTCGGTAACCAACTCACAAAACTAGATTATGTGCCCCTCGAGTCCACACTTGTAATCTGCTACTGGCAGGGAAGGACAATTTGCACGAACAGGCCCCGACACATTACAGATGAAGTACCTCGGCATACCAAAAATACAACTGCTAGGTACAATGGAATCTAACATCGCAAAATAACATACCGGAGATGCCAACTCAGCACAACATCTCAACGTAAGGCAACCTACATACACAAAATCACAGCAACGACGGCGTACATTCGATGATTTAAATGGCCCGAACGATAACCAGCACACAATTACAAAACATCGTGAAACAATCACAGATATACACAATCATACAAACCCAAGCTCTAACAGTTCGCACAGGTGCGATAACACGCAAATCACCACGAAACGACAACATTAAAGACCAACATCACACCCCTCACAGAGGGCTAACACAACAAATGCGTGGCGAACGACTCAACACTCACACCACCAATTCAATCACAACTCGGGGGTTAACACCCTAACGACAGTTCAAACATCATACATACATTCCCGGACCGCACACAGGAATGATAGGTTTTAAAAACGAAAACCGCCTATTTGAAAACAATTTTGGGAACATCAGTTGATCTTAAATATCATATATAAAAAAAAAGGTAATACAAACATGAAACATCGTTATCGAGACTCTGAAAAACCATCTTGTGTTTGAAAAAAATGAGGACACCTTTCTTTTAATTAAAACTTTCAGAAATATTCGACCTTCGGGTCTAAGCAAATGCGTTTCCAAATTACTGAAAATATCTCAAAATATTTTGGTCCTCTGTTACGTATTTCTGTGAATGCAAGTGCATGTTGTCGTAATCAAGTAATAAAGTGATGAGAAAAGTATCGTTCCCTCGAAGATTGATGTACTAAGTACCAATTTATTAGTATTTCTAATTTTATTTGAACGACCAAAATTTTGGGGTTGAATAATTATTAAAAACTAAATATTGCGATAAACTAAAAACAAACAATAGAACCGACAGTCTGATAAAAGGAGATCAAATAGGAGAAGAATCTAGGATCGAGAATTCGCCTCGATTAATCCAAATTAATCTTGATTAATATAAGGAAGAAATTAAACATAAGGAAGAAATTCAAACACAATTGAAGAATTTGTCTTCCTCCATTATCTGGCCTTCGCTCTCTGCTGCTAGGTATTCTCCTCCTCTTCCTTCGATGATTTCTTTTCTGAACTTTCCTATGCTTTTATAACCATTTTTTTCTTCCAAAACGCTTCCGAGGATTAGGTCTAATCCACTACAAAATAGCTAGAATCGCACGGTCAAAATAGGAATCCCGCCGTTGCGGGCAACGGCCCGGCTTAAGTGTGCCGCATGACCACTAGTTGTCCATTTGCGCCGTGCCTAGGCAAAAATTCATTATGGCCCGTGGCCCGTAGAGAGTGTGCCGTGGCCCCCAGTACATATTGTGCCGGTTTGCTCTATGTTATGCCTGTGACACGGCCCAGCTTCGGTGCGACGCGACCCTCAACCAGAAAATGTCGTTTTTGGCCCGTTTTTCCACGTTCGAGCTTCAGGACTCTAATTTCCTTTAAAATATGCAAATGTCATGCATTAGGAGCTCATTTTCACAGAATTAAACCAAAATAAAGATAGAATAATGACAATAAAGCGCACAAAAATAACATGTAACAAATACCCCCAAACTTAAGCCTTTGCTTGTCCTCAAGCAAAAAAAAAATCAATTTCAAACAAGAATACAAGTATCGTGGACAATCATGTAAAATCCATAGTACTCAACTAATTAATACTACCCTGAAATCCCAAAGAATAATACGAATATCGTACTAGTGAGTCACATTACGGACAATGATTCCTCAAGGTAGCCATTTTTAGTGCTAATCTTAGCTCATGAAGAAAGTCAAGGCTCAAAGATTAACAAACGTGAATTGAGCCGACCACCAATATGAATGTTGAGAGTATAACAAGCCAACTACTTGATCCCATAGCCTTGTGGCAAAAATATAAGAATTTAAGCATAATTGATATTCCCCGGACAGCACTCCTTTTTATTTAATAACTATAATGATTCGATTCCCGGGATGTTTCATCGGAAGAACCCTAGGGTGGATTTCCATTCTCATGTATTGGGGAACCGTTTGACATAAAAGACACTCATGGGGCTCATGAATGCTTCTCGTTACTAAGTCTCCCTCTACAATGGAGAAAAAACTCAAATAACCTCACCCGCACGTCCGATTCAAGGTTGCTGTTTTACGCAAATGTAAACGACAGGTCACGTGAATACATCCAGTTACTTGGCTTCCTATCATCGGAGATGCGGTTTTTCTAAACAATTAATCTACTCATGAACATGTCTATCAAGGTTGTCGTTTTACGCGAGTGTAAACAACGGGCACTCGAATACACCCGGTTACTAGACTTACCATCATAGAACATGCAAGGTTGCTAAAATTTTGGGAATTAATACTGTCCGACTCAATGCCTAACCGTAGGTACTTAATTGAATGCCTAAAATGCTAAAGTTACTGGACGACTAGCTAAGTGAATAGCGCCACCAAACATATAGATGATGGCTCGTGTAATGCGAACACTACAAACATGTATGTCTCATTTCTTAAATGCCAAGACTACCACAATGACGCAAAAAATCAGACCAAAATGAATACTCGAGGGAAAGAAAATATCGCATAATGTGAACTCGACTAATACTCATCTTTTTCTTCATATAGAAATTAGTATCATATATTCGGTCTTACACAAGGCTGCATGATATACTCACAAATGTAAACAATATCCAGCATACCATAAAAGACAAGAAAGGCAAACTAAAATAATAAATAACAACTAAAAAGTAATCCCCCCCCCCAAACTTGAGAAGTACGTTGACCCCAATGGACGACAAATAAGTATAAGTAAAGGACAGGTTAAGTACTCCCCTGAATGAAAGTAAGCTCAGGCACTGGCATCAGCCTCGTCCGGTGAAGTGGGTGGTGTAGGTGGCCTAGCCGGAGGGACGAATGGCCCATCTGGGTGGAGGATATGGTCCGTCCACACAGCTAAGTAATCTTGATGGTAAGCGTCCGTCGCAGCTAAGCACCTCTCAGCACGCCAATTGGCCCGGCGGACCTGCTCGTACATCTCATGTCGAACGGCTGCGAGCACGCTATCTCGCTCTGATCGCATCTCCTCCCTCAAGCCGTCGAACATCACCTGAAGAAGGTGATCTGTCGCTGGCAGTGGAGTGGACTCGGTCTGATCCTCAGTATCTGCCGCCGGGTCATGAGTCAGAAGAAGTGGCTCTGAGGAGTGCTCATGTGGCTCATCTAGAAGAAATCTTCTTCCTCGCGGGTGTGCCCGTGCGCCACCCCACTGGTCTAAATGAGAGATAATACGATGGTCGATCGGACCCTGGGGTGCTATCATAGGCTCGTCATCCGACCAAGTCATACCCGACTGGCGGCATAAGGCGCAAATCAAAGAGGGATGTTTTAGTCTGTCTTGGCCCCTCCCTGGATTCACTGGAGAATAGACCGGGCCAGACGTGGGGCCACATCAAATCGAAGTCCGGCCGTGATGACATATAACAGTCAAGACCGAGGAAGCAAGACAGAGCGGATCTGAGAAGTAGGGTCGACCCGCGAGCAGATGAAATATAGCCAAGTTCGCCCGAGCCGACTGAGACGGGAGCTCTTGAAGAAGAAATATGCGGACCCCGGGACACGCGTTTCCCAAATGGAGTCCAGCTGAGTAAGTGTTTCCAACAATGCCTCCCTCATGAGGCTACCAATTGTCCGCATGAAAGCCGATTCATCTACCTCGGGTAGCTCATATAAACTCCGAATCACTACTGCCGAGAAGTCCACTGTCTGGCCACAGACAACGACCTCAGTATGTATATCCAGTCTCTCCAACATCTGTCCTCCCTACATATGGTGTAGTAAAGCACGAGTGTAGAACTCATGCACGATAGAGATGACGGCTGGCTTGGGCTGTCTGACAAATCGCGTCCAGCCCATCTAGGTGATCATGGTTAGTAGTTCGCCATCTTGGGGGCGGGTGTAAATCCCCTCTCAGGAATTATGGGCTGAGGACGAATTATTTCATTAAAGATTCGATGGATCCCAGGGTCAGAGAATTGCTAGGATTGCCCATCCGTCCGGTTTTGCAAGGTTTCCCCTCTTGGAGGGGATGATTGAGTCCTAGTCCTAGTAGAGCTCAACTTTCTCTTACGGGCCATTGCGAATTCCTGGAAAATAAACGCAGGGTATCAGATGACAAAATGGTATATGTAAGAACCACCCACAACTTATGAAGTGTGATAAACGAATGTAGCGTTAAAAACTTCTCACTTTCGTATGAGGGACATGATGCGAAAATTTAACTCAAAATAAGCATTAAGGCAGGGGGAGATACACTATTCAGAAAATCATGTTTGCTTCCAAAGATTGATGATTTTTAGTTCAAGAGTTTCACTGGGGCATTATATCGAACACATTGTATGCATGATTTCAAATCAAGAGAAAAAAATTATTTGTGAGTTCAATCACGAACAACTAATATTTTCAAGTTAATTCATGTCAACACACGAAGCATAATCAGCATAAATCGATATTCACAATTCATTACGATCAAAATCTCAAATAGAGATCAAAATATAAACAAGTTCATCAAAAAAAAAACGAAATAACAATCATCCCACTTATCAATTCTTGCAATTAATAGCAATTCAAGTTAAAGAATAAGGATTACCTGGTGTGGATCAAAGAAGATAAGAAGAAGAATCGAATTGAAGGGAAAGCACCTGCGCTGTGCGGAAGAAGAAGGGTTTAGGGAGTGATACCTTATTTCGGCCGAATGACTCTAGTTTATGCACTGACCGTTTAAAAATATCAGCAGGGGCCGCGACACGTAGCAAGTGGGCCGCGGCCCGCAGCACAGGTTGTTTTGGGTTCGGGCTGTCTTCGCAGCGTGCCGCGGCTCGAAGTACCGGTGCCGCGGCTTCCAGGGTAAGTGTGCTGCGGCGCAGTAATTGCGTGCCACGGCACATAGTACAGCTAACTGGGTGAGATTCTGCGGCATTGGCGGGCCGCGACCTGTTCATTTCGTGCTGCGGCTCCTGGGCGAGTATGCCGCGGCCTAGAACTAGCGCGCCGCGGCCCTCAGTACAAGAGGTTATGCCAAAATTTGACTTCATTGCGTGCCGCGTCCCACTCCTAATGTGCCGCGGCCCTAACTGAAAATTGGCCCTGGAGAGGTTCCTGCTAAGGTTTTTCAACTGAAAACACATAAAACATGAGGGAGAAGCACAGTAAAGCAAAAATACCAAAAAAATAGACTCCTAAAATGGGAAAACAACAAAAATTAAAATCTACCACTAATACTCAGGTTGCCTCCCGAGAAGCGCTAAGTTTATAGTCTTCAGCCAGACTTTGCTAGGATTCACTCCGCGGCGGATAGGACGACTGTTGGCTTCTGCGTGTCCATTGGATCACCCGTGTAAATTTTCAACCGCTGCCCATTTACTTTAAATTTTTGATCCTCACATTGTACTTCCACTGCTCCGTGTGGAAATACTTGAACTATAGTGAACGGTCCCGACCATCGTGAACGTAATTTCACAAGAATCAACCGCAAGCGTGAATTGAATAATAAAATCTTTTGAACCGGAACGAATTCTCGATGTATAATGTGCTTATTGTGCCACTCCTTGGTTCACTCCTTATAAAGTTTAGCATTCTCGCAGGCATCATAACGTATCTCGTCCAACTCATTCAACTGCAAGCAGCGCTTTTCACCAGCTGATTTAAGATCAAAATTGAGTTTGTTGATCGCCCAATATGCAGGATGCTTCATCTCTACCGGCAAATGACAACCTTTTCCAAAAACCAACCTATACGGTGACATGCCAATCGGTGTCTTATACGCAGTATGGTATGCCCAAAGTGCATCATCGAGTTTAAGGGACCAATCTTTTCGAGATGAGTTGACTGTTTTTTCTAAGATCCACTTGAGCTCTCGATTTGATATTTCTATTTGACCACTCGTTTGGGGATGGTAGGCTGTAGCAACACGATGAGTGACTCCGTATTTCTCTAAGACCGCATCTAGGAATTTGTTGTCAAAATGTGAGCCACCATCACTGGTAATTGCACGTGGTGTCCCAAAACGCGTGAAAATGTATTTTTTATGAACTTGATCACGACGTTAGACCCATTAGTTGGTAGTGCCACCGCTTCGACCAACTTCGAGACGTAGTCCACTGCTACTAGAATATATAGGTTCTTATTTGATGGAGGGAATGGACCCATAAAGTCGATCCCCCATATGTCAAACAATTCAACCTCAAAAATAGTGTTCAACGACATTCACTACGCCATATATGGGCTTCAGTCACACCTAAAAAAGTGTGTTCATAGCTCAAAAAGTGTTGGTAAAAGAAAAAAAACAGGATACGGCTACACTTTGACCAAATTTGAGGGTGTTACAAAAATGGCCGCTACCATAGGGGTCTACGCTAACACTTTTATAGTTTCTCGTAACACTGCGGAAAGGTGTAGCTGTAGACCCCTATGCCAACACTTTTTGGTTCTGTTCCTACACCTTAAGAAGTGTTGTTGTAGACCTATGCCAACACCGTTATCTATATGGTGACACCATTAAAAGTATAGCTGTAGACCTATGGCTACACCTGTAACATAAAATTGTGAAATACTTCGATATTGTTGGCAACACTCTTTATCATTATGGCTACACTTTTTTCTTAAACAATTTAATATCTTTGGCTACACTATGTTATTCTTTTATCAACACATAAAGAGTATATTTTTGGGGTCAATGTCAATGGCTACATTTTTACATGTCTTTTACCAATACTCTAAATGCTAAAAATCAACATATGGTATTTAAAAATAGAGTTACCCATTAAAAAATAAATTCAAACATCCCAATACATAAAAAATTATCAAACAACCATCCAAATACATAAACCATCCAAAATAACTACATAAATCCCAAATGAATATAAGGATGTTAAGAATCCTATCGCAATGATTCGAATCACCAAAGGGCCGAGTATATCCACCCGTTACAAAAATGGTGATACTCATGACAGTTTGCATCCATGGTAATCTCAACAACACATTCAAAACCTGCAGTAGAAAAAAAATGCCACTTATGATCTGTTTATCAAACGGAATCTGAATTCCAATTTTGAAATCTTGAATTTTGAAAACTAAAATAATAAATACAGATATTTTTAGCATGAGCAAATATTAGTTTATAAGCTTATGGACTAATTATAAAATTAACCCTGAGGTTTTGCCTAACTACACAACAATTGTAGGCTTCTAGCAACCGAACAAAAATTTGATGTCCGAACAACTGCGGGGTTTGTTCAACTGAGTAATCCTGCACATATTGACATGAATATAAACAACATAAGACAGGATATAAAAGTTAGTATTGGGAGACATATACCTTATGAAATTAGAAATCTAAAAGAAAAGAAGGGCCTCAATAAAACCTGGAGGATGGAGGATAAGGCCAGAAATACCCTCGGACAGGTGGAGCAGACTGAGAGCGACAAAGAATGAAGCTGCTAGCGGGCGTCGAAGCAGCTGACAAGTGATGAACCAAGAGCCGCCGCCGAAATAATAACAATGGTAAACGCCTGAAATTGCAACGATGAAGAAAAGTAACATTAATGCATGAGATAAAACATTGAAGAAGAAATCAATCTGGATACCCAGGTGAATTACAACAAGAAGAAAAGAAGATCACAAAAAATATAAAATAATCGAACAAAAGGAGACAAAAAATTACAAACTCACTGGGATTTGGAAGAAGAAAAACCTTCATAACCGCTTCAAATTACAACAGTGGGGAAAAGGAACAACAGGACATAAAAGGAATCATTCGTAGAAAAGAAAACCCGATAAATGATGAGGCAGAATCGACCACCAACAAAAGGAAAAATAAAGAAGAAATTAGAAAGGGCAGTTCACCCTCTTAGAGCAGTATGAATATTGCAAAAAGTACAACTCTAAATAAAGTCATTAACAAGAGAATATATACCAATAATTTGTTCCTCAAACAAATGAGCAAACATGTGATTGAAGCAAGCAGACATATATCTCCTTTAATACCATAGTACTAAGCACAATGAGGGAGAAACACTAATCCAATACCAGTAATCACCAATCAACAACTTTCCCTAAAAGATGAGAACCCTAAAAGAAATTAATTATGTAACAGAGAACTATCAAAATTCCAACATATACAAATCTTATTATGTGCGTTGTGCACAGAGAATGCATAAAGTTGTATTTGCATTAATGAACCAGAACCCCAGAATTATCATGGTGTTATAATGAATACCTGAGAAATGAACTACCCTTCATTATCAAGACAAGAAGTCGAGGTTTCCCACATACCAGTATACCGCTAGCCTATTAACAAATAGAAACAAAGTCAGCAAATCATGTGCCAGTTAATGACAATAAAAATGATCATCTAGGAAACTGAGAGTTTTTTTAGGTCATATTTGAAAGAGTAATGGTACAGATTCTGAATTCCCAACACAAAATTGTTGAAAGATGAAAATGCTACAAATGCAATATTCAAAATAACAAATTTATAGGAAGCGAAGAGAATTATAGATCATACAATGCTATTAGGCTCAAAACCAAGAAAGGTTTCAATATATATAATGTCAGCTGATTCTGTTAACCATAACTTTGTAAGGTGAATTATTACCTTGTCAAAAGAAAGGATGTTATTCATGGAGTTAATGTTGATAATTACACAAATAATGGCACATACAATCACCTACAATCAAAATCCGAAGACAGCAACCATAAATACCCCAAAAATGTGCCATTGTGAGCATGTTACATTCACAAGCTAAGAAAGATATCTCAGCCTAACGTTCATTAATTCAATTAGCAGCACAATTAAATTTTGCTAAAGATGTTCGAACCTGCTGTCCCTCGAGCCAAACTCGATATGATACTGTTGTTTCCAATCCAAGTTCGTTCGCCAAGGACCTTGTTCCAGTCAATGGAATCACAGAATCCTGATCAGTGTTGTTGAGATAACATAAATAAATTCCCAATGACATAAAGCATAAAGCTAAGAAGAAGGGTGGAATTAGGCAACTAAATTTCTATTTATTTTTCATATAAAATTATACCAGTACTGATTTGACAAGTGATTCTATGATTAATATCGTAGGTTTCTCTAAGTCAAGCATGTCGTAATCTAGTATGCTGCAGCAGAGGGGAAGCACTCTCCTCATATTTAAATTTTTGTTATCTATTTACAATTTTAACACTTCAACAGCTATAGACTTTAAGAAACTTGAGAAGAAGGAAACAAGAAAAAAAGAACTGTAACGTTTGAAAACAACGAGATTTACAGCAAGAATTAATGAAAATCACGTGTTTGAAAAAAATGAGGACACCTTTCTTTTAATTAAAACTTTCAGAAATATTCGACCTTCGGGTCTAAGCAAATGCGTTTCCATATTACTGAAAATATCTCAAAATATTTTGGTCCTCTGTTACGTATTTCTGTGAACGCAAGTGCATGTTGTCGTAATCAAGTAATAAAGTGATGAGAAAAGTATCGTTCCCTCGAGGATTGATGTACTAAGTACCAATTTATTAGTATTTCTAATTTTATTTGAACGACCAAAATTTTGGGGTTGAATAATTATTAAAAACTAAATATTGTGATAAACTAAAAACAAACAATAAAACCGACAGTCTGATAAAAGGAGATCAAATAGGAGAAGAATCTAGGATCGAGAATTCGCCTCGATTAATCCAAATTAATCTTGATTAATATAAGGAAGTAATTAAACATAAGGAAGAAATTCAAACACAATTGAAGAATTTGTCTTCCTCCATTATCTGGCCTTCGCTCTCTGCTGCTAGGTATTCTCCTCCTCTTCCTTCGATGATTTCTTTTCTGAACTTTCCTATGCTTTTATAACCTTTTTTTTCTTCCAAAACGCTTCCGAGGATTAGGTCTAATCCACTACAAAACAGCTAGAATCGCACGGTCAAAATAGGAATCCCGCCGTTGCGGGCAACGGCCCGGCTTAAGTGTGCCGCAACCCTAGTTGTCCCGCTGCCCAGGCCTGGGCAAAAATTCATTACGGCCCGTGGCCCGTAGAGAGTGTGCCGCGGCCCCCAGTACATATTGTGCCAGTTTGCTCTGTGTTATGCCTGTGACACGGCCCTGCTTCGGTGCGACGCGACCCTCGACCAGAAAATGTCGTTTTTGGCCCATTTTTCCACGTTCGAGCTTCAGGACTCTAATTTCCTTTAAAATATGCAAATGTCATGCATTAGGAGCTCATTTTCACAGAATTAAACCAAAATAAAGATAGAAGAATGACAATAAAGCGCACAAAAATAACATGTAACAAATACCCCCAAACTTAAGCCTTTGCTTGTCCTCAAGCAAAAAAAAATCAATTTCAAACAAGAATACAAGTATCGTGGACAATCATGCAAAATACATAGTACTCAACTAATTAATACTACCCTGAAATCCCAAAGAATAATACGAATATCATACTAGTGAGTCACATTACGGACAATGATTCCTCAAGGTAGCCATTTTTAGTGCTAATCTTAGCTCATGAAGGAAGTCAAGGCTCAAAGATTAACAAACGTGAATTGAGCCGACCACCAATATGAATGTTGAGAGTATAACAAGCCAACTCGCCCAGTCCCATAGCCTTGTGGCAAAAATATAAGAATTTAAGCATAATTGATATTCCCCAGATAGCACTCCTTTTAATTTAATAACTATAATGATTCAATTCCCAGGATGTTTCATCGGAAGAACCCTAGGGTGGATTTCTATTCTCATGTATTGGGGAACCGTTTGACATAAAAGACACTCATGGGGCTCATGAATGCTTCTAGTTACTAAGTCTCCCTCTACAACGGAGAAAAAATCTCCAATAACCTCACCCGCACGTCCGATTCAAGGTTGCTGTTTTACGCGAATGTAAACGACGGGTCACGTGAATACATCCAGTTACTTGGCTTCCTATCATCGGAGATGCGATTTTTCTAAACAATTAATCTACTCATGAACATGTCTATTGGTGATGAATCGGCCCAACAAATTGTTAAATTGCTTAAGAAGGATCATCGTCCTAATATCTTGGCCCTTATTGAGCCGAAAGTTGCGTTGAACGCGTCCTTTTTTTGCAGATTGTTTGGTTTTAATAATGTTGTGGCGAATTCTAATAATCATATTTGGGTGTTTTCGGACCATGCCACTAACATTAGTGTTTTACATAATGCGGATCAAATGCTTCATACTCAAATTAATTATAAGGATTTGATTCAACCTTTTTTACTCACTGTTGTTTATGGTAAAAATACCAAAATTGAGAGACGGTCCCTTTGGGAGGATCTTATTTTGGTTAGTCAAAACCATACTCCTTGGATGGTAGGCGGTGATTTCAATATCGTCCTATATCCACAGGAAAAAAAAGGGGACAACCCTCCTATCCTTTCCGAAATGGAGGAATTTAGGGACGCGATCCTTGAATGCGACCTCATGGACGGAGGATATGTGGGATTCCCGTTCACTTGGTATAGTAATTCGGTATGGCAAAGATTGGATCGGATTTTCTTTTCTTCGGAATGGGTTAACAAATTTCCCCATTGTTGTGTTAGACATATCCCAGGCATACCTATGACCATAATTCACTTTTGTGTAATTTTAGTCCTGATTTAAATCGGCCCAAAGCATCTTTTCGTTTTCAAAACATGTGGGTCCAACACCATCTTTTCTTACAAACCGTTAAAGAATCTTGGGACCTTCCCTCACCTTTCTCGGGGCTTTTTAAATTGTCGAACAAGCTTTTGCGTCTTAAACTCACTCTTAAAGAGTGGAACAAGTTCACCTTCGGCAACATTTTTAAAAACGTTGAAAAACATCAAATGGAGGTTGCCAAGGCCGAAGAGATTTTTGACTCGGATCCAACCATTTCCAACATGATTAATCTTAAAAAACACAATGCTTCCCTTATTCGCACGTTGTCTATGGAAGAGTCCTTTTGGAAACAAAAGGCCCGTATGAAATGGACAATGGAAGGGGAAAGAAATAGCAAATTCTTCCATGATTTGGTTAAGAAAAAAAGACACAACAACCACATTCATAGCATTCATGATAATGGGTCCATCATCACGGATGAGATTGGTATTCATCAATCGGCCGTTGGGTATTTTTCGAATTTATTCAAAAATGAACCGGTTGACATTGACCAATTTGACAAGGATCTTATTACTAACAATATTCTTGATTGTGACAATCTTTTTATGTGTTGTCCCCCTACCCTCGATGAGATTAAGAAAATTGTTTTTGATATGGAGGGGGATAGTGTTGCCGGACCCAATGGCTTTAATGCGAAATTTTTTCAATCTTGTTGGGATATTATTAAAGGTGATGTTTTGGAGGCGGTGTTAGATTTTTTTAGGGGGGTCGATCTCTCGCAAGCATTTTGCTCTACGTCTATAACGCTCATTCCCAAAATCCCCTCCCCCAACTCTTGGAAAGATTTTAGACCGATTAGTTTGTGCAATACTACTTATAAAATCATTTCCAAAATTCTTAGCAAACGGTTGAGCTCTATCCTTCCGAGAATCATCAATCCCGCTCAATCGGGTTTCATCAAGGACCGGTTAATCACGGATAATATTCTCACGGCCTTAGAAGTCATCCATGACATATCTCGATCTAAGTACAACTCGTTTATTAAACTTGATATGGAAAAAGCTTATGATAGGATTAATTGGGGTTTTCTCTTCAAAGTGCTTACTAGTTTTGGTTTTTCCCCAAATCTTATTAAATTATTTCAACAATGTGTTTGCAATGCTTGGTTTTCTATTATTATTAATGGCTCATCCGTGGGTTTCTTTAAAAGTGAGAGGGGTCTTAGACAAGGGGATCCCTTATCCCCTCTTCTTTTTATTTTGGCCGAGGATTACCTTTCGAGGAACATTGATCATACTTTCAAAAAAAACCCGGCCATGTTTTTTACTATTCGCAAAAATGTTCATATTACTCATCTTGCGTATGCCGATGACATGCTCCTTTTTGTTAATGCGTCTCATAATAACCTAATTTTGCTTAGACGATGCCTCCAACATTTTGACGCGGTTTCGGGGCAAAAAATTAATAATGCTAAAAGTACTTTTCTTATGCATAACCCGACCTCCGGCGATGTCGCTCGTGTTAAGGATATCATGGGCTTTTCTTTTTCGGAACTCCCCATGAACTACCTTGGTGTCCCTATTTGGAAAGGCAACCCCACTTTCAATATGTTTAGTAACGCCATCCTTAAAATCCAAAACAAAATTTGCACTTGGAATCACCACCTCCTTTCTTTAGGAGGGAGGATCGAGCTTATAAAGTCGTTTCTCAATTCCATCCTTTTTTATAATCTTCAAGTTATCAAACCCCCGGCTAATGTTATCTTATTCTTTGAAAGACTTTTTAATAAATTCCTTTGGGGTTCTAACGACCGTAAGAAAAAAATGCATTGGGCCGCTTGGAAAAGACTTTGTTACCCCACTCATGAAGGTGGGATAGGGTGCCGTGATTTAAATGATTTAGTCCAAGCGGCGGAGTTTAAAATGTGGTGGATATTTAGGACCAATAAGAATATTTGGTCTAACTTTCTTATGGCTAAATATTGTAAAAGGCTTCACCCCATGGTGGTCAAACCTAACCCTTTTGATTCTCCCAATTGGAAAAGGTTATGTGCCGTTCGTGGGGAGGTTGATAAATTCATTTGTTGGAATAGTTGCAATGCTAACTCTTCTTTTTGGCATGATAATTGGTGCGACTTTAGTCCCCTTTCGAATTTGTTTCCCACGAAATCTAAAGATTGTCTTAATAAATTTTGGAATAACGGGGAGTGGAACTACTCCAAGCTTAGGGAGATCCTTCCCCAAGGCTATTGTGATTATATTTGCTCTCTTCCGTGTAATGTATCTAATTGCAAACCGAGTTGGAAGCTTTCCTCTAACGGGGATTTCTCGTTTAATAGTACTTGGGAGAAAGTCCGCCAAAAAAAACCCTCCCATTTGATTCTTAAGAGGTGTTGGAATTTTGCTATCACTCCAACCATCTCGGTGTTTATGATCCGGGTTTTTAATAATTGGATCCCCACGCCCGATTGTTTGATTCGTAGGGGGATGGTGGCCGACCCTCATTGTTTTTGTTGCAACGGTGACGAAACTCTCATCCACTTGTTTTGGGATGGTCCCGTGGCTAGCAAAGTGTGGGACTATTTCCATTCTTTGGTGGGATGGCCCAAACTCTTCACCAAGGATCTCAATCTTATCTTCCCATCTTGGTTCAACAAGACTTTTGGTAAGACTCATATATTTCATGTCATTCCCATGCTTATATGTTGGTTTTTATGGTGTTGTAGGAATGATAAAAGAATGAAGCAAATTCCATTTACGGTTGATCGTGTGTGTTCCTGGATTTAGACGTACTTAAAATCCATCAAAGTCGAGGGGAAGTATCGGGTCTATTTTTGGAAAGGGGCCGAGAATTTGGCGGCTATTCT
This sequence comes from Orobanche coerulescens, assembly GCA_033398695.1. Taxonomy (NCBI): domain Eukaryota; kingdom Viridiplantae; phylum Streptophyta; class Magnoliopsida; order Lamiales; family Orobanchaceae; genus Orobanche; species Orobanche coerulescens. The sequence goes on from JAWKAU010000021.1 coordinate 1,781,506, forward strand.
CGATATCAATACGAATATCAATTTCACTCGCAAAGTGGTTATTGTTCGTTGGATGAAACCGACTCCCGGGTGGGTTAAACTCAACACGGACGGGGTGGCCAAGGGGAACCCGGGACCCGCGGCCGCCGGCGGGGTTGTTAGGGATCATTATGGGACGCCTCTTTTATATTTTTGGGAATTTGTTGGGTCGCAAACTAACACATTCGCGGAGTTACATGCCATTTGGAGAGAGCTTCATCTTTGTGTGGAGAAAGGTTTTGCTAATGTTTGGATTGAAGTGGATTCCTCCATATCTCTCAAATTAATCCAGGAGAACTCATCATCTCCTTGGAATGTTCAAAGCTTAATTAGAAAAATTCATAAACTATTTACGTGCATGAATGTTCGCCTTTCCCACATCTATAGGGAATGGAACTCGGTTGCCGACTTTTTTGCTAACCAAGGATGCCACCATCGAGATTATTTTTGTTCGGACGGCCATGATCTCAAGGGGATGATCCTTGGTCTTATTCGATTAGATAAAATGTGTTATCCTTATTTTAGATGCAAAAAAATATTTTCTTCTTAGTTGGCTTTTTCGTGGCCATCGCTCTTTGATATAATTTTGGGCGTGTAGAGGGGTTCGTCCTCCCTCAATTTTTTTGGGCGTGTAGTGGGGCTCGTCCCCCCACATTCTTTTTGTTCCGTCTAATATATGTCGTGGTTTTTTTTTTAAAAAAAAAATGTCTATCAAGGTTGTCGTTTTACGCGAGTGTAAACAACGGGCACTCGAATACACCCGGTTACTAGACTTACCATCACAGAACATGCAAGGTTGCTAAAATTTTGGGAATTAATACTGTCCGACTCAATGCCTAACCGTAGGTACTTAATTGAATGCCTAAAAGGCTAAAGTTACTGGACGACTAGCTAAGTGAATAGCGCCACCAAACATATAGACGATGGCTCGTGTAATGCGAACACTACAAACATGTATGTCTCATTTCTTAAATGCCAAGACTACCACAATGACGCAAAAAATCAGACCAAAATGAATACTCGAGGGAAAGAAAATATCGCATAATGTGAACTCGACTAATACTCATCCTTTTCTTCATATAGAAATTAGTATCATATATTCGGTCTTACACAAGGCTGCATGATATACTCACGAATGTAAACAATATCCAGCATACCATAGAAGACAAGAAAGGCAAACTAAAATAGTAAATAACAACTAAAAAGTAATCCCCCCCCAAACTTGAGAAGTACATTGACCCCAATGGACGACAAATAAGTATAAGTAAAGGACAGGTCAAGTACTCCCCTGAATGAAAGTAAGCTCAGGCACTGGCATCAGCCTCGTCCAGTGAAGTGGGTGGTGTAGGTGGCCTAGCCGGAGGGACGAATGGCCCATCTGGGTGGAGGAAATGGTCCGTCCACACAGCTAAGTAATCTTGATGGTAAGCGTCCGTCGCAGCTAAGCACCTCTCAGCACGCCAATTGGCCCGGCGGACCTGCTCGTACATCTCATGTCGAACGGCTGCGAGCACGCTATCTCGCTCTGATCGCATCTCCTCCCTCAAGCCGTCGAACATCACCTGAAGAAGGTGATCTGTCGCTGGCAGTGGAGTGGACTCGGTCTGATCCTCAGTATCTGCCGCCGGGTCATGAGTCAGAAGAAGTGGCTCTGAGGAGTGCTCATGTGGCTCATCTAGAAGAAATCCTCGTCCTCGCGGGTGGGCCCGCGCGCCACCCCAATGGTCTAAATGAGAGATAATATGATGGTCGATCGGACCCTGGGGTGCTATCGTAGGCTCGTCATCCGACCAAGTCATACCCGACTGGCGGCATAAGGCGCAAATCAAAGAGGGATGTTTTAGTCCGTCTTGGCCCCTCCCTGGATGCACTGGAGAATAGACTGGGCCAGATGTGGGGCCACATCAAATCGCTGTCCGGCCATGATGGCATATAGCAGTCAGGACCGAGGAAGCAAGACAGAGCAGATCTGAGAAGTGGGGTCGACCCGCGAGCAGATGAAATATAGCCAAGCTCGCCCAAGCCGACTAAGACGGGAGCTCTTGAAGAAGAAAGATGCGGACCCCGGGACACGCATTTCCCAAATGGAGTCCAGCTGAGTAAGTGTTTCCAACAATGCCTCCCTCGTGAGGCTACCAATTGTCCGCGTGAAAGCCGATTCATCTACCTCGGGTAGCTCATATAAACTCCGAATCACTGCTGCCGAGAAGTCCACTGTCTGTACATAGACAACGACCTCAGTATGTATATCCGGTCTCTCCAACATCTGTCCTCCCTACATATGGTGTAGTAAAGCACGAGAGTAGAACTCATGCACGATAGAGATGACGGCTGGCTTGGGCTGTCTGACAAATCGCGTCCAGCCCATCTAGGTGATCATGGTTAGTAGTTCGCCGTCTTGGGGGCGGGTGTAAATCCCCTCTCAGGAATTATGGGCTGAGGACGAATTATTTCATTAAAGATTCGATGTATCCCAGGGTCATAGAATTGCTGGGATTGCTCATCCGTCCGGTTTTGCAAGGTTTCCCCTCTTGGAGGGGATGATTGAGTCCTAGTCCTAGTAGAGCTCAACTTTCTCTTACGGGCCATTGCGAATTCCTGGAAAATAAACGCATGGTATCAGATGAAAAAATGGTATATGTAAGAACCACCCACAACTTATGAAGTGTGAGAAACGAATGTAGCGTTAAAAACTTCTCACTTTCGTATGAGGGACATGATGCGAAAATTTAACTCAAAATAAGCATTAAGGCAGGGGGAGATACACTATTCAGAAAATCATGTTTGCTTCCAAAGATTGATGATTTTTAGTTCAAGAGTTTCACTGGGGCATTATATCGAACACATTGTATGCATGATTTCAAATCAAGAGAAAAAAATTATTTGTGAGTTCAATCACGAACAACTAATATTTTCAAGTTAATTCATGTCAACACACGAAGCATAATCAGCATAAATCGATATTCACATATCATTACGATCAAAATCTCAAATAGAGATCAAAATATAAACAAGTTCATCAAAAAAAAACGAAATAACAATCATCCCACTTATCAATCCTTGCAATTAATAGCAATTCAAGTTAAGGAATAAGGATTACCTGGTGTGGATCAAAGAAGATAAGAAGAAGAATCGAATTAAAGGGAAAGCACCTGCGTTGTGCGGAAGAAGAAGGGTTTAGGGAGTGATACCTTATTTCGGCCGAATGACTCTAGTTTATGCGCTGCCCGTTTAAAAATATCAGCAGGGGCCGCAACACGTAGCAAGTGGGCCACGGCCCGCAGCACAGGTTGTTTTGGGTTCGGGGTGTCTTCGCAGTGTGCCGCGGTTCGAAGTACCGGTGCCGCAGCTTCCAGGGTAAGTGTGCCGCGGCGCAGCAATTGCGTGCCAAGGCACATAGTACAGCTAACTGGGTGAGATTCTGCGGCATTGGCGGGCCGCGACCTGTTCATTGCATGCTGCGGCTCCTGGGCGAGTGTGCCGCGGCCTAGAACTAGCGCGCCGCTGCCCTCAGTACAGGAGGTTGTGCCAAAATTTGACTTCATTGCGTGCCGTGTCCCACTCCTAATGTGCCGCGGCCCTAACTGAAAATTAGCCCTGGAGAGGTTCCTGCTAAGGTTTTTCAACTGAAAACACATAAAACATGAGGGAGAAGCACAGTAAAGCAAAATTACCAAAAAAAATAGACTCCTAAAATGGGAAAACAACAAAAATTAAAATCTACCACTAATACTCAGGTTGCCTCCCGAGAAGCTCTAAGTTTATAGTCTTCAGCCGGACTTTGCTAGGATTCACTCCGCGGCGGATAGGACGACTGTTGGCTTCTGCGTGTCCATTGGATCACCCGTGTAAATTTTCAACCGCTGCCCATTTACTTTAAATTTTTGATCCTCACATTGTACTTCCACTGCTCCGTGTGGAAATACTTGAACTATAGTGAACGGTCCCGACCATCGTGAACGTAATTTCCCAAGAAACAACCACAAGCGTGAATTGAATAATAAAATCTTTTGACCTGGAACGAATTCTCGATGTATAATGTGCTTATTGTGCCACTCCTTGGTTCGCTCCTTATAAAGTTTAGCATTCTCGTAGGCATCATGGCGTATCTCCTCCAACTCATTCAACTGCAACAAGCGCTTTTCACCGGCCGATTTAAGATCAAAATTGAGTTTGTTGATCGCCCAATATGCACGATGCTTCATCTCTACCGTCAAATGACAACCTTTCCCAAAAACCAACCTATACGGTGACATGCCAATCGGTGTCTTATACGCAGTATGGTATGCCCAAAGTGCATCATCGAGTTTAAGGGACCAATCTTTTCGAGATGAGTTGACTGTTTTTTCTAAGATCCACTTGAGCTCTCGATTTGATATTTCGACTTGACCACTCGTTTGGGGATGGTAGGCTGTAGCAACACGATGAGTGACTCCGTATTTCTCTAAGACCGCATCTAGGAATTTGTTGTCAAAATGTGAGCCACCATCACTGGTAATTGCACGTGGTGTCCCAAAACGCGTGAAAATGTATTTTTTATGAACTTGATCACGACGTTAGACCCATTAGTTGGTAGTGCCACCGCTTCGACCAACTTCGAGACGTAGTCCACTGCTACTAGAATATATAGGTTCTTATTTGATGGAGGGAATGGACCCATAAAGTCGATCCCCCATATGTCGAACAATTCAACCTCAAGAATAGTGTTCAACGTTTGGAGATGTTTCCCATCCGTTGACACCGGTCACATGTGGACACAAAGGAATGAGCATCCTTGAATAACGATGGCCAGTAGAAACCCGACTGCAATACTTTTGCCGCTGTCCTATTGCCACAAAAATGCCCACCGTAAGGTGATGCATGACAATGACTCAACACACTGTGAATTTCCTCGTCCAGAATTGAGGAACAAATTAAATACTCGCAAGTATATGAATCGCTTTTGTAGGTAGCGACAAGTAACTCCGAGGTCGATCTCACAAGGAGTTGGAAATGGTTCGAAATTCAATAATGTTCGGCAAATAGTCGAATCAACAAAGGTAAAATAAAGTAAAATACTCGCAAGATTTGATAGGATTACAATCACAAAACGCAGAAAATTAAAATAAACGAAATGTAAACAACACCGAATTAAAGGTTGGATAATTAAGAGATTACAATTATGAGAATGATATGAGAGTTTAGAATTACCGACACACACATAATCAATTATTAGTTCCGATACTCAAAGAATTAAGGTTTGGAATTATCGATTGCTCACAATTAAAAGAAATCCGTTTGATGGCGGTAATTCTAAAAATCACGATTGTTCTTTTCGAAAATAAGGGAAACTCCTTTGATGGGGACGAATCTCTACTAACAGTCGACTAGCTAATACCTTTGATGGGGTAATTCGCTAAAAGATCGTGGAAAAAGGTTTAGAACATTCACAATCACTTATATCGGGTCGTTAGATGCGAACACTGACAAAAACCCTCGATTTTGAATAATAATAACAACTATGAAATAGGTTTGATGATCTAAATCAAAAGTTCTTATGCGAAGAACAAACGAAGAGGAACAATCCCAAACTCTACCCGGAAAATCAATAGAAACTAACAATCAACAACATGTGTGTGGCTCAATCTAAAAACCCATATGAAAAGATTAGCTACACATGGTTATTTCAACAATAGCAATGAAAAATGTAAAACAAAACATGGTAGAAACTTCCCTTGTAAAAGCCGAAATCAAATTCCCGATAAAGGTTTGATGATCTTCCTTCAAGAACTCACAACAAAATGATACAAGGAATTATATTCACTCACAAATATATTCTTCTTCAAGATGAACATACAAAGAAGATGATGAAAAATATCTCTTTCCTACCTATTTTGGTGTTTCTCTCACTAAATCATGTGTTTTTCCACACAATATCTTATACAAGATCAGAATATCCATTTTAAAGGTCTCCAACACCTTTTTATAAAGCCAAAAGTGCCAAAAAAATCCATCCAAATCGTGTAAAATGTCAACGAAATGGACTTGCACCGAAAAGTGACACGGCCTGTGTCGATCTATCTTGGAAAATGCAAAAGTGTTCTGTCCATCGGACCCGGCCGTGTCATGTGACACGGCCCGTGTCATACTGCGCTAGAAATGGAGAATTGTCTGATGCATGAGTCGACCGTGTCCCATGACACGGCCGTGTTGTACTCTTCCGGAACGTGAAAATCTCACTGGAACGAGACCGGGGCGTGTCCCGTGACACGGTCGAGTTGCCTGACGCGGCCCGGGTCATTTCTTCTTGTTTTGATTTCGGTTTTTGGTCTTCTTCGGCTTGATCATTCGTTCTTGTATCAATACATCTCGAAATTTAGCGTATGATATACCGTTTCGAAGCTAATTTCACGAGGAATCAATATAAATGGATAACACATCCCAATTCGGAGGGATGATTCTGGAATTTGACCGATATTGCTTCAATCTTTATTGTTTTAGGCCCCGCTTTTGCTCTTGATCGTCATAAACTCCAATATTGGCTATGAAAGCGCATATTTCACCACAATCTTCGCTTGGCTACCTATAAATTAAAAACACAACATACCACTCTAAAAGAGAACAAAAATACTAAAAAGCAACAAAAACACGACTAAATAGAATAGAATGAGTCGATCAAGAATCGACTCATCAAATCCCCCCAAACTTAAACTTTGATCGTCCCGAGCGATGCACTTTAAAATAACCATTCACAAGGGGAACTCCACTCTCAACATACCTCAAAGGACCTTTTTGAAAATTTCATCAATACGCTTCAAGTAAAATAAGTTGAGTTATTCAAAGTTTTCAAATCTCCGGGGTGCTTCCTTAACATCATAGTCAATACTTGGCGAATATAAACCTCACCGGTCAAGTGTATTCACTCACTCTCAAAGTGATATAGGGATAAGTATACGCTCGAAACTCATTCAATGAAATAAGGAACCCCATAGGCTTGCCAATCGTCTGCATCTCTACCACTATTTTGTGTATGCAAAATTGTGAATATAAAAGGACTTTACTCGGCTGTAATGTAGGCTTGGGTCGGGGTGGGATAAATATGGCTAAAGTAACTTGACTTGAGCAATTTAGAACTAAATCACCATAATCGCTTAGAAGCTCAAGATTTTTGAAGTTTGCTTCTTTCAACCCCTTAACTATGTAACACTTGCAACAAGCACTTTTGAAAGTGAGAAACGTAGCCTTAAGCCCTCCTTATTGCTCCGAAATTTTTTTTTGGCTTGGATTGTTTTAGGATCTGTTTTACGCAAATGTAAACGATGGGTCACATGAATACACCCGGTTACTAGGATCAAAACATACACAACTGCTTCCAAGCATACTCATATCTAAGGTAACTGTTTTACGCGAATGTAAACATGGGTCACATGAATACACCCGGTTACAAAGTTCCCAAAAATAGCGGAGTAATTATTTTCTCCATTACAACACTCCCAACAATATATATCACCCAATGTCACCACAATATTTGTATCCTCGTCAAAAATTATTTCTGATCGCTCAAGTATGGGTCAAAGGATTATAGCAATGGAAAGCTCAATATGTGGTTTGACAATGAAATAGACAATGAGCTTAATTGGGCTTATTTAAGGAATAGTCAATTGCCGGGTTGGCCAAAATCGAAGGGTTAAGATCAAAAGCGCCTAATATCATTTTCACTTAATTGCACACATACACTAGTAGTTTCGAACAAGATACCAAGGCAAGATCTAGAGTCTTAAATCATGAATGAAACACTCGACAATAAAACTTGCATATTTGAAAATGAACGAAGGCTCAAAAGCTCACAAGTAGGTTTGTTCATACCTCCAAGATATTAAACTACTTATTCAATTTCACACCCGTTTCGATTATCAATAATTTTTCCTCTTCAAATTATTCTCCATTTGTATATAAAAAAACGAAATAAATCCCGAGGCATCCAAGAAAAGAGTTCATACTTCAAAGTTTTTATCAAAGTTGCAAGATGCTCAAAACACACCAAAAAGAAGTCTACCGACAAAAACAAGCAAAAATAAACAAACAAGCAAAATAATATCCAAAAACAAAAGTAACGAAGTATTTCTTGACCAAGCCCCCCAAACTTGAATTAAAGAATATACGCACGAAGGGGGTATAGTATTTAAATAAAAAAATTTCATTAGTCAAGAAATACTTACGACCGATACTACTGGTGGGGCGGAGGGAAGTGGCCTTCCTGGACATGCCACTCGTGCATTTGTCTCAAAAGAGAAAACATCTCATTCTGATCTTGTCTAGCCTCCTCTCGCCTCTGTCGAGTCTCCTCTCGGAAGGCTATGAACTCCTCTCGGAAGGCTACGAACTCCTCCCTTAGTGTTGAACGCGATGGGGCATGTCTAGTTTCGGCCTGCCTTGACGTCTCAGGTCGATATATGAGGCTTTCTTCTTCGTCGTCGTCCTCCTCCTCTTCTTCTTCTCCATCCGGGATTCTTTCATAGCATCTTCCTTTTCCATCCTCTCGGCTCTGTCTTCATCCATCATGCGCCAAGGTCGAACATTTCGGTCAAGAGGGCTGTGACCCGGGGGAGCCAATCCAGCTGCCATCCGCGCACGTCGGTGCACTTCTGTAGCCATCTTCAAATTTCCTATGTCCTGAATACTATTTATGGTCGTAAGAGGCATATTCGGGAGAAGGAAATGGTCATTGTCGGTCTGGAGGAAGACTATGCGCGATTCGTAATCCAGGATGTTCATAACTTTCATCACAGAGATAGATAGCAGCTTGTTTCCTGGTAGGGGAGTCCTCTGAGCTAAAAAAATCTCATAGTGAAGTGCGATAGAGGTAATCAACCCCCTATCTATATATCCCCTTTCGGCTTCGTCGCAACATCCTCAAAATGTTCGGCTATCATTGCCCCGATGGCTGGCTTTGTGTTATCGAGCATGTAGGTTAGGATGTATAATTCTCGCATTGAAATAGGCCCGGTCTCCTTTCGGCCATAAATAGTATTCGCAATCACTTGGTGTAGGTATCGGAGTATTGCATTGCGAAGATTCGATCCTTTAGATGATTTTGCAACGTAATATCGTGCCTCGCTCCCCGGGTATTCTACCATAGCTCGCCAATATGTTTCACATGCAAACCGGTTTATTAGGTAATGTCTGTCGTGTCTCGCATGATAGATGTCTTCCAGCTGGTCTATGGTTAGCCTCTCGTCATTATTGTTAAGCCTGAAAATTATTGCGGCCAGTTCATGAGTCACCGGATCTGTTCTGATGGTAAGAGTGCTAACAAACTCCATCGTGAGACACCTATAAGTTGGCTATTGTTGCGTCATCATCCAGGCCCACTTCACACTTTCTAAGAACTTCATGACGTCATCTTTTATGCCCATTGTGGTCATACATTCATCAACGGGCCATCGCGTAGGAAGCATCTTTTTCTGGCCTAGCATCTCCCACCTAGCTTGTCGCGTTTCGGGGAGATCAATTCCGTAAGATTATGGGGTTTCGACAGCCCTTTGGATCGCCATTCGTGCCGGTTGCTCTTGTTCTCCGGCGTTCCTACCCCTTCCCCGTTGAGAGTTTCCACGTCCACGTCCTCTAGCCATTTTCTGCAAAAAAAATTCAATTTATTATTTGTTCAAGGACAAATAACGCATTCCTCCCCCAAACTTATAACAAACTACGGAATAACCCCAATATAACCATTTATCGAAAAACAACTCCCCAAATAAAATTTATCATCCAAATGTTCTAGAATTCATCATCTTCATCATGTAAAACACCTCTTAACTACAAGAATTTCCAATCAAGTATTTAATCATCAAAAATCAAGAACAATCAAAAATCCCCAAATTATCATTTTCAATTTAATTCATGAACCCTAGATAATCTAAGACTTGTGATTCTAACATCATAGCATGTTCATAATAAAAAATAATAATAAAAAACATGAAAAACATACCTTGGATTCGGAGAATTTGAAGAGAAAAAAAATAAAAACGAGTCCCCCGATTCATCCGCTTTGACTGCTTGGAGTAAGAAATTGGTTGAATAATGATGATTACGTAAATGATTTTTGTACCTTCCCTTGATTTTGCACAAAATCCCTATGAAAATGAAGAGAAAAATTGGGAAGATCGGCGCTAGGGTTCGGGAGGGAGAAAAAAATTGATGGGGAAGATGAAGGATTAGGGGACTCGACCGTGTGTTCTATATATAGTCCCGACTGACACGGCTCGTGTCCTATGACACGGCCATGTCGTACCTATTCAGAAATTAAAAAAACGTTCTGTCTTCCCAACCCGGCCGTGTCCCGTGACACAGCCCGTGTCGTACTCCTTCAGAAAGTGAAATTTCACTGTATTGCTAACATGGCCGTGTCCTGTGACAGCCCGTGTCGTACTCCTCCCGAATTGCAAAATTCACTATCTATAGACTCGACTGTGTCCTGTGACACGGCCGTGTCGTACCTGCCCAGAAATGCAAATTCCCACTGTATTGCTGACCCAGCCGTGTCCTGTGACATGGCCCGTGTCCAACCTGCCCAGAAATGCCTTTTTTGATAACGTTCTCGTTTCCCTGCATTTTTAACACCCAAAGTGGAACCGGTAAGTCTCGAACCAAGCAAAAACGAATAAGGAAAATAAATTCGAAAAATAAAAAGATGAAAATCTAACTAAACCATTGGGTTGCCTCCCAAGTAGCACTTTTTTATAGTCATTAGCTCGACTTCTTCCCGTCTTACTCGATTTTCGACATCATGCACCTCTATGCATTCAAACACATTGATTTCTTCACTTCGCCCGAAGTATGGTTTCACTCTATGTCCGTTCACCTTAAAATGCTCATTCTTCCGTAGGTTAAGGAGTTCTACCGCTCCGTGTGGCCATACTTGAACGACTTTGAAAGGTCTGCTCCATCGCAACACTAATTTTCCCGGCATGAGATTAAGACGAGAGTTATGTAGTAGAACGTCCATCCCAGGTTCTAGAGATTTGCGAATGATACACTTGTCGTGATACCGTTTCGTCCGTTCCTTGTAGAGCTTAGCATTTTCGTATGCCTCGTATCGCATCTCTTCCAGCTCATTCAAATGTAGAAGTCGTTCTTCCCCAGTCTTCTCTTGATCTAAATTTAGCGCTTAGATAGACCAATACGCCTTATGTTCTAACTCAATAGGTTGGTGGAATGCCTTCCCAAAAACGAGGCGATACAGGCTCATTCCAATCGAAGTTTTGTAAGCCGTGCGATATGCCCATAAGGCGTCGTTTAACTTCAACGCACAATCTTTCCTTGTTGGCTTCATTGTCTTCTCAAGTATTGCCTTTATCTGTCGATTACTCACTTCAACTTGCTCGGAGGTTTGTGGATGGTAAGCCATCGCGACCTTATGTGTCACGCTATACTTCTTGAGCAACCCAGCAAGTTGTCTATTGCAAAAGTGTGTGCCTCTATCGTTAATCACAGCTCTCGGCATCCCAAACCTGCAAAAAATCACATCCTTAAAGAAATTGCAAACCACGTTAGCATCGTTAGTCCGGGTCGGAATTGCTTCCACCCACTTAGAAACGTAATCCACAGCAACTAAAATATATTCAAAGCCAAAGGAAGGTGGAAAAGGACACATAAAATCCACTCCCCAAACATCTAAAAGCTACAATATTGTTTGTCGACAGCATCTCATTTCTTTTGCTTATGTTCCCCATTCGTTGACAATGATCACAACTTTTGCAGTAGGAATAAGCGTCCTTAAATAATGTCGGCCAATAGAATCCAGATTGAAGAACTTTGTGTGCCGTTTTCTTCACGCTAAATGTCCCCCACAGTGCAAGTCATGACAAAATGACAAGATGCTCTCATACTCTTCTTCCGGGATACAACGTCGGAATACTTGATCGGGCCCCAACTTGAATAAGTAAGGGTCATCCCAAAAGTAATGCCTGCACATGGAAATAAATCTCTTCTTCCCCTGAAAGGTCAAGTCGGGCTGCAAAACACCACTAACAATATAATTAACAATATCGGCATACAAAGGTGTCTTAGTCACATCAAACAATTGTTCGCCAGGAAAAGTATCAACAATCGGCAAAGAGCTATCGAGCTTAAAATTATCTCCCTCAGTTAATCTAGATAAATGGTCGGAAACTATGTTTTCCGAACCCTTCTTATCCTTAAACTCCAAAACAAATTCTTGCAACAAAAGAACCCACCGAATCAATCTTGGCTTGGCATCGGATTTTTTAACAAATATTTCAATGCGGCGTGATCCGTATGCACAATTACTTTCGAACCAACCAAATAGGATCGAAACTTGTCTAAAGAAAACACAACGGCTAAAAATTGTTTTTCGGTGGTGGTATAATTTGCTTAGGCTTCATCGAGTGTTTTGCTAGTATAATAAATTACATGGAAAAATTTATTCACTCTCTGCCTCAAAACGGCACCAATAGAAAAGTCGGACGCGTCGCACATAATTTCAAATTGTAAAGACCAGTCGGGAGCAACAACAATAGGCATGGAAGTTAACTTTTCTTTCAAAACGTTAAAACCAACCAAACATTCCACGGTAAAATCGAATTTAGCATCCTTACACAAAAGTTTACTTAAAGGGCGGGCAATTTTTGAAAAATCTTTAATGAAAAGCCTATAAAACCCGGCATGCCCTAAAAAGCTTCGAACCTCTTTTACATTTGAAGGCGGAGGTAATTTAACAATTAAATCAACTTTAGCCTTATCAACCTCCATTCCCTTATTGGAAACCACATGACCCAAAAGAAGACCTTGTTTCACCATAAAATGACTCTTTTCCCAACTAAGTGTAAGATTACACTCAATACATCATTCGAGCACAATAGTCAATAGTCAAATTATGTAAACAATCATCAAAAGTCGTTCCAAACACATAAAAATCGTCAATGAATACCTCGATGGACTTTTCCAACAAGTCAGAGAATATGGAAAGCATTCACCTTTGAAAAGTAGCGGGAGCATTGCAAAGACCAAACGACATCCTCCTAAAGGCAAAAGTGCCAAAAGGGCAAGTGAAAGTGGTCTTCTCTTGATCCTCCGGAGCACTGGGAATCTGATAGATACCTGAAAGACCATCTAGAAAACAGTAATAATCATGCCCAGTTAAACGTTCCAACATTTGATCAATGAAAGGGAGGGGAAAATGATCTTTTTTCGTTACGGCATTTAATTTCCGGTAATCAATGCACATTCTCCAACCGGTCACAGTTCTAGTGGGCACCAATTCGTTTTTATCATTACGAACCACCGTTATTCCAGATTTCTTAGGCACTACATGCACAGGACTAACCCACTTACTGTCGGATATCGGGTAGATGACTCTGACATCTAGCAATTTCAAAACTTCCTTTTTCACTACATCCTGCATGTTCGGATTCAAATGCCTTTGAACTTGCCTAACAAGTTTAACATTATCCTCAAGAATTATTTTATGCATGCACCTAACATGACTTATCCCCTTGATATCAAAAATACTCCACCCAATCGCTTCCTTCAATTTGGTTAGAACTTCTACTAAATTGTTTTCTTGCAAAGGAGTTAATTCGGAAGAGACAATTACAGGGTAAGTGTTACTTTTTCCTAAGAAAACATATTTAAGATGTGCTGAAAGTTATTTCAATTCAAGTTGGGGCGGGGTGATTTTAACGGGCTCCTCAAAATTTAATTCCAAAGGCATCTTAAGATCGTCAACTTCATCAATGGGTTCGGTTTTATCTAGCAATGCGACATATTCTTCAATTTCTAAATTATTCAGCCCCATATGATGCTCAATGGTTAGAGCATCATGCAATGTGTCCCCTACATCATCATGCAAATATGTATCATCAACCAAAGAATCAATGCAATCAATAAAATTACAATCATGGGAAGCATAAATATGAGAAGGGATAGGAGATGAACCGAATACGTCGATTTCCACAGTTTCGCCCAAGACGGTCATGGTGATCTTTCCTTCATCAACATCAACGACTGTTTTTGTTGTATGCATGAATGGCCGTCCTAGAAGTATTGTCCCCTTATTTTCGCTTGTTGCGAAATCGCTCATTTCCAAGATAACAAAATCGGCCGGAATCACCAACTTGTCCACTTGCACTAATAGGTCTTCAATGACTCCCTCGGGGTATTTCACCGACCTATCCGCCATTTGAAGAGTCATTCTTGTTGGTTTGATTCCCCCAAGTCCAAGCCTCAAATAAGTCGAGTATGGCATGAGATTCACACTTGCTCCCAAATCGAGCATCCCACGAGCAACTTTCTTATCTTCCATAGTGATGTCGATCATAAATCTTCCGGGATCGCCTTTGTTTTGACTCCTTGCTTCTACCTCGTAGAAAACCACTTTTTCGTTCCCAAAATATCGTCTCTTGTTGGAGGTCAACTCTTTGAAAAATTTCGTGTAAGCGGGAATGTTCTTCACAACATCCAAGAGAGGTAAGTTGACATGAACCTTCGAAATCATGTCGTAGATTTCAGAAAATTGCTCATCTTGCTTTGCTTTTCTAAGTCAGATCGGAGGTCGAAGTTGCTTCGTCTACCCTCTCTTCTTGATTTCCCGACTCGTCTTCTTTCTCACCGCCCCTTTCTTTTGCTTCGGAGTTAGCCTTTTTATTAATCACTTTACCACTTCGGAGAGTGGTAATAGCTTGAGCTTGCTCGGGTCGACTTGGTAGTTTACCCATTTCTTGTCTACGTGCCTCGGTAGCAAGTTCCTCAATTTGAATCTCTATTTTCTTCACCGAAGCTTCTAAAGATTCGAACCTTTTATTGCTTTCCTTAATGAATGCCGCAATACTCTCCTCGAGAGAGTTCCTTTGTTGTGGAGGTGGTTCACTTTGCGTTGGTTGTTAGACTCGGTTTCCTCCGTTGTATTGAGCTTGGGCGCTTGTGTCGTACGGCATCGGGTTGTTGTTTCTCCATGAGAAATTCGGATGGTTTCTTATCCCAGGATGATAAGTGTTCGGGAGAGGTGTATTTCTTGCATTTCCGCCATAATTATTTCTCCTGTCCTCCCATTCGGGCCTTCCCGTGCTTTGTCCCGTAGCCCAATTCACTTGTTCGGTTTGTTCTTCCAGAAAAGTATGTGGGCAAGAATTAGCATCATGCCCGGGTGCTCCACAAATCTTGCAAACTCGTGAGTTCGAAGGTTTATTTTGAGTCTTGATTTGTCTTAGTTCCTTCGTTAACTCATCGATTTTAGATTGCATCTCGTCCTTCTGGCTTACTTGGTTTACGGCTCCCCTACGAACACGTACACTTTTTGGTTGTGAATTAGCTACCAACGTTTCATACACATCATACGCTTGTCTCTCCGTTAACCCCCAAAATGAACCACCAGCTGCATTATCCACCGCTCCTTGGCAATATTTAGTCAATCCATCATAGAAGAATTGATTAAGTAGTTGAAGCAGATAGTGATGGTGTGGGCATGGAATGAGGAGCATCTTGAATCGATCCCATGCTTCGTGAAATGCCTCTCCCTCTTGTTGTCCAAATGTTGAGATTTGAGTTCTCAATTGTGTGGTCTTCGAATGAGAGAAGTATTTGGTAATGAATTTGTCATAAACTTCATCCTACGTTCTTAGTGAGCCCGGTGCCAAAGTCATCAACCATTGTTTTGCCCCATCCTTGAGTGTATAAGGGAAGCACTTCATTCTTAGTTGATCCTCAACCCATTTAATGGAAAGTTGTCAATCGCCACATAGAAGTCTCGGATGAACGACAACGGATCTTCACGTGCTAATCCGTGAAATTAGGGAATTGCTCAATGTGAAATCCGCTTATGTGGTAGTTCCTTGCTGCCGGTGCTAATTGGATGCACGAGATGGCGGTGTTCACCACGGTCTTTGCATAGTCCCGCATTAGATGCTCAACCGGAGGTTATTGCGGCATATTGTAGTTTGCTTCCATCCCATATCGAGGCCCGAGATAATAGTTCGCTCCATATTGTGCTCCAACGGGTGGTTGTCTCGGATAAAAGTATCTCCCTTGTATAAAGAAGCCTTGGATATAAAGCTTATTGAAAATAATATACCGTCGCAGGAGTAATAAAGTAAATGACAAACGCTCGTCGTACGTGGAAGAAATACGATTTTACTAATTAGAAATTATCAAATTCAGCATCTCAATACATTGGAAAATGTATTTTTAAGCCTAAGAAACAGATCTAAATTGAAAATGACACAAGATATCAAAAGAAAAACGAAATATTATATAAATAAAGTGATATAAAGGTCGAAAGTGCGTGAAAACGGGGGAATTTAGGCTCGGGACCAGTTATGTCATGGCGGAACGCGATGAGTTCGACACGAATCGTCGTTCCGCTTCTGGAAACATATTAAAATAGGAATTCTGAGTGTCGGGTCACACGATGGGCGCGAGAAGAGCTTCGCCGGCATATCTGGTGGGTCCTGTGGCTCCTCCCGGTTCGAAAGTTATGGCTGTTTGAAGTTCGGGTAGAATCTACCATAAGAGAATAGAATGTGGTTCTAGTTATGGATGCGATTATACCAGCAATAATGCACCGAATCCCATCAGAACTCCGAAGGTAAGTGTGCTTGGGCGAGAGTAGTACTAGGATGGGTGAACCCATCGGAAGTCATCGTGTTGCACCCCGGTTTTTTGCCGTCCATCGCTGCTCGATTCTTTTTTTACGCTCGATTTTTTGTTTTCTTAGGAATTCTCCACGGTGATCATTCCACCTACGGTCTAAAGAAGCCTTGGATATAAAGCTTATTGAAAATGGTATGCCATCACATGAGTAATAAAGTAAATGACAAACGCTCGTCGTACGTGGAAGAAATGCGATTTTACTAATTAGAAATTATCAAATTCTGCATCTAAATACATTGGAGAATGTATTTTTAAGCCTAAGAAACACATCTAAATCGAAACTGACACAATATATCAAAAGAAAAATGAAATATTATATAAATGAAGTGATATAAAGGCCGAAAGTGCGTGAAAACGGGGGAATTTAGGCTCGGGACCAGTTATGTCATGGCGGAACGCGATGAGTTCGACACGAATCGCCGTTCCGCTTCCGGAAACATATTATAATAGGAATTCTGAGTGTTGGGTCACACGATGGGCGCGAGAAGAGCTTCGTCGGCATGTCTGGTGGGTCCTGTGGCTCCTCCCGGTTCGAAAGTTATGGCTGTTTGAAGTTCGAGTAGAATCTACCATAAGAGAATAAAATGTGGTTCTACTTATGGATGCGATCATACCAGCAATAATGCACCAGATCCCATCAGAACTCCGAAGGTAAGCGTGCTTGGGCGAGAGTAGTACTAGGATGGGTGACCCCCTAGGAAGTCATCATGTTGCACCCCGGTTTTTTGCCGTCCATCGCTGCTCGATTCTTTTTTTACGCTCGATTTTTTGTTTTCTTAGGAATTCTCCACAGTGATCCTTCCACCTCCAGTCTAAAGAAGCCTTGGATATAAAGCTTATTGAAAATGATATATCGTCACATGAGTAATAAAGTAAATGACAAATGCTCGTCGTACGTGGAAGAAATGTGATTTTACTAATTAGAAATTATCAAATTCCGCATCTAAATACATTGGAGAATGTATTTTTAAGCCTAATAAACACATCTAAATCGAAAATGACACAATATATCAAAAGAAAAATGAAATATTATATAAATTAAGTGATATAAAGGCCGAAAGTGCGTGAAAACGGGGGAATATAGGCTCGGGACCAGTTATGTCATGGCGGAACGCAATGAGTTTGACACGAATCGCCGTTCTGCTTCCGGAAACATATTATAATAGGAATTCTAAGCCTCGGGTCACACGATAGACACGAGAAGAGCTTCGCCGACATGTCTGGTGGGTCCCGTAGCTCCTCCCGGTTCGAAAGTTATAGCTGTTTGAAGTTTGGGTCGAATCTACCATAAGAGAATAGAATGTGGTTCTACTTATGGATGCGATCATACCAGCACTAATGCACCGGATCCCATCAGAACTCCGAAGGTAAGCGTGCTTGGGCGAGAGTAGTACTATGATGGGTGACCCCCTGGGAAGTCCTTGTGTTGTACCCCATTTTTTCGCCGTCCAGCGCTGCTCGATTCTTTTTTTACGCTCGATTTTTTGTTTTCTTAGGAATTCTCTACGGTGATCCTTCCACCTACGTTCTAAATAAGCATATTGAAAATGATATACCGTCATAGGAGTAATATAGTAAATGACAAACGCTCGTCGTACGGGGAAGAAATGCGATTTTACTAAATTATAAATTATCACATTCGGCCTCTCAATACATTGGAGAATGTATTTTTAAGCCTAAGAAACACATCTAAATTGAAAATGGCACAAGATATCAAAAGAAAAACGAAATATTATATAAATAAAGTGATATAAAGGACGAAAGTGCGTGAAAACAGGGGAATTTAGGCTCGGGACCAATTATGCCATGGCAGAACGCAATGAGTTTGACACGAATCGTCGTTCCGCTTTCGGAAACATATTATAATAGGAATTCTGAGCGTCGGGTCACACGATGGGCACGAGAAGAGCTTTGCCGGCATGTCTGGTGGGTCCCGTAGCTCCTCCTGGTTCGAAAGTTATGGCTGTTTGAAGTTTGGATCGAATCTACCAAAAGAGAATAGAATGTGGTTCTACTTATGGATGCGATCATACCAGCAATAATGCACTGGATCCTATCAGAACTCCGAAGTTAAGCGTGCTTGGGTGAGAGTAGTACTAGGATGGGTGACCCCCTGGGAAGTCATCGTGTTGCACCCCGCTTTTTTGCCGTCCATCGCTGCTCGATTCTTTTTTTACGCTCGATTTTTCGTTTTCTTAGAAATTCTCCACGATTATCCTTCCACCTACGGTCTAAAGAAGCCTTGGATATAGAACTTATTGAAAATGATATACCGTCACAGAAGTAATAAAGTAAATGACAAGCGCTCGTCATACGTGGAAGAAATGCGATTTTACTAATTAGTAATTATCAAATTCGACATCTCAATACATTGGAGAATGTATTTTTAAGCCTAAGAAACACATCTAAATCGAAAATGACACAAGATATCAAAAGAAAAATGAAATATTATACAAATGAAGTGATATAAAGGCCGAAAGTGCGTGAAAACGGGGGAATTTAGGCTCGGGACCAGTTATGTCATGGTGGAACGCAATGAGTTCGACACAAATCGCCGTTCTGCTTCCGGAAACATATTATAATAGGAATTTTGAGCGTCGGGTCACATGATGGGCGCGAGAAGAGCTTCGCCGGTATGTCTGGTGGGTCCCGTAGCTCCTCCCGGTTCGAAAGTTATGGCTGTTTGAAGTTCGGGTCGAATTTACCATAAGAGAATAGAATGTGGTTCTACTTATGGATGCGATCATACCAGCACTAATGCATCGGATCCCATCAGAACTCCGAAGGTAAGCGTGCTTGGGCGAGATTAGTACTAGGATGGGTGACCCCTTGGCAAGTCCTCGTGTTGCACCCTGTTTTTTTGCCGTCAAGCGCTGCTTGATTCTTTTTTTACGCTCGATTTTTAGTTTTTTTAGGAATTCTGCACGGTGATCCTTCCACCTACGGTCTAAATAAGCTGATTGAAAACGATATACCGTCACGGGAGTAATAAAGTAAATGACAAACGCTCATCGTACGGGGAAGAAATGCGATTTTACTAATTAGAAATTATCAAATTCCACCTCTAAATACATTACCGAATGTATTTTTAAGCCTAATAAACACATCTAAATTAAAAATGACACAAGATATCAAAAGAAAAACGAAATATTATATAAATAAAGTGATATAAAGGCCGAAAGTGCGTGAAAATGGGGGAATTTAGGCTCGGGACCAGTTATGTCATGGCAGAACGCAATTAGATCGACACGAATCGCCGTTCCGCTTCTGGAAACATATTATAATAGAAATTCTGAGCGTCGGGTCACACGATGGGCGTGAGAAGAGCTTCGCCGGCATGTCTAGTGGGTCCCGTAGCTCCTCCCGGTTCGAAAGTTATGGCTGTTTGAAGTTCGGGTCGAATCTACCATAAAAGAATAGAATGTGGTTCTACTTATGGATGCGATCATACCAGCACTAATGCACCGGATCCCATCAGAACTCCGAAGGTAAGCGTGCTTGGGCGAGAGTAGTACTAGGATGGGTGACCCCCTCGGAAGTCTTCGTGTTGCACCTCCTTTTTTGCCGTCTAATGCTGCTCGATTCTTTTTTACGCTCGATTTTTCGTGTTCTTAGGAATTCTGCACGGTGATACTTCCACCCACGGTCTAAAGAAGCTTATTGGAAATGATATACCGTCATGGGAGTAATAAAGTAAATGACAAACGCTCGTCATACGGCAAAGAAATGCGATTTTACTAATTAGAAATTATCAAATTCCGCCTCTCAATATATTGGAGAATGTATTTTTAAGCCTAAGAAACACATCTAAATTGAAAATGACACAAGATATCAAAAGAAAAACGAAATATTATATAAATAAAGTGATATAAAGGCCGAAAGTGCGTGAAAACGGGGGAATTTACGCTCGGGACCAGTTATGTCATGGCGGAACGCGATAAGTTCGACACGAATCGGCGTTCCGCTTCCGGAAACATATTATAATAGGAATTCTGAACGTCGGGTCACACGATGGGCGCGAGAAGAGCTTCGTCGGCATGTCTGGTGGGTCCCATGGCTCCTCCCGGTTCGAAAGTTATGGCTGTTTGAAGTTCGGGTCGAATCTACCATAAGAGAATAGAATGTGGTTCTACTTATAGATGCGATCGTACCAGCAATAATGCACCGGATCCCATCAGAACTCCGAAGGTAAGCGTGCTTGGGCGAGAGTAGTACTAGGATGGGTGACCCCCTGGGAAGTCATCGTGTTGCACCCCGATTTTTTGACGTCCATCGCTGCTCGATTCTTTTTTTACGCTCGATTTTTCATTTTCTTAGGAATTCTCCACAGTGATCCTTCCACCTACGGTCTAAAGAAGTCTTTGATATAAAGCCTATTGAAAATGATCTACCGTCACAGGAGTAATAAAGTAAATGACAAACGCTCGTCGTACGTGGAAGAAATGCGATTTTACTAATTAGAAATTATCAAATTCCACATCTCAATACATTGGAGAATGTATTTTTAAGCCTAAGAAACACATCTAAATCGAAAATGACACAAGCTATCATAAGAAAAATGAAATATTATATAAATGAAGTGATATAAAGGCCGAAAGTGCGTGAAAACGGGGGAATTTAGGCTCACGACGAGTTATGTCATGGTGGAACGCAATGAGTTCGACACGAATCGCCGTTCTGCTTCCGGAAACATATTATAATAGGAATTCTGAGCGTCGGGTCACACGATGGGCACGAGAAGAGCTTAGCCGGCATGTCTGGTGGGTCCCGTACCTCCTCCCGGTTCGAAAGTTATGGCTGTTTGAAGTTCGGGTCGAATCTACCATAAGAGAATAGAATGTGGTTCTACTTATGGATGCGATCATACCAGCACTAATGCATCGGATCCCATCAGAACTCCGAAGGTAAGCATGCTTGGGCGAGAGTAGTACTAGGATGGGTGACCCCCTGGGAAGTCCTAGTGTTGCACCCTGTTTTTTTGCCGTCTAGCGCTGCTTGATTCTTTTTTTACGCTCGATTATTCGTTTTCTTAGGAATTCTGCACGGTGATCCTTCCACCTACGGTTTAAATAAGCTGATTGAAAATGATATACCGTCACGGGAGTAATAAAGTAAATAACAAACGCTTGTCGTACGGGGAAGAAATGCGATTTTACTAATTAGAAATTATCAAATTCCGCCTCTCAATACATTACAGAATGTATTTTTAAGCCTAAGAAACACATCTAAATTGAAAATGACACAAGATATCAAAAGAAAAACGAAATATTATATAAATAAAGTGATATAAAGGCCGAAAGTGCGTGAAAACGGGGGAATTTAGGCTCGGGACCAGTTATGTCATGGCGGAACGCTATGAGTTCGACACGAATCGTCGTTCCGCTTCCGGAAACATATTATAATAGGAATTCTGAGCGTCGGGTCACACGATGGGCGCGAGAAGAGCTTCGCCGGCATGTCTGGTGGGTCTCGTGGCTCCTCTCGATTCGAAAGTTATGGTTGTTTGAAGTTCGGGTCGAATCTACCATAAGAGAATAGAATGTGGTTCTACTTATGGATGCGATCATACCAGCAATAATGCACCGGATCCCATCAAAACTCCGAAGGTAAGCGTGCCTCGGCGAGAGTAGTACTAGGATGGGTGACCCCCTCGGAAGTCATCGTGTTGCACCCCGATTTTTTGCCGTCCATCGCTGATCGATTCTTTTTTTACGCTCGATTTTTCATTTTCTGAGGAATTCTCCACGGTGATCCTTCCACCTACGGTCTAAAGAAGCCTTGGATATAAAGCTTATTGAAAATAATATACCGTCGCAGGAGTAATAAAGTAAATGACAAACGCTCATCGTACGTGGAAGAAATACGATTTTACTAATTAGAAATTATCAAATTCCGCATCTCAATACATTGGAGAATGTATTTTTAAGCCTAAGAAACACATCTAAATCAAAAATGACACAAGATATCACAAGAAAAATGAAATATTATATAAATGAACTGATATAAGGGCCGAAAGTGCGTGAAAACGTGGGAATTTAGGCTCGGGACCATTTATGTCATGGTGGAACGCAATGAGTTCGACAGGAATCGCCGTTCCGCTTCCGGAAACATATTATTATAGGAATTCTGAGCGTCTGGTCACACGATGGGCACGAGAAGAGCTTAGCAGGCATGTCTGGTGGGTCCCGTAGCTCCTCCCGATTCGAAAGTTATGGCTGTTTGAAGTTCGAGTCGAATCTACCATAAGAGAATAGAATGTGGTTATACTTATGGATGCGATCATACTAGCACTAAAGCATCGGATCCCATCAGAACTCCGAAGGTAAGAGTGCTTGGACGAGAGTAGTACAAGGATGGGTGACCCCCTGGGAAGTCCTAGTGTTGCACCCTGTTTTTTTGCCGTCTAGCGCTGCTTGATTCTTTTTTTACGCTCGATTTTTTGTTTTCTTAGGAATTCTGCACGGTGATCCTTCCACCTACGGTTTAAATAAGCTGATTGAAAATGATATACCGCCACGGGAGTAATAAAGTAAATGACAAATGCTCGTCGTACGGGGAAGAAATGCAATTTTACTAATTAGAAATTATCAAATTCCGCCTCTCAATACATTACCGAATGTATTTTTAAGCCTAAGAAACACATCTAAATTGAAAATGACACAAGATATCAAAAGAAAAACGAAATATTATATAAATAAAGTGATATAAAGGCCGAAAGTGCGTGAAAACGGGGGAATTTAGACTTGGGACCAGTTCTGTCATGGCGGAACGCGATGAGTTCGACACGAATCGCCGTTCTGCTTCCGGAAACATATTATAATAGGAATTCTGAGCGTCGGGTCACACGATGGGCGCTAGAAGAGCTTCGCCGGCATGTCTGGTGGGTCCCGTAGCTCCTCCCGGTTCGAAAGTTATAGCTGTTTGAAGTTTGGGTCGAATCTACCATAAGAGAATAGAATGTGGTTCTACTTATGGATGCGATCATACCAGCAATAATGCACCGGATCCCATCAGAACTCCGAAGGTAAGCGTGCTTGGGCGAGAGTAGTACTAGGATGAGTGACCCCCTGGGAAGTCATCGTGTTGCACCCCGATTTTTTGCCGTCCATCGCTGCTCGATTCTTTTTTTACGCTCGATTTTTCGTTTTCTTAGGAATTCTCCACGGTGATCCTTCCACCTGCGGTCTAAAGAAGCCTTGGATATAAAGCTTATTGAAAATGATATACCGTCATAGGAGTAATAAAGTAAATGACAAACGTTCGTCGTACGTGGAAGAAATGCGATTTTACTAATTAGAAATTATCAAATTCCGCATATCAATACATTGGAGAATGTATTTTAAAGCCTAAGAAACACATCTAAATCGAAAATGACACAAGATATCACAAGAAAAATGAAATATTATATAAATGAAGTGATATAAAGGCCGAAAGTGCGTAAAAACGGGGGAATTTAGGCTCGGGACTAGTTATGTCATGGTGGAACGCAATGAGTTCGACACGAATCGCCGTTCTGCTTCCGGAAACATATTATAATAGGAATTCTGAGCGTCGGGTCACACGATGGGCACGAGAAGAGCTTAGCCGGCATGTCTGGTGTGTCCCGTAGCTCCTCCCGGTTCGAAAGTTATGGCTGTTTGAAGTTCGGGTCGAATCTACCATAAGAGAATAGAATGTGGTTCTACTTATGGATGCGATCATACCAGCACTAATGCATCGGATCCCATCAGAACTCCGAAGGTAAGCGTGCTTGGGCGAGAGTAGTACTAGGATGGGTGACGCCCCTAGGAAGTCCTAGTGTTGCACCCTGTTTTTTTGCCGTCTAGCGCTGCTTGATTCTTTTTTTACGCTCGATTTTTCATTTTCTTAGGAATTCTGCACGGTGATCCTTCCACCTACGGTTTAAATAATCTGATTGAAAATGATATACCGTCACGGGAGTAATAAAGTAAATGACAAACGCTCGTCGTACGCAGAAGAAATGCGATTTTACTAATTAGAAATTATCAAATTCCGCCTCCCAATACATTACAGAATGTATTTTTAAGCCTAAGAAACACATCTAAATTGAAAATGACACAAGATATCAAAAGAAAAACGAAATATTATATAAATAAAGTGATATAAAGGCCGAAAGTGCGTGAAAACGGGGGAATTTAGGCTCGGGACCAGTTATGTCATGGCAGAACGCAATGAGTTCGACACGAATCGTCGTTCCGCTTCCGGAAACATATTATAATAGGAATTCTGAGCGTCGGGTCACACGATGGGCGCGAGAAGAGCTTCGCCGGCATGTCTGGTGGGTCCCGTGGCTCCTCCCGATTCGAAAGTTATGGCTGTTTGAAGTTCGGGTCGAATCTACCATAAGAGAATAGAATGTGGTTCTACTTATGGATGCGATCATACCAGCAATAATGCACCGGATCCCATCAGAACTCCGAAGGTAAGCGTGCTTGGGCGAGAGTAGTACTATGATGGGTGACCCCCTCGGAAGTCCTCGTGTTGTACCCCATTTTTTCACCGTCCAGCGCTGCTCGATTCTTTTTTTACGCTCGATTTTTTGTTTTCTTAGGAATTCTCTACGGTGATCCTTCCACCTACGTTCTAAATAAGCTGATTGAAAATGATATACCGTAACAGGAGTAATAAAGTAAATGACAAACGCTCGTCGTATGGGGAAGAAATGCGATTTTACTAATTATAAATTATCAAATTCGGCCTCTCAATACATTGGAGAATGTATTTTTAAGCCTAAGAAACACATCTAAATTGAAAATGGCACAAGATATCAAAAGAAAAACGAAATATTATATAAATAAAATGATATAAAGGACGAAAGTGCGTGAAAACGGGGGAATTTAGGCTCGGGACCAATTATGCCATGGCGGAACGCAATGAGTTTGACACGAATCGTCGTTTCGCTTTCAGAAACATATTATAATAGGAATTCTGAGCGTCGGGTCACACGATGGGCGCGAGAAGAGCTTTGTCGGCATGTCTGGTGGGTACCGTAGCTCCTCCCGGTTCGAAAGTTATGGCTGTTTGAAGTTCGGGTCGAATCTACCATAAGAGAATAGAATATGGTTCTACTTATGGATGCGATCATACCAGCAATAATGCATTGGATCCTATCATAACTCCGAAGGTAAGCGTGCTTGGGCGAGAGTAGTACTAGGATGGGTGACCCCCTGGGAAGTCATCGTGTTGCACCCCGCTTTTTTGCCGTCCATCGCTGCTCGATTCTTTTTTTACGCTCGATTTTTCGTTTTCTTAAGAATTCTCCACGGTGATCCTTCCACCTAGGACTGAGCACAAATGGTCCGGACCCGGTTTTTACCCGGACCCGGACCGGACCCGGACCGGACCCGGACTGGACCCGGATTGGACTCCGGGTTCCGGGTCTATATTTTGAGAAAATTCGGGTTCCGGGTCGGACCGGGTCAAAACCCGGAAAATCCGGGTCCAGCCCGGAACGACCCAGTGACTAAGTAATTGTGCATATAAAAATACATTTTACCCTAGTTACTTTAGTCTTCAGTTCACCAGCCGCTGTTCTCTCGTCTTCAGTCTTCAGTCCTAGTTCACACCACCCTAAAAATACAATCAGGCAGACAAACCTAACCGCCGCTCCACCTCCTTCCGCCGCGAATCCGGTCGTTCCACCTCCTTCCGCCGCGAATCCGGTCGTTCCACCTCCTCCCTCCCGCTCTTCCTCACCCCCAGGCCTCTATCCGCCGCTCCACCTCTATCCGCCGCTCCACCTCCTTCCGTCGCGAATCCGGTCGATCCACCTCCTACCGCCGCTCAACCTCCTCCCGATGCGCCTCCCCTACTCACTTCACTGCCTCTATCCGCTGCGGCTCCAACGGCTCCACCTCCTCCCGCCACTCCTCATGGCTTCTCAATCTTCATGCAATGTAAGTTTTATCCTCTAATCTACTGAGTACTGACTATGCTTGTAATTTTATTTTTCTGTAAAATAAATTTATTATCCCGTTACCTGTAAACGGAAAATGGACTATGCTTGTAAAAAGAAAATGGACTATCCTGTAAAATAAATTAATAATCTACTAAGTACTGCTGACTATGCTTGTAAAAAGAAAAAAAATGAAATTTATTATCCTGTAAAAAGAAAAAAAATGAAATAGGGAGACTGGATATTTTTGAGTTCTTTACTTTGTTTGTAATTTTATTTTTAACTATGCTTGTAATTTTATTTTTAGATGGTGACCAAAAGGGCAGCCCCAGCTTCTATTTCAGAACCATCGCAGCGGGCGATCGACATGTTTTCAAATGCGGTATCACTTAAAGATGAAGAATTGGAAGAGTTACGCCTTTCACTACCGCAAGATAAGAAAGCGATGGAGGCGCAACTATATTAAGAGGAAAACCAATAGAAGGAAGGAATATTGGATAAGCTTCATGGAGTATATGGAGAGCGGAGAACCCATTTGTGAATGTAAGTTCTGTGACTATACATATTCATGCCATGGTAATACGGCTGGTTCAAAGAATGTTAAGAAACACTATGAGAAATGTTTGCATAATCCTATAAATAAAGGCAAAGGTAAACAATCTGAATTGACGTTTAAACCTGGGTTTTTGGCTAGTGATGAAGAGGGTGGTGAGGGGAAATTGAAGTATGGGGTTGTGAATTTGACTGAGGTTAGACAAGCAATTGTTGAAATGATTATTGTTGAAGAATGTTCGTTTAGATTTGCTGAGTCCCCTGGTTTTGTACGTGTTATAGAAGTTGCTTGTCCGAAATACACTTGTCAATCACGTTTTACCATAGCACGTGATGTTCTTAAGCTTTATAAGAGTGAAAAGATGATGTTGAAAGGTTTGTTCAGAGATTCATGTCAAAGGGTTAGCATTACAACTGACACATGGACATCTAACCAAAAGTTGAATTACATGTGTATCACAGCCCATTTTATTGATATTGAATGGAAGTTGCAGAAAAGAATCATTAACTTTTGTCCAATCACTAGTCATAATGGTCAATCTATTGGTAAAGGTATTGAAGAATGTCTGGAATCTTGGGGCATTGATAGTAAGCTTTTTCTTTGTATTGATAATCTTGCCCGAACAATACTGCATGTGATTATTTGCGAAAAATGATTGAGCGTGCGGGAGGTATTGGTAAGGGAAAGTATGTTCACATGAGATGCATTGCTCATATCATCAATCTTATTGTTTGGGATGGCATTAAAGATGACCAAACATCCATCAATAGGATTAGAACTGCTGTGAAATATATTAGAAATTCTCCTGCTAGATTTCAGAGATTGAAAGATCTTGGGGAGAGACTTAATATAGATACCAAGGCTTTGTTGTCTCAAGATTGTCCTACTCGTTGGAATTCTACCTATAGCATGTTGAATGTTGCTTGTAGATTGCGACGAGAAATTGATGGCATTGAATTGCCTCCTTCGGATAAACCCGATGAACAAGTTCCCAGTCATGATGATTGGGCAAAAGTAGAACAACTAGTTGTATTTTTGAGAGGGTTTTACATTACGACAAAGCGCATTTCTGGTGCTTTGTATTTGACAAGCAGTAAGGGTCTTATTGAAATCTCAGGCGCACTAAGTATGTTGAATAAGTGGAAACAAAATAGAGATGAAAAGATGAAATCTATGGCGGTTGTCATGAAAAAGAAGTATGACAAGTATTGGGGTGATTTTAATAAAATGAACTTGATGGTTTACATGGCTATGATTCTTGATCCACATTCTAAGTTTGTAATTGTTGAATTGACTCTAGAAGACATGTTTGGGGTGGAAAAGGCTAAGCAATTAGCTAGAGATGTAAAGAAGTGTGCCTATGAGTTATTTGAGGAGTATAGATCAATATACTCTCCTCTGGCTTCTCAAAGTGGCCAAAATTGTGATGTCGCGTCCAGTTCTATTCACTTTGGTGAAGGAGAGGAGTTTAACTATACTAGAAATGTCCATGAAAGAGCTAAGAGGATGAGGGGAACAGTTGTGAATGTGAGTGAGTTTGAAAGGTACATGAGTGAACAATTAGGAGTCGAAGAGGATGATTTGGATGCATTAGATTGGTGGCGGCTTAATGGTCATCGTTATCCAATTATTTCACGAATGGCTCGTGACATTCTTGCTATTCCCTTATCTACCGTTGCATCAGAATCTGCTTTTAGTGCGGGAGGTCGCACAGTTGATCAATTTAGAAGCTCTTTGAATCCATTGGTAAAGTTTTAGTTTCTTGTTATCATATGTTTATTCAATTTTTTATTGTGAACTTTCATTCATATTCCTTTTTTGTCATTACTAGGTATGCAGGCTTTGATTTGTACCCAAGATTGGATTCGAGCAAGGAACCGTAAAGTATTACGTGACATGGAACATAACTTGAAGGATTTGGAGGAGTTGGAAAAAATTGAAGAAGGTATTTGGTTTAATATTTATTTAGCTTGGTTTTGTTCAATTATTGTAATTATTCGAGCAAGGAACCATTGGTTTAATGTTCAATTGACTGTACATATGAAGTCCAGGAGTGGGAGCAAACTTTGCTCAGCAAAGTGTCAAAATTGAATAGTGGGCGTATTCTTGTTAGTATAAAAATGTTAGAAAATTGAATGTTAGAATGTTAGAATGTTCTTGAATGTTAGAAGCGTATTCTTGTTAGTATTAGAATGTTAGAATGTTTGCAAGACCATTTGACATAATTATTGTCAGTTCTCCTTTTTTTTTTGCATCTGTTACAAGAATACTCTGCCATGAGGTTGAAAAAATATCTCTTCTTCAAAAGAGTGATTTTGGCCTTCAACAAATAACATTATCTACTGCAATTTTTATGCCTGCCTCTCTTTTGTATCAGCTTAGAATTCTACAAAATGAGATGCAAATAGTGATATAAAGCACTTCTTGTTGTGCATCACGAAGCTACCAAGCATATTTCACTAGCTTTACGTAAGAAAATCGGTCGAGAAGTTCACACCAAGTTCGATTATGCATATGTTGTACACTTAAAGTGACTATCAATATGTATACGCATCGAGAAAGAAATCACGCAATAAATGACTTTGAAGTGTCTCAACACCAAAGATGTTTCTCACGTGGGTTAATTCAACAATATAGACTTAATTTCTCCATACTACTTGTATATTGGGGCTCGATTCGGATAATCAGTCATGTTCTTTGTAATGTTCTTTAGAAGAAGACTTGGTATCTTACGCCGATTAATGTGCCATTTAAGTTATGTGTTCTCAAAATGGACTTTAACTTTAGATGTTTCTGTTTTACATCATTTAGTCAGCATCTCTAGCAGTAATCTCCATAGTTCTCTTCTTATTTTTCTACATTTGTAGTGAAGAATCGAAAAGAGGCGAAGCGGATGGCATTGATGAATGTTACTGGAACATAATTTTTTTTTTCAATTTAAATAATTATGAGAGGGTTTTACATTATGAGAAGAAGTTCTCAATTTGACACCGAATGTTTGTAATTATTTAGCTTAGAATCTGCTTTTATACTTATGCGAATGTTTGTTTGATTTTATTTTCTATCATTACAGAAATGAGAAGTGTTACACTTGACGAGGAGGACAATGTCATCTACATCGTGGAACCTTGAAGTCTTCAAGAAATGACTTAAATTTTTGTTTGAACTTTTTGAAGGACTGTTATTTTGGTTATTATTATCGGCTTGTAATAGACATTTAATTTTAAATAATTCGGAATTCGGATGGTGTTATTATGAAGAATATGTGGGACATTGGATTCATAATTTGATGGTTAAAATTTTATCTATTGTTAGGCTTTATTTATTTTTGTGTGAGAACAATTTATTTAAAGTAGGTACAGAACAGGTTTTTTTAACAAAGTCAAATAGTCAACCGGGCCAAAACAGGTCCAGCCCGGACCGACCCGATTTTACCGGGTCCAGACCGGGCATGACCCGGTCCAAACAGGTCCGGGATTCGGGTCCAAAAAGTCTAACCATTTATCTTCCGGGCCATTCCGGGCCGGGTCGATCCGGGCCGGGTCAGACCCGATGTCCAGTCCTACTTCCACCTACGGTCTAAAGAAGCCCTGGATATAAAACTTATTGAAAATGATATACCGTCACAGGAGTAATAAAGTAAATGACAAACGCTCATCATACGTGGAAGAAATGCGATTTTACTAATAAGAAATTATCAAATTCCGCATCTCAATACATTGGAGAATGTATTTTTAAGCCTAAGAAATACATCTAAATCGAAAACGACACAAGATATCAAAAGAAAAATGAAATATTATACAAATGAAGTGATATAAAGGCCGAACGTGCGTGAAAACGGGGGAATTTAGGCTCGGGACCAGTTATGTCATGGTGGAACGCAATGAGTTCGACACGAATCGCCGTTCTGCTTCCGGAAACATATTATAATAGGAATTTTCAACGTCGGGTCACACGATGGGCGCGAGAAGAGCTTCGTCGGTATGTCTGGTGGGTCCCGTAGCTCCTCCCGATTCGAAAGTTATGGCTGTTTGAAGTTCGGGTCGAATCTACCATAAGAGAATAGAATGTGGTTCTACTTATGGATGCGATCATACCAGCACTAATGCATCGGATCCCATCAGAACTCCGAAGGTAAGCGTGCTTGGGGGAGAGTAGTACTAGGATGGGTGACCCCTTGGGAAGTCCTCGTGTTGCACCCTGTTTTTTTGCCGTCTAGCGCTGCTTGATTCTTTTTTTACGCTCGATTTTTCGTTTTCTTAGGAATTCTGCACGGTGATCCTTCCACCCACGGTCTAAAGAAGCTTATTGGAAATGATATACCGTCACGGGAGTAATAAAGTAAATGGCAAACGCTCGTCGTACGGGAAAGAAATGCGATTTTACTAATTAGAAATTATCAAATTCCCCCTCTCAATATATTGGAGAATGTATTTTTAAGCCTAAGAAACACATCTAAATTGAAAATGACACAAGATATCAAAAGAAAAACGAAATATTATATAAATAAAGTGATATAAAGGCCGAAAGTGCGTGAAAAAGGGGGAATTTAGGCTCGGGACCAGTTATGTCATGGCGGAACGCTATGAGTTCGACACGAATCGGCGTTCCGCTTCCGGAAACATATTATAATAGGAATTCTGAGCGTCGGGTCACACGATGGGCGCGAGAAGAGCTTCGTCGGCATGTCTAGCGGGTCCCGTGGATCCTCCCGGTTCGAAAGTTATGGCTGTTTGAAGTTCGGGTCGAATCTACCATAAGAGAATAGAATGTGGTTCTACTTATGGATGCGATCATACCAGCAATAATGCACCGGATCCCATCAGAACTCCGAAGGTAAGCGTGCTTGGGCGAGAGTAGTACTAGGATGGGTGACCCCGAGGGAAGTCTTCGTGTTGCACCCCCTTTTTTGCCGTCTAATGCTGCTCGATTCTTTTTTATGCTCGATTTTTCATTTTCTTAGGAATTCTGCACGGTGATCCTTCCACCCACGGTCTAAAGAAGCTTATTGGAAATGATATATCGTCACGGGAGAAATAAAGTAAATGACAAACGCTCGTCGTACGGGGAAGAAATGCGATTTTACTAATTAGAAATTATCAAATTCGGCCTCTCAAAACATTGGAGAATGTATTTTTAAGCCTAAGAAACACATCTAAATTGAAAATGACACAAGATATCAAAAGAAAAACGAAATATTATATAAATAAAGTGATATAAAGGCCGAAAGTGCGTGAAAACGGGGGAATTTAGGCTCGGGACCAATTATGTCATGGCGGAACGCTATGAGTTCGACACGAATCGCCGTTCCGCTTCCGGAAACATATTGTAATAGGAATTCTGAGCGTCGGGTCACACGATGGGCACGAGAAGAGCTTCGCCGGCATGTGTGGCGGGTCCCGTAGCTCCTCCCGGTTCGAAAGTTATGGCTGTTTGAAGTTCGGGTCGAATCTACCATAAAAGAATAGAATGTGGTTCTACTTATGGATGCGATCATACCAGCAATAATGCACCGGATCCCATCAGAACTCCGAAGGTAAGCGTGCTTGGGCGAGAGTAGTACTAGGATGGGTGACCCCCTGGGAAGTCATCGTGTTGCACCATGATTTTTTGACGTCCATCGCTGCTCGATTCTTTTTTTACGCTCGATTTTTCGTTTTCTTAGGAATTCTCCACGGTGATCCTTCCACCTACGGTCTAAAGAAGCCTTGGATATAAAGCTTATTGAAAATGATATACCGTCACAGGAGTAATAAAGTAAATGACAAACGTTCGTCGTACGTGGAAGAAATGCGATTTTACTAATTAGAAATTATCAAATTCCGCATATCAATACATTGGAGAATGTATTTTTAAGCCTAAGAAACACATCTAAATCGAAAATGACACAAGATATCAGAAGAAAAATGAAATATTATATAAATGAAGTGATATAAAGGCCGAAAGTGCGTGAAAACGGGGGAATTTAGGCTCGGGACCAGTTATGTCATGGTGGAACGCAATGAGTTCGACACGAATCGTCGTTCTGCTTCCGTAAACATATTATAATAGGAATTCTGAGCGTCGGGTCACACGATGGGCACGAGAAGAGCTTAGACGGCATGTCTGGTGGGTCCCGTACCTCCTCTCGGTTCGAAAGTTATGGCTGTTTGAAGTTCGGGTCGAATCTACCATAAGAGAATAGAATGTGGTTCTACTTATGGATGCGATCATACCAGCACTAATGCATCGGATCCCATCAGAACTCCGAAGGTAAGCGTGCTTGGGAGAGAGTAGTACTAGGATGGTTGACCCCCTGGGAAGTCCTAGTGTTGCACCTTGTTTTTTTGCCGTCTAGCGCTGCTTGATTCTTTTTTTACGCTCGATTTTTCGTTTTCTTAGGCATTCTTCACGGTGATCCTTCCACCTACGGTTTAAATAAGCTGATTGAAAATGATATACCGTCACGGGAGTAATAAAGTAAATGACAAACGCTCGTCGTACGGGGAAGAAATGCGATTTTACTAATTAGAAATTATCAAATTCCGCATCTCAATACATTGGAGAATGTATTTTTAAGCCTAAGAAACACATCTAAATCGAAAATGACACAAGATATCACAAGAAAAATGAAATATTATATAAATGAAGTGATATAAAGGCCGAAAGTGCGTGAAAACGTGGGAATTTAGGCTCGGGACCAGTTATGTCATGGTGGAATGCAATGAGTTCGACACGAATCGCCGTTTTGCTTCGGAAACATATTATGATAGGAATTCTGAGTGTCGGGTCACACGATGGGCGCGAGAAGAGCTTAGCCGGCATGTCTGGTGGGTCCCGTAGCTCCTCCCGGTTCGAAAGTTATGGCTGTTTGAAGTTCGGGTCGAATCTACCATAAGAGAATAGAATGTGGTTCTACTTATGTATGCGATCATACCAGCACTAATGCATCGGATCCCATCAGAACTCCAAAGGTAAGAGTGCTTGGGCGAGAGTAGTACTAGGATGGGTGACCCCCTATGAAGTCCTAGTGTTGCACCCTGTTTTTTTGCCGTCTAGCACTGCTTGATTCTTTTTTTACGCTCGATTTTTCGTTTTCTTAGGAATTCTGCACGGTGATCCTTCCACCTACGGTTAAATAAGTTGACTGAAAATGATATACCGTCACGGGACTAATAAAGTAAATGAAAAACGCTCGCCGTACGTGGAAGAAATGCGATTTTACTAATTAGAAATTATCAAATTCCGTCTCTCAATAAATTACAGAATGTATTTTTAAGCCTAAGAAACACATCTAAATTGAAAATGACACAAGATATCAAAAGAAAAACTAAATATTATATAAATAAAGAGATATAAAGGCCGAAAGTGCGTGAAAACGGGGGAATTTAGGCTCGGGGCCAGTTATGTCATGGCGGAACGCGATGAGTTCGACACGAATCGCCGTTCCGCTTCCGGAAACATATTATAATAGGAATTCTGAGCGTCGGGTCACAGGATGGGCGCGAGAAGAGCTTCGTCGGCATGTCTGGTGGGTCGCGTAGCTCCTCCCGGTTCGAAAGTTATGGCTGTTTGAAGTTCGGGTCGAATATACCATAAGAGAATAAAATGTGGTTCTACTTATGGATGCGATCATACCAGCAATAATGCACCGGATCCCATCAGAACTCCGAAGGTAAGCGTGCTTGGGCGAGAGTAGTACTAGGATGGGTGACCCCTTGGGAAGTCATCGTGTTGCACCCCGATTTTTTGCCGTCCATCGCTGCTCGATTCTTTTTTTACGCTCGATTTTTCGTTTTCTTAGGAATTCTCCACGGTGATCCTTCCACCTACGGTCTAAAGAAGCCTTGGATATAAAGCTTATTGAAAATAATATACGGTCGCAGGAGTAATAAAGTAAATGACAAACGCTCGTCGTACGTGGAAGAAATGCGATTTTACTAATTATAAATTATCAAATTCCGCATCTCAATACATTGGAGAATGTATTTTTAAGCCTAAGAAACACATCTAAATCGAAAATGACACAAGATATCACAAGAAAAATGAAATATTATATAAATGAAGTGATATAAAGGCCGAAAGTGCGTGAAAATGTGGGAATTTAGGCTCGGGACCAGTTATGTCATGGTGGAACGCAATGAGTTCGACACGAATCGCCGTTCTGCTTCCAGAAACATATTATAATAGAAATTCTGAGCGTTGGGTCACACGATGGGCGCGACAAGAGCTTAGCCGGCATGTCTGGTGGGTCCCGTAGCTCCTCCCGGTTCGAAAGTTATGGCTGTTTGAAGTTCGGGTCAAATCTACCATAAGAGAATAGAATGTGGTTCTACTTATGGATGCGATCATACCAGCAATAATGCACCGGATCCCATCAGAACTCCGAAGGTAAGCGTGCTTGGGTGAGAGTAGTACTAGGATGGGTGACCCCCAGGGAAGTCTTCGTGTTGCACCCCCTTTTTGCCGTCTAATGCTGCTCGATTCTTTTTTATGCTCGATTTTTCATTTTCTTAGGAATTCTGCACGGTGATCCTTCCACCCACGGTCTAAAGAAGCTTATTGGAAATGATATACCGTCATGGGAGAAATAAAGCAAATGACAAACGCTCGTCGTACGGGGAAGAAATGCGATTTTACTAATTAGAAATTATCAAATTCGGCCTCTCAATACATTGGAGAATGTATTTTTAAGCCTAATAAACACATCTAAATTGAAAATGACACAAGATATCAAAAGAAAAACGAAATATAATATAAATAAAGTGATATAAAGGCCGAAAGTGCGTGAAAACGGGGGAATTTAAGCTCGGGACCAATTATGTCATGGCGGAACGCGATGAGTTCGACACGAATTGCCGTTCCGCTTCCGGAAACATATTAGAATAGGAATTCTGAGCGTCGGGTCACACGATGGGCACGAGAAGAGCTTCGCCGGCATGTCTGGTGGGTCCGGTAGCTCCTCCCGGTTCGAAAGTTATGGCTGTTTGAAGTTCGGGTCGAATCTACCATAAGAGAATAGAATGTGGTTCTACTTATGGATGCGATCATACCAGCAATAATGCACCTGATCCCATCAGAACTCCGAAGGTAAGCGTGCTTGGGCGAGAGTAGTACTAGGATGGGTGACCCCCTGGGAAGTCACCGTGTTGCACCACGATTTTTTGATGTCCATCGCTGCTCGATTCTTTTTTTACGCTCGATTTTTCATTTTCTTAGGAATTCTCCACGGTGATCCTTCCACCTACGGTCTAAACAAGCCTTGGATATAAAGCTTATTGAAAATGATATACCATCACAGGAGTAATAAAGTAAATGACAAACGCTCCTCGTACGTGGAAGAAATGCGATTTTACTAATTAGAAATTTTCAAATTCCGCATCTCAATACATTGGAGAATGTATTTTTAAGCCTAAGAAACACATCTAAATCGAAAATGACACAAGATATCACAAGAAAAATGAAATATTATATAAATGAAATGATATAAAGGCCGAAAGTGCGTGAAAACGGGGGAATTTAGGCTTGGGACCAGTTATGTCATGGTGGAACGCAATGAGTTCGACACGAATCGCCGTTCTGCTTCCGGAAACATATTATAATAGAAATTCTGAGCGTCGGGTCACACGATGGGCACGAGAAGAGCTTAGCCGGCATGCTTGGTGTGTCCCGTAGCTCCTCCCGGTTCGAAAGTTATGGCTGTTTGAAGTTCGGGTCGAATCTACCATAAGAGAATAGAATGTGGTTCTACTTATGGATGAGATCGTACCAGCACTGATGCATCGGATCCTATCAGAACTCCGAAGGTAAGCGTGCTTGGGCGAGAGTAGTACTAGGATGGGTGACCCCCTCGGAAGTCCTAGTGTTGCACCCTGTTTTTTTGCCGTCTAGCGCTGCTTGATTCTTTTTTTACGCTCGATTTTTCGTTTTATTAGGAATTCTGCACGGTGATCCTTCCACCTACGGTTAAATAAGCTGATTAAAAATGATATACCATCACGGGAGTAATAAAGTAAATGACAAACGCTCGTCGTACGTGGAAGAAATGTGATTTTACTAATTAGAAATTATCAAATTCCGCCTCTCAATACATTACAGAATGTATTTTTAAGCCTAAGAAACACATTTAAATTGAAAATGACACAAGATATGCGCTGCTTGATTCTTTTTTTACGCTCGATTTTTCGTTTTCTTAGGAATTCTGCACGGTGATCCTTCCACCTTTGGTTTAAATAAGCTGATTAAAAATGATATACCGTCACGGGAGTAATAAAGTAAATGACAAATGCTCGTGGTACGTGGAAGAAATGCGATTTTACTAATTAGAAAATATCAAATTCCGCCTCTCAATACATTACAGAATGTATTTTTAAGCCTAAGAAACACATCTAAATTGAAAATGACACAAGATATCAAAAGAAAAACGAAATATTATATAAATAAAGTGATATAAAGGCCGAAAGTGCGTGGAAACGGGGGAATTTAGGCTCGAGACCAGTTATGTCATGGCGGAACGCAATTCGTTCGACACGAATCGGCGCTCCGCTTCCAGAAACATATTATAATAGGAATTCTGAGCGTCGAGTCACACGATGGGCGCGAGAAGAGCTTCGTCGGCATGTCTGGTGGGTCCCGTAGCTCCTCCCGGTTCGAAAGTTATGGCTGTTTGAAGTTTGGGTCGAATCTACCATAAGAGAATAGAATGTGGTTCTACTTATGGATGCGATTATACCAGCAGTAATGCACCGGATCCCATCAGAACTCCGAAGGTAAGCGTGCTTGGGCGAGAGTTGGGTGACCCCTTGGGAAGTCCTCGTGTTGTACCACATTTTTTCGCTGTCCAGCGCTGCTCGATTCTTTTTTTACGCTCGATTTTTTGTTTTCTTAGGAATTCTCTACGGTGATCCTTCCACCTACGTTCTAAATAAGCTGATTGAAAATGATATACCATCACAGGAGTAATAAAGTAAATGACAAACGCTCGTCGTACGGGGAAGAAATGCAATTTTACTAATTATAAATTATCAAATTCGGCCTCTCAATACATTGGAGAATGTATTTTTAAGCCTAAGAAACACATCTAAATTGAAAATGGCACAAGATATCAAAAGAAAAATGAAATATTATATAAATAAAGTGATATAAAGGACGAAAGTGCATGAAAACGGGGGAATTTAGGCTCAGGACCAATTATGCCATGGCGGAACGCAATGAGTTTGACACGAATCGTCGTTCCGCTTTCGGAAACATATTATAATAGGAATTCTGAGCGTCGGGTCACACGATGGGCGCGAGAAGAGCTTTGCCGGCATGTCTGGTGGGTCCCGTAGCTCCTCCCGGTTCGAAAGTTATGGCTGTTTGAAGTTCGGGTCGAATCTACCATAAGAGAATAGAATGTGGTTCTACTTATGGATGCGATCATACCAGCAATAATGCACTGGATCCTATCAGAACTCCGAAGGTAAGCGTGCTTGGGCAAGAGTAGTACTACGATGGGTGACCCCCTGGGAGGTCATCGTGTTGCACCCCGCTTTTTGCCGTCCATCGCTGCTCGATTCTTTTTTTACGCTCAATTTTTCGTTTTCTTAGGAATTCTCCACGGTGATCCTTCCACCTACGGTCTAAAGAAGCCTTGGATATAAAACTTATTGAAAATGATATACCGTCACAAGAGTAATAAAGTAAATGACAAACGCTCGTCATACGTGGAAGAAATGCGATTTTACTAATTAGAAATTATCAAATTCCGCATCTCAATACATTGGAGAATGTATTTTTAAGCCTAAGAAACACATCTAAATCGAAAATGACACAAGATATCAAAAGAAAAATGAAATATTATACAAATGAAGTGATATAAAGGCCGAAAGTGCGTGAAAACGGGAGAATTTAGGCTCGGGACCAGTTATGTCATGGTGGAACGCAATGAATTCAACACGAATCGCCATTCTGCTTCCGGCAACATATTATAATAGGAATTTTGAGCGTCGGGTCACACGATGGGCGCGAGAAGAGCTTCGCCGGTATGTCTGGTGGGTCCCGTAGCTCCTCCCGGTTCGAAAGTTATGGCTCTTTGAAGTTCGGGTCGAATCTACCATAAGAGAATAGAATGTGGTTCTACTTATGGATGCGATCATACCAGCATTAATGCATCGGATCCCATCAGAACTCCGAAGGTAAGCGTGCTTGGGCGAGAGTAGTACTAGGATGGGTGACCCCTTGGGAAGTCCTCGTGTTGCACCCTATTTTTTTGCCGTCTAGCGCTGCTTGATTCTTTTTTTACGCTCGATTTTTCGTTTTCTTAGGAATTCTGTGTTAGGCGTATTATTATACGCTTATTTATCATTATTTTGTATTATTTTGGAGAGTGAAATTGTCTAAATGAGCCTTTAATGCCTTAATTTCGTATGATTGACAGGAAATTGAAGTCTGGAAGCTAAAACGAGGCAAAACGGGCGAAAACGGTTTTTTTCTTCATTTTTGTGCTTCAATTTGCTTCTGCCTCTCGCTTTTAACGTGTTCTTCTCAAAATTCTGTGCAGAAAAGTCCCAGGGAAGAAACTGAAGTCTGAGCCGTGGCACAGGTATTGTGAGCCGCGGCACACATAAATCGTAAGGGGAGGCTAAACCAACTGTACCCTGTGCCGCGGCACGGCATAAATGAGCCGCGGCACACTTGAAATCTGAGCCGCGGCACACGACAATACGAGAAAACAGGTAAAAGGGACTGTGTAACACCCCGAGATATTCGGAATAATTACAGCGCCGTAAACCCTTTAGGTAAGGATTTACAAGGCTAATTTTAAAAGAGTGAAAATATAAACCAATCGTACCACTGAAGTTCAAAGACATATTTGATTCAACCGATCAAAGAGTTAACTTATACAACCATATCGAAAGGACATTATTAAAACTGACATACTCGAGTACTAAACGAACCAAAAGACAAATCACAATAACAACAACATCAACCACATCACTGAGCCATTTCATCGTCCTGTCGGTACTGTGGTTGCCTCCCCGCTCCTCGGCTACCTGAACATCAAAACAATGTCCACCCCGAAGAAATTAGCAAAACGATGCTAGTACAAGTATCATAATACAATAAATCATCAATGCATCATAACACATGCAAAGCGGACTTCCACTACGGAATCCAACGATGCGAATCCTCACGATTCCATCAACACAGTACAGGGTAATCCAGCGATCCAGCGCCCTTGGTATAGATCCCCATGATGATCCCGTCGGACCAACGCATGGTGTAAAACCCGTCCAGCGATCAGCGCCCTCAGCATAGATCCCCATGATGATCCCGTCGGACCAACGCATGGTGGACATTCGATCCAGCGCCCTCAGCATAGATCCTCATGATCCCCTCGGATCATTTATACCATAAATCAATCAACTATGCATACACATATGCATTTCAATATGTTCATCAATACGAACAAATAATCAACCAATATCATGAGAATTTTCAGAAATACATCTCATATTCAACAATATGAACAAAACCACAAGCATGATCAAAGGTTCAATATAAATCGAACTCGACATATGATACTTGCCTCGAAAATGGCAAGACGAAATACTTCGATGATCTCAACACACTCGAAGGCCACCTCCTTCGATCAACGTAACAAGCTCGAACCTTAACAAAAGGAATGATATATAAATCATCTCAAGTCGAACAATGGCCTAACAATTCGGTCTACGGCCGAAAAGCTCAAAATAAACAATCTGCCTGGATTGCTTAGCACGCGCTACGTACTCTACGTAACGTGCGCTAAGCCGGACTGTTAGCGTACGCTATCGTATAAGACTAGCGTGCGCTAGCCACGGGTGGCGATCGGCTGGTCTCATAACGTACGCTACGCACGTTTCGTGCGTTAACTGAACCCCGATAGCGCACGTTAACTCACACATGTTAGCGTGCGCTAATCTTGCATGGCAGAATACTGCAAACCGAAAACTGGGTTGAATGGTGAAGAACTCATGAATTCTACCGTGATAATACAAGTTATCCTCGGGCATATCATGCTAATAAGGTTTGTGGAAGTTTTATGTTTATGAAATACGAATATACAAATAGTCAACTCAACATCATAATTCATCTACGATCTCCAAGAAATAATCTAAGTTCCATTTGTTCTACGTTCCAAAACACATGATTCCATCGTGTAAAACGTATCAACTGGGTAAATATCCGATTACTGATCATAAATCGATTTGAACATGCTTAGGAGTCCTTATAATAAGATGGTTCAAAGGTTCATACGATATATAGTGCCGATACGTCAAAAGTATCCTTCTAACATGTGATGACCGATTATAAACGAAATACTTGCTATCAAAACATGATTCAAACTTCCTTAGGAACATTACTAACATCGGTGAAGAATCACCTACCTCAAAGTAGTGAAGAACACGGAGGAAAATGAAGCAATCCAACACCGAAGCAGACACCAATCTCGATGATATACGATCTTCAATCTCGAACTAGGAGGTTGATACGAAGTGTTTAGGACGAAGGGAGTTATGTTCTAAATGTAAGAGTTCGGTTTATGGGAGGAGAAAGAACTGAAATCACGAATAGGATGCTGTCCTATTTATAATAAATGGCTATTAGCGTGCGCTAGTCCCTGCTCGTAGCGTGCGCTAACGGCTCCCTGACTAAACTGTACTCAGCACTTAGCGTGCGCTACGCATATACCTGTAGCGTGCGCTAAGGCGTTGACTCGGCTTTTCCCGAAAGCCGTCCAGGTACATCCGACACGATCCGACAGGGGTCCCCCGGCCAGATCTCACCTACCGCACGTCTCAATCGAATTGACCACGCATAGCGTGCGCTAATGACACTCTGTAGCGTGCGCTATGAATCCATGTTAGCGTACGCTACCCGTAGCCTGTAGCGTGCGCTACATGCACAGAATTTCAATCTTTAAATCACATACACGAAATTATACGCTCGACAAGAATGGATTATGAAATACGGAGAATAGTACTCAGACAAAAGTACAATCATTACAATATCACAAGTTCCAATTACATAACAGAAATCTCGGGTATTACATCCTTCCTCCCTAAAAAGAAGTTTCGTCCCGAAACTTAGGATGAAAACAACTCCGGATATTTAGCCTTCATACCGTCCTCCGTTTCCCAAGTGGCCTCTTCGACTCCATGTCGTGACCATTGTACTTTAACCAAGTGTATTGGTTTATTCCTCAATTGTTTAATCCGACTCTCAAGTATCTTGATTGGTCTCTCTTCGAAGGTGCCATCATTAGCTATCTCGATCTCGTCGAAATCAATGACGTGGTAGGGTCGGTACATACTTCCATGATTGGGATACGTGAAACGCATTATGAACGTGACTCAGCGATGGCGGTAAGGCCAACCTGTATGCTAAATCTCCAACTCTCTCGAGGATCTCGAATGGTCCGATATATCTCGGACTAAGCTTGCCTCTTCTCCCAAAACGGAAAATCCCTCGTGTAGGAGACACCTTCAATAGTACATGGTCACCAACGTCGAACTCTAGAGGGCGACGACGTATGTCTGCATAAGACTTCGCCGACTCAGGCGATCAGCAGTCTTTCCCGAATCAAAGCTATCTTCTCTTGAGTCTGAATAATCAATTCCGGTTCCGTCCCGATCAAATCCGAAGAATCATCCCAACACAGGGGTGATCGGCATCTTTTCCCGTACAAAGCTTCAAATGGTGCCATCTTAATTGAAGCATGCCAACTATTATTGTAGGTGAATTCAACTAATGGCAAATGAACTTCCCAATCAGTTGACCAATCCAAGGCACAGGCTCTAAGCATGTCTTCTGATCTGAATAGTCCTTTGATGACCGTCCGTTTGGGGATGATAAGGCAGTACTAAAGTTTAGCTCGGTCCCCAAAGCCACATGTGCCTTGCCCTCGGAAGTGCGACACGAAGCGACCATCTCGATCTGAAACAATGGTCTTCGGCGTCCCATGCAATCGACTATCTCCGCAATAAATACTCGCGCCAATCTCTCGGGTCCCCATGTATCTTTAATCCCTAGGAAATGAGCCGACTTGGTTAGTCGATCAACTACAACCCAAATCATGTTCATTCTGTTCTAGTCCTTGGCATCTTGGTGATGAAATCCATCGAAATGTCCTCCCACTTCCATTCGGGGATCGGGCGGCTTTAACATCCGGCAGTCGATGCTCAATCTTAACTGTGACAAGTCAAACACTTGAAACGTACTCCGTTACATCCTTCTTCATATTCCCCACCAAAAGTTTTGCTTTAAATCCTTATACATCTTCTTCTTTGCCGGGTGAATAGAATAGGAAGCGTGTGAGCTTTCTTGAGAATAGTCCTTCTCAAATCATCATCATCGGGAACGCAAAGTCGACTACGAAATCTCGAGAACTCCATCATCTTGTATCACGAATCACAGGGCTTTTCCTTTCTTTACTTCGTCACATAATCGAAGGATCAGAGAATCGTTCAATTGTTTAGACTTGATCTCCTCGACTAGTGATGAAGTCAGTTCCATCACATAAAGTTGCCCTTGGATTCCTGGTGCCCATACTTCAATCCCCTCGCGGATCAGTTCTCGTTGAATACTGGTTTGGGACGTAAGTGCTTCCAACACTCGAAGGGAAACAGGTTTACGGCTCAAGCATCGGCTACTACATTTGCTTTCCCCGGATGATAGAGAATCTCCAAGTCGTAATCCTTGGTCAATTCTAGCCACCTTCTCTGCCTCATGTTTAATTCTTTCTGACTGAAAATGTACTTGAGGCTCTTATGGTCTGTAAAGATCTGACAATGAGTGCCGTACAAATAATGTCGCCAAATTTTCAAGGCAAAGACCACAGCTGCTAGCTCCAGATCATGAGTCGGGTAATTAACTTCGTACGGTTTCAATTGTCGAGAAGCATAAGCAATCACTTTATCCTTCTGCATCAACACACAACCCAAACCCTGATTTGAAGCGTCGCTGTATACCATGAATCCATCAGTTCCCTCTGGCAGTGCTAATATAGGTGCTATCGTCAGTCTCCTCTTAAGTTCGTCAAAACCAGCCTGGCACTTCTCATTCCACGTGAACTTTTGAGTTTTCTGTAACAGCTGAGTGAGCGGACGAGCAATTTTGGAAAATCCCTCTACAAAGCGGCGATAATATCCAGCAAGTCCTAAGAAGCTTGGACTTCTTTCACGTTGCTAGGAACTTCCCATTCCAAGATTGCTTGACTTTCTTGAGTCCACTGAACTCAGTCGGTGATATCACATGCCCAAGGAAAGTTACTTCCTTAAGCGAACTCACATTTAGAAAGCTTAGCATACAAATTTCCTTTCTCAAGATGCTCAAAACCACACGTAAATGTTCGGCATGTTCCTCTGCGT
The DNA here is from genome assembly GCA_033398695.1 of Orobanche coerulescens. NCBI lineage: Eukaryota > Viridiplantae > Streptophyta > Magnoliopsida > Lamiales > Orobanchaceae > Orobanche > Orobanche coerulescens. Next base: position 1,826,009 of record JAWKAU010000021.1, read on the forward strand.
CCCTCGAATATATCAAGATGTCGTCAATGAAAAGCGACCACAAATTTATCCAAGTACTCCAAGAAAACCCGATTCATCAATTGCATGAATACCGCGGGAGCATTGGTAAGTCAAATGGCATTACTACAAATTCATAATGCCCATCTAGGGATCTCAGCGATTTTGGTATATCCGATTCCTTAATTCTCAACTGGTGGTATCCTGATCGCAAGTCAATCTTCGAGAATATCCTTGCCCCTTGCAGTTGATCAAACAAGTCGTCGATCCGAGGTATATGATACTTATTCTTGACTGTATCTTGTTGAGCTCCCTGTAATCAATACACAGTCGGAGGGATCCGTCTTTCTTCCGGACAAAGAGAACGGGCTCTCCCCAAGGAGAAACGATCGGTTGAATATAACCCTTCTGCAACAATTCCTCCAGTTGTTTCTTGAGTTCATACATCTCGGTTGGCGCCATGCGGTATGGTGCTCTGGAAATAGGAGCTGCTCCAGGCTCTAATTCGATAGTGAATTCCACTTCTCTCTGCGGAGGTAATCCAGGTAGTTCGTCAGGAAAAACATCTGAGAACTCATTCACAACTGAAATAGATGAGAGATCTACTCCTTCCTCTTTCTTCATGGCATAGCACCAGAGTCCCTGACACCCCTGTTTCAGTAATTTCACGGCTTTCATTGCCTTGATCAATTTTCCCGAGCTTCCTGGTCTCCATCCTCGGAATAAGTGTTCAGACCCGTCATCAGCAATGATGGAAATGACTCTCTCTCGGTAATTCAGAATAGCTCCATAACGGTTGAGCCAATCGTCTCCGAGAATTAAATCGTCACCGTAAATGTCAACCACAATAAGGTTCGATAGCCAATCTCTCCCTCCTATAGTTACTGGAAAGTCCCTAGCTTCTAGGGTTCCCACAATTTTCTCTCCGCTTGGTAATCCCACAACATAAGGTTCACAATCATACAGGCACGAGATTTTCAAATGATTAACACAGTTCAATGATACAAAAGAATGTGTAGCTCCGGAATCGAATAAAACACTAACTGGTTGCAAAAGGATCTGAATTGTACCTGATGCAACAGCTGTGTTCTGATCATCCTTCTTCATCTCGTAAATACGCGGAGGAACGGACCCAGCAGTGGATGCCTCTCTTTTCCCAACATTCTGCTACTGGAAACCGCTCTGTTGCGTCTGGTTCACACTCGTCTCTTTCGGAACTGGAGCTGGAGTGCGAGTACCAAAAGATCGGGTCGCATTCCCACAAAACGTTGCGCGATGTCCTTCCTGTCCACACTCGAAACAGGTCACAGCAGGCGCGAAACAATCACGTCGAACATGTCCCACTTTTCCACAGTTATAACACTTCTTCCCTGCGTCTGAAACAGTTGGTGCTGCTCGGAACTTCTTTCCTCCTCGAGAAGGATGCGGAGGTCTCCTGGATGAGTGAAAAGAGGACTGACCCCGGCGGGGCCCGCTATTCTTACTCTCCGTGAAGTTGCCAGACACCTTCTGTTTCTTTGCTTCCGTCGATTTCTCTAATGTTGCTTCCTTCATATCATAGGCCAACGCCTTGTCCTGATACTGCCTCAAGGTGGTACAATCAAATCCGGACATATATTGCTGAATTTCCGGCTTCATTCGATGTCAAAATGGAAAATCCTTTCCGCCTCGGTCCTGACCAGGTGGCGCACATAAGTCAGCTGGTGATTAAAAGTCTTAATCACGTCCGTCACAGTTGCTTCTGAATTTTGCGGTGAGAAAAACTCCCGAACTCGGGCCTCTCTAACTGGGCGAGGACAATACTGCGCCTCCATCATCAATTTGAATTCTGTCCAGTCAACATTATGCTCCTCCGGTCGAATTGCCTCCCACCAGTCGAAAGCCTCCCCTGTCAGAAGATACTGGGCGACCGGAACTTTCCTATCGTTGGGACAATTAATCCCCGCAAAAATCTTCTCTAATTCCTTCAGCCAGTGATCCCAAGAAAGCGTCTCAGTCGAACCATCAAATTTCGGAGGATGCAATTTGATCACTTGATAAGCCATTTATCTCCCCGATTTTCCACGTTATGTTGCTGTCCCATCGCTGTCTGCATGCGATCCACAACCTGAGCAAATTGGTTTATCTGGGCAACCACCTGCTGAAGCACTCCCGGCACGTTAGGATCTGCATTATTATTTGCTGATCCCTGTTGTCCCCCGGAATGGGAATCCGTTTGACTAGCGGTTATCTCTGGGGTAGATACCGACTCTTCTTGTCTCGCATTTCCACGTCCGCGTCCACGACCGCGTCCGCGTCCACGACCTCCTCTCAACATACTGTAAACATAAATACTCAATATCCAGGACAAACTTTCTCAAAGTACATTCATCAATGTTTACAAGACATGAATTAAATAAAACGGTAGTATTCGAGACTAGGAAACTTACAACCACGGTCCACACGACGATGCTGGCTCAGCAGTGATGTTACGAACGACCAAAATCAAATAACGTAAACAGACCCAACCAACCCGACTGCTAAGATATCCATGAATCTTAGCTCCGATACCATATTCTGTAACACCCCGAGATATTCGGAATAATTACAGCGCCGTAAACCCTTTAGGTAAGGATTTACAAGGCTAATTTTAAAAGAGTGAAAATATAAACCAATCGTACCACTGAAGTTCAAAGACATATTTGATTCAACCGATCAAAGAGTTAACTTATACAACCATATCGAAAGGACATTATTAAAACTGACATACTCGAGTACTAAACGAACCAAAAGACAAATCACAATAACAACAACATCAACCACATCACTGAGCCATTTCATCGTCACTGCCGATCTTGTGGTTGCCTCCCGCTCTCGGCTACACGAACATCAAAACAATGTCCACCCCAGAAGGGGTTAGCAAAAGCGATGCTAGTACAAGTATCATAATACAATAAATCATCAATGCATCATAACACATGCAAAAGCGGACTTCCGCTCTAGGAATCCAACGATGCGAATCCTCACGATTCCATCAACACAATACAGGTAATCCGGCGATCCAGCGCCCTTGGTATAGATCCCCATGATGATCCGTCGGACCAACGCATGGTGGAAAACCCGTCCAGCGATCCGGCGCCCTCGGCATAGATCCCCATGATGATCCGTCGGACCAACGCATGGTGGACATTCGATCCAGCGCCCTCAGCATAGATCCTCATGATCCCCTCGGATCATTTATACCATAAATCAATCAACTATGCATACACATATGCATTTCAATATGTTCATCAATACGAACAAATAATCAACCAATATCATGAGAATTTTCAGAAATACATCTCATATTCAACAATATGAACAAAACCACAAGCATGATCAAAGATTCAATATAAATCGAACTCGACATATGATACTTGCCTCGAAAATGGCAAGACGAAATACTTCGATGATCTCAACACACTCGAAGGCCACCTCCTTCGATCAACGTAACAAGCTCGAACCTTAACAAAAGGAATGATATATAAATCATCTCAAGTCGAACAATGGCCTAACAATTCGGTCTACGGCCGAAAAGCTCAAAATAAACAATCTGCCTGGATTGCTTAGCGCGCGCTACGTACACTACGTAACGTGCGCTAAGCCGGACTGTTAGCGTAAGCTATCGTATAAGACTAGCGTGCGCTAGCCACGGACTGGCAGTCTGACTCGGCTGGTCTCATAACGTACGCTACGCACGTTTCGTGCGTTAACTGAACCCCGATAGCGCACGTTAACTCACACATGTTAGCGTGCGCTAATCTTGCATGGCAGAATACTGCAAACCGAAAACTGGGTTGAATGGTGAAGAACTCATGAATTCTACCGTGATAATACAAGTTATCCTCGGGCATATCATGCTAATAAGGTTTGTGGAAGTTTTATGTTTATGAAATACGAATATACGGATAGTCAACTCAACATCATAATTCATCTACAATCTCCAAGAAATAATCTAAGTTCCATTTGTTCTACGTTCCAAAACACATGATTCCATCGTGTAAAACGTATCAACTGGGTAAATATCCGATTACTGATCATAAATCGATTTGAACATGCTTAGGAGTCCTTATAATAAGATGGTTCAAAGGTTCATACGATATATAGTGCCGATACGTCAAAAGTATCCTTCTAACATGTGATGACCGATTATAAACGAAATACTTGCTATCAAAACATGATTCAAACTTCCTTAGGAACATTACTAACATCGGTGAAGAATCACCTACCTCAAAGTAGTGAAGAACACGGAGGAAAATGAAGCAATCCAACACCGAAGGCTTGAACACCAATCTCCAATGATATACGATCTTCAATCTCGAACTAGGAGGTTGATACGAAGTGTTTAGGACGAAGGGAGTTATGTTCTAAGTGTAAGAGTTCGGTTTATGGGAGGAGAAAGAACTGAAATCACGAATAGGATGCTGTCCTATTTATAATAAATGGCTATTAGCGCGCGCTAGTCCCTGCTCGTAGCGTGCGCTAACGGCTCCCTGACTAAACTGTACTCAGCACTTAGCGTGCGCTACGCATATACCTGTAGCGTGCGCTAAGGCGTTGACTCGACTTTTCCCGAAAGCCGTCCAGGTACATCCGACACGATCCGACAGGGGTCCCCCGGCCAGATCTCACCTACCGCACGTCTCAATCGAATTGACCACGCATAGCGTGCGCTAATGACACTCTGTAGCGTGCGCTATGAATCCATGTTAGCGTACGCTACCCGTAGCCTGTAGCGTGCGCTACATGCACAGAATTTCAATCTTTAAATCACATACACGAAATTATACGCTCGACAACAATGGATGATGAAATACGGAGAATAGTACTCAGACAAAAGTACAATCATTACAATATCACAAGTTCCAATTACATAACAGAAATCTCGGGTATTACAGACTGTACCACACGCGGCTCACTTTAGGCTGTGCGCGGCTGCAATCTGAATTCGAAGGGCTGTACCTTATAACTCTCAATCGGCCGAACTCCAGTGCGTTTTCTTTTCCCTTCCCTCTCCCTTACTGTGGCGAATCGGCCGAAGCATTCTTCAAATTTTTTTCTTGCGATTTCTCCTTGCAATCTTCACAAAACCAAAAGGTACGTTCCAATCTTTAATCTCTACTTGTTTATGGTTTAAATTTGAAGTTGTTTATGCTTTGGATGGATTGAACATGTTTATTCTCCTTCAAAATTTCTAAGATGGTTTAGGGAATAACATGGTAGTTTTAATCGAATTTTCATGGTTAGTTTGGAATATGAATGAGTTGAGTGTGTTGTGTTGATGATGATTGAATTGTGTTTCTGTTCTTGGGGGTTGAATCGAGCTATAGCCATGTTTATTCTTCAAGTAAACTCGTGCCCTCAAGGTGTTTGATAAATTGCCTAAGTGAAAAATTTTCTTTGGAAAAGCAATCTTTTGAATTTTAGGTACAACGTATACGTTACGAATTCTGACAAGCCCAACCCTTACATCCAGGTTAAATGTTTAAGTCCAATTTCATCCTTCTCTCACGAATGCGCTATTTTGTTAAATTCGGGATTTCTGGCTGGACATCCTTAGCCAAGTGTAGATCATTGTTATTTGTGTTTGCGTAAATAAACTCTCGTGTTGTACTTTTCAGGACTGATTATGGCGAGAACAAAGAAACTGAGCAAGAGAGCTAGGACCCAGTCATCCCCCACTCGAGGGGAGACCTCTCGTAGTCGGGCCGAGTCGGAGGGGCACCAATTTTCGGACCCTGAAATTCACAAGATCTTCAATGAAAAGATCCGGCCACGACCGCTTATTCCAGAGAGGGGATTTACTCCAGCTCCTCAGGACGGAGAATTGCTGACCATGATTGATGAGATGGGGTGGGCCAGATTTGCTGCACCTCCCGAGCCAGCGGTTATCTCGATTGTGCAGGAGTTCTACGCCAGCGCCTTCTTGAAGCACATTCGGGCGGGGCATACGTTGCCGTCATTAGAGTCTCGGACTCGGAGTCGATGTCCGAGGGTTACGATTGATTTCTCCATGGCTGCTATTCGGAGGTGTTTGGGCTTCCGGTGGTTGATGAGTCGGCTATGACCGAGTGATGACCGGCCTCACGAAGGAGGCCTGCTTGAGACCATTGCGCGGCCGATTGGCCCAGGAGCAGCGCGCACAGGGTTCTTCCACTTTCCACTTCAAGAGCTCGCGCCTCAGCCGGATCGGGCGTGCCTGGATTTATTTTATCTGCGCACGCATTGACCCCACCTCCCAAATCCGTACTGTCTTTCTCTCCCGCGCCCGGACACTTTATGCTATCACTTCCGGGCTGCGTTTCGATGTGGCCCCCATCCTGGTCCGATCTATCTTCCAGTGTATCCAGGGGGGGGCAAGACGGGGTTGAAGCACCCCTCTCTCATCTGCGCTTTGTGCCGTGATGGGGCGCGTGGTCGGGCACGAGCCGATGCTTGCCCCAAGCCCCGATCGACCACCGCATCATATCACACTTTGACCGGTGGGGAGGAGCGCGGCGCACGCTCGGGGAGAGGATTTCGCTAGAGGAGGCCCACGAGGATCCCAGAGCCGCTTTGTTGACACATGGAGATGCGGCCCGCCGCCAGCGGACGAGGTTGCGGGAGTTGTTTGATGGGGTGAGGAGGATCGAGGAGACAGAGAGGAGCAGAGAGAAGATCTGGAGAGAGAGAGAGAGGAGCTGAGAGAGGAGACGAGGAGAGAGAGAGATGAGATGAGGAGAGAGAGGGAGAGTTTGATGGCTGCCATGCGAGAGGAGCAGCGGACGGAGCGGGAGAGCGTTATTGCTGCCGTCGAGCCGAGATGCGAGAGCGAGCCGCCGGGCAGGCCGAGAGGCGAGGCGTCAGGCTGCGAGGATGCTTATCATCGGGAGCACCTTGCCACATGGACGGCCCATATCATGCATCCCGACGGCCATTTATTGCACCCGCCCGGCCAGCCACACCACCCTCCTCACCGGACGATGCTGGCACTAGCTCTGAGCGGACCGGAGGAGTACTTGACCTTTACTTTTATTGCAAATCATATTTCGTCCATTGAGGTCAATGTACGTCCCAAGTTTGGGGGATTTACTTTTAGTTGCTACATTCATTGCTGTACTTTATTTCATTGCTGTACTTTATTTCGTTGCACTTTTCATTACTTTGCGTAAAATTTTATAGCCTTGCTTGTCTTAGTTTTTCTCTATTCGTGAATTTTTCGTGCTTCTATTTGTGTGATACTGATGTTACGATACTGTTTTTCTCTCTAAAGAAACGGTCGAGTTCTAGTCGCGTTGTAGTCAGTAATTTCGGTTTCTGCTTAGTATTCATTTAGGTCCGAAATTTTTTCGTGATTGTAGAGGTCTTGGCAGATAAGAGACGATACATACTTGTTTTAAAATCACCGTCAATACGTTTGGTTACATTTTTCGGTTAGTTAGTCGTCCAGTTATATTAGTCGTGTTGGCACTTAGATTGAGTTTAGAGTCGGTCAGTTTTTCCCAAAAGTCGAGATAATGTTGTTCTATGAAGGGAAGTCTAGTAACCGGGGGCATTCGCGTGACCCGCTGTTTACTCTCGCGTAAAACGATGACCCTGATTAGACTAGTGATTTAGATATTTCACATGTGCCAATGATAGGGAGCCTAGTAACCGGGGGTATTCGCGTGACCCGCTGTTTACTCTCGCGTAAAACGGCGACCTTGATTCGGACATGCGGAAATTATATATTCGAGTTGTTTCTCCACTGTAGAAGGGAACTTAGTAACTAGAAGCATCCATGTGCCCCATGAGTGTCTTTTACGTCAAACGGTTTCCCAATACATGAGAATGGAAGTTCCACCCTAGGATTATCCCGATGAAACATCCCGAGATCCTAACCTAGTGGTCAACTCGAATCAAATTCTTGAACATATATATAAGGGAATACTGTCCGAGGGTTATTTGTTATGAAACTCGTGAAAATTGTGCCATTAGACTGTGGAACGGGACGAACTAGCTTGTTTATTTTAGCCTTTCATATTGACGGTCGATTTGACTCACATTTTGTTAATCTTTGAGCTGGATTTTCTTCATGAACGAGTGATTAGGACTGAACTTGATTACTTTGCGGAATCATTATTCTGAGTGCAGCTCGCTTTTATGACACTCGTATTATTTAGAGAGAATTACAGGATAGTATTGATTAGGTTGAACACTATGAGTTGCACGATGATTCACGACATTTTTTTATTGAATTTAATTCTTTTTGCTTGAGGACAAGCAAAGGCTTAAGTTTGGGGGTATTTGTTAGGCGTATTTTTATATGCTTATTTATCATTATTTTGTATTCTTTTGGAGAGTGAAATTGTCTAAATGAGCCTTTAATGCCTTAATTTCGTATGATTGACAGGAAATTGAAGTCCGGAAGCTAAAACGAGGCAAAGCGGTAGCAGCCAAATCTGGACTGCGAGCCGCGGCACAAGGAAGCGGGCCGCGGCACAGAAGACACCCGGCCAAAGGCGAGTAAATCGTACTGTGCCGCGGCCTGATCCAGTGAGCCGCGGCACGAAGAAATCGAGGATGCCCGGGCATCCGGTGAAGGCTCTATCTTGCCGCACACAGTTTAGTGCGCCGCGGCTTGGCTTGATTTTGGTTGTCCGCGCGAATTAGGGCCGTTTGAAGCCGATTTTCGACCTACGGATGCGATGCGATTTGGAGGATATCTTGAGCTATAAATAGGGTTTAAGACCCAATTTAATGATCTTTGGATCTTTTATCTTTGGAGCTTAAGCTTGGAGACGGCAGAAGAAGAGGGAAGCAAAAGACTTCAAAGGCGAGAGGCGGAAGGCGAAGAACGGAGGAATCCGAGCTTCATCTGCGTTTGATTTTTATGCTTTCATTTATTTATTCTGTAATTTCAATTATTAGTATGTCGCTAAAGCCCTAATCTAGGGTTTTGATGAAACCTATGTTTTGACGAATTTCTTGAGATTATCTAATTAATTACCTTTTTGTTGAGTTTTCCCAATTGTGTTTAATGCTTGCAATTATCGGCCAATAGTTGTATTGATTTAATCATTCACTTGAATCGGGAGAGGAGATTTGGTGAGGAACTATTGGTGAGGACCGTTTATTACGTGAGATAGGAATATACTCATAGGAACTACGTGGCCTTTGGGAGATTTTATGCTTTTCGCCTATTGTGAATTAATTCACCTAGGGATAGAGTGCGTTATTCGCCTTTAGATAAATCTATTGACCTCGGGAGAGGCGGTAGAATATATTAGCAATCTCCGCCTTCAATAAATTGGGAAAATTATTTATTACGGATAATCGAGAGTAAATTCGGATAAACCGAGGTGGATTCAGAATCCTAGACTTATTCATCATTTGATTTCTTTCATTCAAGCTATCGTTTTCTATTGTTTAGTCGCTTAGTAATTCTTTTAGTTATTAATTGCAAAAACCCAAATTCGATTGTTCAAATAAAATTGGAATACACAAAAATCGGTAGTTAGAGATTCAGTCCTCGTGGGAACGATACTCTACTTATCACTTTATTACTTGTAAACGATGACGTGCACTTGCGTGTAAGAAATATCGCAACATTCTGCACGGTGATCCTTCCACCTACGGTCTAAATAAGCTTATTGGAAATGATATACCGTCACGGGAGTAATAAAGTAAATGACAAACGATTGTCGTACGGGAAAGAAATGCGATTTTAATAATTAGAAATTATCAAATTCCGCCTCTCAATATATTGGAGAATGTATTTTTAAGCCTAAGAAACACATCTAAATTGAAAATGACACAAGATATCAAAAGAAAAACGAAATATTATATAAATAAAGTGATATAAAGGCCAAAAGTGCGTGAAAACGGGGGAATTTAGGCTCGGGACCAGTTATGTCATGGTGGAACGCTATGAGTTCGACATGAATCGGCGTTCCGCTTCCGGAAACATATTATAATAGGAATTCTGAGCGTCGGGTCACACGACGGGCGCGAGAAGAGCTTCGTCGGCATGTCTGGTGGGTCCCGTGGCTCCTCCCGGTTCAAAAGTTATGTCTGTTTGAAGTTCGGGTCGAATCTACCATAAGAGAATAGAATATGGTTCTACTTATGGATGCGATCATACCAGTAATAATGCACCGGATCCCATCAGAACTCCGAAGGTAAGCGTGCTTGGGCGAGAGTAGTACTAGGATGGGTGACCCCCTGGGAAGTCTTCGTGTTGCACCCCCTTTTTTTGCCGTCTAATGCTGCTCGATTCTTTTTTACGCTCGATTTTTTGTTTTCTTAGGAATTCTGCACGGTGATCCTTCCACCCACGGTCTAAAGAAGCTTATTGGAAATGATATACCGTCACGGGAGTAATAAAGTAAATGACAAACGCTCGTCGTACGTGGAAGAAATGCGATTTTACTAATTAGAAATTATCAAATTCCGCATCTCAATACATTGGAGAATGTATTTTTAAGCCTATGAAACACATCTAAATCGAAAATGACACAAGATATCACAAGAAAAATGAAATATCATATAAATGAAGTGATATAAAGGCCGAAAGTGCGTGAAAACGGGGGAATTTAGGCTCGGGACCAGTTATGTCATGGCGGAACGCTATGAGTTCGACATGAATCGCCGTTCCGCTTCCGGAAACATATTATAATAGGAATTCTGAGCGTCGGGTCACACGATGGGCGGGAGAAGAGCTTCGCCGGCATGTCTGGTGGGTCCCGTAGCTCCTCCCGATTCGAAAGTTATGGCTGTTTGAAGTTCGGGTCAAATCTACCATAAAAGAATAGAATGTGGTTCTACTTATGGATGCGATCATACCAGCACTAATGGACCGGATCCCATCAGAACTCCGAAGGTAAGCGTGCTTGGGCGAGAGTAGTACTAGGATGGGTGACCCCTTGGGAAGTCTTCGTGTTGCACCCCTTTTTTTTGCCGTCTAATGCTGCTCGATTCTTTTTTACGCTCGATTTTTCGTTTTCTTAGGAATTCTGCACGGTGATCCTTCCACCCACGATCCAAAGAAGCTTATTGGAAATGATATACCGTCACGGGAGTAATAAAGTAAATGACAAACGCTCGTCGTACGGGAAAGAAATGCGATTTTACTAATTAGAAATTATCAAATTCCGCCTCTCACTATATTGGAGAATGTATTTTTAAGCCTAAGAAACACATCTAAATTGAAAATGACACAAGATATCAAAAAAAAAAAACGAAATATTATATAAATAAAGTGATATAAAGGTCGAAAGTGCGTGAAAACGGGGGAATTTAGGCTCGAGACCAGTTATGTCATGGTGGAACGCTATGAGTTCGACACGAATAGGCGTTCCGCTTCCTGAAACATATTATAATAGGAATTCTGAGCATCGGGTCACACGACGGGCGCGAGAAGAGCTTCGTCGGCATGTTTGGTGGGTCCCGTGGCTCCTCCCGGTTCGAAAGTTATGGCTGTTTGAAGTTCGGGTCGAATCTACCATAAGAGAATAGAATGTGGTTATATTTATGGATGCGATCATGTTAGTAATAATGCACCGGATCCCATCAGAACTCCGAAGGTAAGCGTGTTTGGGCGAGAGTAGTACTAGGATGGGTGACCCCCTGGGAAGTCTTCGTGTTGCACCCCCTTTTTTTGCCGTCTAATGCTGCTCGATTCTTTTTTACGCTCGATTTTTCGTTTTCTTACGAATTCTGCACGGTGATCCTTCCACCCACGGTCTAAAGAAGCTTATTGGAAATGATATACCGTCACGGGAGTAATAAAGTAAATGACAAATGCTCGTCGTACGTGGAGGAAATGCGATTTTACTAATTAGAAATTATCAAATTCCGCATCTCAATACATTGGAGAATGTATTTTTAAGCCTGAGAAACACATCTAAATCGAAAATGACACAAGATATCACAAGAAAAATGAAATATCATATAAATGAAGTGATATAAAGGCCGAAAGTGCGTGAAAATGGGGGAATTTAGGCTCGGGACGAGTTATGTCATGGTAGAACGCAATGAGTTCGACACGAATCGCCGTTCTGCTTCCGGAAACATATTATTATAGGAATTCTGAGCGTCGGGTCACACGATGGGCACGAGAAGAGCTTAGCCGGCATGTCTGGTGGGTCCCGTACCTCCTCCCGGTTCGAAAGTTATGGCTGTTTGAAGTTCGGGTCGAATCTACCATAAGAGAATATAATGTGGTTCTACTTATGGATGCGATCATACCAGCACTAATGCATCGGATCCCATCAGAACTCCGAAGGTAAGCGTGCTTGGGCGAGAGTAGTACTAGGATGGGTGACCCCCTGGGAAGTCTTCGTGTTGCACCCCTTTTTTTGCCGTCTAATGCTGCTCGATTCTTTTTTACGCTCGATTTTTCGTTTTCTTAGGAATTCTGCACGGTGATCCTTCCACCCACGGTCTAAAGAAGCTTATTGGAAATGATATACCGTCACGGGAGTAATAAAGTAAATGACAAACGCTCGTCGTACGGGAAAGAAATGCGATTTTACTAATTAGAAATTATCAAATTCCGCCTCTCACTATATTGGAGAATGTATTTTTAAGCCTAAGAAACACATCTAAATTGAAAATGACACAAGATATCAAAAAAAAAAACGAAATATTATATAAATAAAGTGATATAAAGGCTGAAAGTGCGTGAAAACGGGGGAATTTAGGCTCGAGACCAGTTATGTCATGATGGAACACTATGAGTTCGACACGAATCGGTGTTCCGCTTCCGGAAACATATTATAATAGGAATTCTGAGCGTCGGATCACACGACGGGCGCGAGAAGAGCTTCGTCGGCATGTCTGGTGGGTCCCGTAGCTCCTCCCGGTTCGAAAGTTATGGCTGTTTGAAGTTCGGGTCGAATCTACCATAAGAGAATAGAATCTGGTTCTATTTATGGATGCGATCATACCAGTAATAATGCACCGGATCCCATCAGAACTTCGAAGGTAAGCGTGCTTGGGCGAGAGTAGTACTAGGATGGGTGACCCCCTGGGAAGTCTTCGTGTTGCACCCCCTTTTTTTGCCGTCTAATGCTGCTCGATTCTTTTTTACGCTCGATTTTTCATTTTCTTAGGAATTCTGCACGATGATCCTTCCACCCACGGTCTAAAGAAGCTTATTGGAAATGATATACCGTCACGGGAGTAATAAAGTAAATAACAAACGCTCGTCGTACGTGGAAGAAGCTTATCATATAAATGAAGTGATATAAAGGCCGAAAATGCATGAAAATGGGGGAATTTAGGCTCGGGGCCAGTTATGTCATGGCGGAACGCTATGAGTTCGACACGAATCGCCGTTCTGCTTCCGGAAACATATTATAATAGGAATTCTGAGCGTCGGGTCACACGATGGGCACGAGAAGAGCTTCGCCGGCATGTCTGGTGGGTCCCGTAGCTCCTCCCGGTTCGAAAGTTATGGCTGTTTGAAGTTCGGGTCGAATCTACCATAAGAGAATAGAATGTGGTTCTACTTATGGATGCGATCATACCAGCACTAATGCATCGGATCCCATCAGAACTCCGAAGGTAAGAGTGCTTGGGCGAGAGTAGTACTAGGATGGGTGACCCCTTGGGAAGTCCTAGTGTTGCACTCTGATTTTTTGCCGTCTAGCGCTGCTTGATTCTTTTTTTACGCTCGATTTTTCGTTTTCTTCGGAATTCTGCACGGTGATCCTTCCACCTACGGTTTATATAAGCTAATTGAAAATGATATACCGTCACGGGAGTAATAAAGTAAATGACAAATGCTCGTCGTACGGGGAAGAAATGCGATTTTACTAATTAGAAATTATCAAATTCCGCCTCTCAATACATTACAGAATGTATTTTTAAGCCTAAGAAACACATCTAAATTGAAAATGACACAAGATATCCTAAGAAAAACGAAATATTATATAAATAAAGTGTTATAAAGGTCGAAAGTGCGTGAAAACGGGGGAATTTAGGCTCGGGACCAATTATGTCATAGCGGAACGCGATGAGTTCGACACGAATCGCCGTTTCGCTTCCGGAAACATATTATAATAGGAATTCTGAGCGTCGGGTCACACGATGGGCGCGAGAAGAGCTTCGCCGGCATGTCTGGTGGGTCCCGTAGCTCCTCCCGGTTCGAAAGTTATGGCTGTTTGAAGTTCGGGTCGAATCTACCATAAGAGAATAGAATGTGGTTCTACTTATGGATGCGATCATACCAGCACTAATGCATCGGATCCCATCAGAACTCCGAAGGTAAGAGTGCTTGGGCGAGAGTAGTACTAGGATGGGTGACCCCTGGGAAGTCCTAGTGTTGCACCTTACTTTTTGCCGTCAAGCGCTGCTCGATTCTTTTTTTACGCTCGATTTTTCGTTTTCTTAGGAATTCTCCACGGTGATCCTTCCACCTACGGCCTAAAGAATCCTTGGATATAAAGTTTATTGAAAATGATATACCGTCACAGGAGTAATAAAGTAAATGACAAACGCTCGTCGTACGTGGAAGAAATGCGATTTTACTAATTAGAAATTATCAAATTCCGCATCTCAATACATTGGAGAATGTATTTTTAAGCCTAAGAAACACATCTAAATCGAAAATGACACAAGATATCACAAGAAAAATGAAATATTATTTAAATGAAGTGATATAAAGGCCGAAAGTGCGTGAAAACGGGGGAATTTAGGCTCGGGACCAGTTATGTCATGGTGCAACGCAATGAGTTCAACACGAATCGCCGTTCTGCTTCCGGAAACATATTATAATAGGAATTCTAAGCGTCGGGTCACACGATGGGCACGAGAAGAGCTTAGCCAGCATGTCTGGTGTGTCCCGTAGCTCCTCCCGGTTCGAAAGTTATGGCTGTTTGAAGTTCGGGTCGAATCTACCATAAGAGAATAGAATGTGGTTCTACTTATGGATGCGATCATACCAGCACTAATGCATCGGATCCCATCAGAACTCCGAAGGTAAGCGTGCTTGGGCGAGAGTAGTACTAGGATGGGTGACCCCCTAGGAAGTCCTAGTGTTGCACCCTATTTTTTTGCCGTCTAGCGCTGCTTGATTCTTTTTTTACGCTCGATTTTTCGTTTTCTTAGGAATTCTGCACGGTGATCGTTCCACCTACGATTTAAATAAGCTGATTGAAAATGATATACCGTCACGGGAGTAATAAAGTAAATGACAAACGCTCGTCGTACGGGGAATAAATGCGATTTTACTAATTAGAAATTATCAAATTCCGCCTCTCAATACATTACAGAATGTATTTTTAAGCCTAAGAATCACATCTAAATTGAAAATGACACAAGATATTAAAAGAAAAACGAAATATTATATAAATAAAGTGATATATAGGCCGAAAGTGCGTTAAAACGGGGGAATTTAGGCTCGGGACCAGTTATGTCATGGCGGAACGCTATGAGTTCGACACGAATCGCCGTTCCGCTTCCGGAAACATATTATAATAGGAATTCTGAGCGTCGGGTCACACGATGGGCGCCAGAAGAGCTTCGCCGGCATGTCTGGTGGGTCCCGTGGCTCCTCCCGGTTCAAAAGTTATGGCTGTTTGAAGTCCGGGTCGAATCTACCATAAGAGAATAGAATGTGGTTCTACTTATGGAAGCGATCATACCAGCAATAATGCACCGGATCCCATCAGAACTCCGAAGGTAAGCGTGCCTGGGCGAGAGTAGTACTAGGATGGGTGACCCCCTGGGAAGTCATCCTGTTGCACCCCGGTTTTTTGCCGTCCATCGCTGCTCGATTCTTTTTTTATGCTCGATTTTTTGTTTTCTTAGGAATTCTCCACAGTGATCCTTCCACCTACGGTCTAAAGAAGCCTTGGATATAAAGCTTATTGAAAATAATATACCGTCGCAGGAGTAATAAAGTAAATGACAAATGCTCGTCGTACGTGAAAGAAATGCGATTTTACTAATTATAAATTATCAAATTCCGCATCTCAATACATTGGAGAATGTATTTTTAAGCCTAAGAAACACATCTGAATCGAAAATGACACAAGATATCACAAGAAAAATGAAATATTATATAAATGAAGTGATATAAAGGCCGAAAGTGCGTGAAAACGTGGGAATTTAGGCTCGGGACCAGTTATGTCATGGTGGAACACAATGAGTTCGACACGGATCGCCGTTCCGCTTCCGGAAACATATTATAATAGGAATTCTGAGCGTCGGGTCCCACGATGGGCACGAGAAGAGCTTAGCCGGCATGTCTGGTGGGTCCCGTAGCTCCTCCCGGTTCGAAAGTTATGGCTGTTTGAAGTTCGGGTCGAATCTACCATAAGAGAATAGAATGTGGTTCTACTTATGGATGCGATCATACCAGCACTAATGCATCGGATCCCATCAGAACTCCGAAGGTAAGCGTGCTTGGGCGAGAGTAGTACTAGGATGGGTGACCCCCTAGGAAGTCCAAGTGTTGCACCCTGATTTTTTGCCGTCTAGCGCTGCTTGATTCTTTTTTTACGCTCGATTTTTCGTTTTCTTAGGAATTCTGCACGGTGATCCTTCCACCTACGGTTTAAATAAGCTGATTGAAAATGATATACCATCACGGGAGTAATAACGCTCGTCGTACGGGGAAGAAATGCGATTTTACTAATTAGAAATTATCAAATTCCGCCTCTCAATACATTACAGAATGTATTTTTAAGCCTAAGAAACACATCTAAATTGAAAATGACACAAGATATCAAAAGAAAAACGAAATATTATATAAATAAAGTGATATAAAGGCTGAAAGTGCGTGAAAACGGGGGAATTTAGGCTCGGGACCAATTATGTCATGGCGGAACGCGATGAGTTCAACACGAATCGCCGTTCCGCTTCTGGAAACATATTATAATAGGAATTCTGAGCGTCGGGTCACACGATGGGCGCGAGAAGAGCTTTGCCGGCATGTCTGGTGGGTCCCGTAGCTCCTCCCGGTTCGAAAGTTATGGCTGTTTGAAGTTCGGGTCGAATCTACCATAAGAGAATAGAATGTGGTTCTACTTATGGATGCGATCATACCAGCACTAATGCATCGGATCCCATCAGAACTCCGAAGGTAAGAGTGCTTGGGCGAGAGTAGTACTAGGATGGGTGACCCCCTGGGAAGTCCTAGTGTTGCACCCTGTTTTTTGCCGTCTAGCGCTGCTCGATTCTTTTTTTACGTTTGATTTTTCGTTTTCTTAGGAATTCTCCATGGTGATCCTTCCACCTACGGTCTAAAGAAGCCTTGGATATAAAGCTTATTGAAAATGATATACTGTCAATGGAGTAATAAAGTAAATGACAAACGCTCGTCGTACGTGGAAGAAATACGATTTTACTAATTAGAAATTATCAAATTCCGCATCTCAATACATTGGAGAATGTATTTTTAAGCCTAAGAAACACATCTAAATCGAAAATGACACAAGATATCACAAGAAAAATGAAATATTATATAAATGAAGTGATATAAAGGCCGAAAGTGCGTAAAAACGGGGGAATTTAGGCTCGGGACCAGTTATGTCATGGTGGAACGCAATGAGTTCGACACGAATCGCCGTTCTGCTTCCGGAAACATATTATAATAGGAATTCTGAGAGTCGGGTCACACGATGGGCACGAGAAGAGCTTAGCCGGCATGTGTGGTGTGTCCCGTAGCCCCTCCCGGTTCGAAAGTTATGGCTGTTTGAAGTTCGGGTCGAATCTACCATAAGAGAATAGAATGTGGTTCTACTTATGGATGCTATCATACCAACACTAATGCATCGGATCCCATCAAAACTCCGAAGGTAAGCGTGCTTCGGCGAGAGTAGTACTAGGATGGGTGACCCCCTAGGAAGTCGTAGTGTTGCACCCTGTTTTTTTGCCGTCTAGCGCTGCTTGATTCTTTTTTTATGCTCGATTTTTCGTTTTCTTAGGAATTCTGCACGGTGATCCTTCCACCTACGGTTTAAATAAGCTGATTGAAAATGATATACCGTCACGGGAGTAATAAAGTAAATGACAAACGCTCGTCGTACGGGGAAGAAATGCGATTTTACTAATTAGAAATTATCAAATTCCGCCTCTCAATACATTACAGAATGTATTTTTAAGCCTAAGCAACACATCTAAATTGAAAATGACACAATATATCAAAAGAAAAACGAAATATTATATAAATATAAAGTGATATAAAGGCCGAAAGTGCGTGAAAACGGGGGAATTTAGGCTCGGGACCAGTTATGTCATGGCGGAACGCTATGAGTTCGATACGAATCGTCGTTCCGCTTCCGGAAACATATTATAATAGGAATTCTGAGCGTCGGGTCACACGATGGGCGCGAGAAGAGCTTCGCCGGCATGTCTGGTGGGTCCCGTGGCTCCTCCCGGTTCGAAAGTTATGGCTGTTTGAAGTTCGGGTCGAATCTACCATAAGAGAATAGAATGTGGTTCTACTTATGGATGCGATCATACCAATAATAATGCACCGGATCCCATCAGAACTCCGAAGGTAAGCGTGCCTGGGTGAGAGTAGTACTAGGATGGGTGACCCCCTCGGAAGTCATCGTGTTGCACCCCAGTTTTTTGCCGTCCATCGCTGCTCGATTCTTTTTTTACGCTCGATTTTTCGTTTTCTTAGGAATTCTCCACGGTGATCCTTCCACCACCGGCCTAAAGAAGCCTTGGATATAAAGCTTATTGAAAATAATATACCGTCGCAGGAGTAATAAAGTAAATGACAAACGCTCGTCGTACGTGGAAGAAATGCGATTTTACTAATTAGAAATTATCAAATTCCGCATCTCAATACATTGGAGAATGTATTTTTAAGCCTAAGAAACACATCTAAATCGAAAATGACACAAGATATCACAAGAAAAATGAAATATTATATAAATGAAGTGATATAAAGGCCGAAAGTGTGTGAAAACGTGGGAATTTAGGCTCGGGACCAGTTCTGTCATAGTGGAACACAATCAGTTCGACACGAATCGCCGTTCCGCTTCGAGAAACATATTATAATAGGAATTCTGAGCGTCGGGTCACACGATGGGCGCGAGAAGAGCTTAGCCGGCATGTCTGGTGGGACCCGTAGCTCCTCCCGGTTCGAAAGTTATGGCTGTTTGAAGTTCCGGTCGAATCTACCATTAGAGAATAGAATGTGGTTCTACTTATGGATGCGATCATACCAGCTTTAATGCATCGGATCCCATCAGAACTCCGAAGGTAAACGTGCTTGGGCGAGAGTAGTACTAGGATGGGTGACCCCCTGGGAAGTCCTAGTGTTGCACCCTCTTTTTTTGCCGTCTAGCGCTGCTTGATTCTTTTTTAACGCTCGATTTTTCGTTTTCTTAGGAATTCTGCATGGTGATCCTTCCACCTACGGTTTAAATAAGCTGATTGAAAATGATATACCGTCACGGGAGTAATAAAGTAAATGACAAACGCTCGTCGTACGGGGAAGAAATGCGATTTTACTAATTAGAAATTATCAAATTCCGCCTCTCAATACATTAGAGAATGTATTTTTAAGCCTAAGAAACACATCTAAATTGAAAATGACACAAGATATCAAAAGAAAAACGAAATATTATATAAATAAGGTGATATTAAGGCCGAAAGTGTATGAAAACGGGGGAATTTAGGCTCGGGACCAGTTATGTCATGGCGGAACGCTATGAGTTCGACACGAATCGCCGTTCCGCTTCCGGAAACATATTATAATAGGAATTCTGAGCATCGGGTCACACGATGGGCGCGAGAAGAGCTTCGCCGGCATGTCTGGTGGGTCCCGTGGCTCCTCCCGGTTCGTAAGTTATGGCTGTTTGAAGTTCGGGTCGAATCTACCATAAGAGAATAGAATGTGGTTCTATTTATGGATGCGATCATACCAGCAATAATGCACCGGATCCCATTAGAACTCCGAAGGTAAGCGTGCCTGGGCGAGAGTAGTACTAGGATGGGTGACCCCCTGGGAAGTCATCGTGTTGCACCCCGGTTTTTTGCCGTCCATCGCTGCTCGATTCTTTTTTTACGCTCGATTTTTCGTTTTCTTAGGAATTCTCCACGGTGATCCTTCCACCACCGGTCTAAAGAAGCCTTCGATATAAGCTTATTGAAAATAATATACCGTCGCAGGAGTAATAAAGTAAATGACAAACGCTCGTCGTACGTGGAAGAAATGCGATTTTACTAATTATAAATTATCAAATTCCGCATCTCAATACATTGGAGAATGTATTTTTAAGCCTAAGAAACACATCTAAATCGAAAATGACACAAGATATCACAAGAAAAATGAAATATTATATAAATGAAGTGATATAAAGGCCGAAAGTGCGTGAAAACATGGGAATTTAGGCTCGGGACTAGTTATGTCATGGTGGAACGCAATGAGTTCGACACGAATCGCTGTTCCGCTTCCGGAAACATATTATAATAGGAATTCTGAGCGTCGGGTCACACGATAGGCGCGAGAAGAGCTTCGCCGGCATGTCTGGTGGGTCCCGTAGCTCCTCCCAGTTCGAAAGTTATGGCTGTTTGAAGTTCGGGTCGAATCTACCATAAGAGAATAGAATGTGGTTCTCCTTATGGATGCGATCATACCAGCACTAATGCATCGGATCCCATCAGAACTCCGAATGTAAGCGTGCTTGGGCGAGAGTAGTACTAGGATGGGTGACCCCCTAGGAAGTCCTAGTGTTGCACCTTGATTTTTTGCCGTCTAGCGATGCTTGATTCTTTTTTTACACTCGATTTTTCGTTTTCTTAGGAATTCTGCACGGTGATCCTTCCACCTACGGTTTAAATAAGCTGATTGAAAATGATATACCATCATGGGAGTAATAACGCTCGTCGTACGGGGAAGAAATGCGATTTTACTAATTAGAAATTATCAAATTCCGCCTCTCAATACATTACAGAATGTATTTTTAAGCCTAAGAAACACATCTAAATTGATAATGACACAAGATATCAAAAGAAAAACGAAATATTATATAAATAAAGTGATATAAAGGCTGAAAGTGCGTGAAAACGGGGGAATTTAGGCTCGGGACCAATTATGTCATGGCGGAA
The DNA here is from genome assembly GCA_033398695.1 of Orobanche coerulescens. NCBI lineage: Eukaryota > Viridiplantae > Streptophyta > Magnoliopsida > Lamiales > Orobanchaceae > Orobanche > Orobanche coerulescens. The sequence goes on from JAWKAU010000021.1 coordinate 1,847,060, forward strand.
CGCGATGAGTTCGACACGAATCGCCGTTCCGCTTCCGGAAACATATTATAATAGGAATTCTGAGTGTCGGGTCACACGATGGGCGCGAGAAGAGCTTTGCCGGCATGTCTGGTGGGTCCCGTAGCTCCTTCCGGTTCGAAAGTTATGGCTGTTTGAAGTTCGGGTCGAATCTACCATAAGAGAATAGAATATAGTTCTACTTATGGATGCGATCATACCAGCACTAATGCATCGGATCCCATCAGAACTCCGAAGGTAAGAGTGCTTGGGCGAGAGTAGTACTATGATGGGTGACCCCCTGGGAAGTCCTAGTGTTGCACCCTGTTTTTTGCCATCTAGCGCTGCTCGATTCTTTTTTTACGCTCGATTTTTCATTTTCTTAGGAATTCTCCACGGTGATCCTTCCACCTACGGTCTAAAGAAGCCTTGGATATAAAGCTTATTGAAAATGATATACTGTCACAGGAGTAATAAAGTAAATGACAAACGCTCGTCGTATGTGGAAGAAATGCGATTTTACTAATTAGAAATTATCAAATTCCGCATCTCAATACATTGGAGAATGTATTTTTAAGCCTAAGAAACACATCTAAATCGAAAATGACATAAGATATCACAAGAAAAATGAAATATTATATAAATGAAGTGATATAAAGGCCGAAAGTGCGTGAAAAGGTGGGAATTTAGGCTCGGGACCAGTTATGTCATGGTGGAACGCAATGAGTTCGACACGAATTGCTGTTTCGCTTCCGGAAACATATTATAATAGGAATTCTGAGCGTCGGGTCACACGATGGGCGCGAGAAGAGCTTCGCCGGCATGTCTGGTGGGTCCCGTAGCTCCTCCCGGTTCGAAAGTTATGGTTGTTTGAAGTTCGGGTCGAATCTACCATAAGAGAATAGAATGTGGTTCTACTTATGGATGCGATCATACCAACACTAATGCATCGGATCCCATCAGAACTCCGAAGGTAAGCGTGCTTCGGTGAGAGTAGTACTAGGATGGGTGACCCCCTAGGAAGTCCTAGTGTTGCACCCTATTTTTTCGCCGTCTAGCGCTGCTTGATTCTTTTTTTATGCTCGATTTTTCGTTTTCTTAGGAATTCTGCACGGTGATCCTTCCACCTACGGTTTAAATAAGCTGATTGAAAATGATATACCGTCACGGGAGTAATAAAGTAAATGACAAACGCTCGTCGTACGGGGAAGAAATGCGATTTTACTAATTAGAAATTATCAAATTCCGCCTCTCAATACATTACAGAATGTATTTTTAAGCCTAAGAAACACATCTAAATTGAAAATGACACAATATATCAAAAGAAAAAAGAAATATTATATAAATATAAAGTGATATAAAGGCCGAAAGTGCGTGAAAACGGGGGAATTTAGGCTCGGGACCAGTTATGTCATGGCGGAACGCTATGAGTTCGATACGAATCGCCGTTCCGCTTCCGGAAACATATTATAATAGGAATTCTGAGCGTCGGGTCACACGATGGGCGCGAGAAGAGCTTCACCGGCATGTCTGGTGGGTCCCGTGGCTCCTCCCGGTTCGAAAGTTATGGCTGTTTGATGTTCGGGTCGAATCTACCATAAGAGAATAGAATGTGGTTCTACTTATGGATGCGATCATACCAACAATAATGCACCGGATCCCATCAGAACTCCGAAGGTAAGCGTGCCTGGGCGAGAGTAGTACTAAGATGGGTGACCCCTTGGGAAGTCATCGTGTTGCACCCCGGTTTTTTGCCGTCCATCGCTGCTCGATTCTTTTTTTACGCTCGATTTTTCGTTTTCTTAGGAATTCTCCACGGTGATCCTTCCACCACCGGTCTAAAGAAGCCTTGGATATAAAGCTTATTGAAAATAATATACCGTCGTAGGAGTAATAAAGTAAATGACAAACGCTCGTCGTACGTGGAAGAAATGCGATTTTACTAATTAGAAATTATCAAATTCCGCATCTCAATACATTGGAGAATGTATTTTTAAGCCTAAGAAACACATGTAAATCGAAAATGACACAAGATATCACAAGAAAAATGAAATATTATATAAATGAAGTGATATAAAGGCCGAAAGTGTGTGAAAACGTGAGAAATTAGGCTCGGGACTAGTTATGTCATGGTGGAACGCAATGAGTTCGACACGAATCACCGTTCCGCTTTCGGAAACATATTATAATAGGAATTATGAGCGTTGGGTCACACGATGGGCGCGAGAAGAGCTTAGCCGGCATGTCTGGTGGGTCCCGTAGCTCCTCCCGGTTCGAAAGTTATGGCTGTTTGAAGTTCGGGTCGAATCTACCATAAGAGAATAGAATGTGGTTCTACTTATGGATGCAATCATACCAGCACTAATGCATCGGATCCCATCAGAACTCCGAAGGTAAGCGTGCTTGGGAGAGAGTAGTACTAGGACCGTGTGGGAAGTCCTAGTGTTGCACCCTGTTTTTTTGCCGTCTAGCGCTGCTTGATTCTTTTTTTACGCTCGATTTTTCGTTTTCTTAGGAATTCCGCACGGTGATCCTTCCACCTACGGTTTAAATAAGCTGATTGAAAATGATATACCGTCACGGGAGTAATAAAGTAAATGACAAACGCTCGTCGTATGGGTTAGAAATGCGATTTTACTAATTAGAAATTATCAAATTCCGCCTCTCAATACATTAGAGAATGTATTTTTAAGCCTAAGAAACACATCTAAATTGAAAATGACACAAGATATCAAAAGAAAAATGAAATATTATATAAATGAAGTGATATAAAGGCCGAAAGTGCGTGAAAACGGGGGAATTTAGGCTCGGGACCAGTTATGTCATGGTGGAACGCAATGAGTTCGACACGAATCGCCGTTCTGCTTCCGGAAACATATTATAATAGGAATTCTGAGCGTCAGGTCACACGATGGGCACGAGAAGAGCTTAGCCGGCATGTCTGGTGGGTCCCGTAGCTCCTCCCGGTTCGAAAGTTATGGCTGTTTGAAGTTCGGGTCGAATCTACCATAAGAGAATAGAATGTGGTTCTACTTATGGATGCGATCATACCAGCACTAATGCATCGAATCTCATCAAAACTCCGAAGGTAAGCGTGCTTGGGCGAGAGTAGTACTAGGATGGGTGACCCCCTGGGAAGTCCTAGTGTTGCACCCTGTTTTTTTGCCGTCTAGCGCTGCTTGATTCTTTTTTTATGCTCGATTTTTCGTTTTCTTAGGAATTCTGCACGGTGATCCTTCCACCTACGTTTTGAATAAGCTGATTGAAAATGATATGCCGTCACGGGAGTAATAAAGTAAATGACAAACGTTCGTCGTACGGGGAAGAAATGCGATTTTACTAATTAGAAATTATCAAATTCCGCCTCTCAATACATTAGAGAATGTATTTTTAAGCCTAAGAAACACATCTAAATTGAAAATGACACAAGATATCAAAATAAAAATGAAATATTATATAAATAAAGTGATATAAAGGCCGAAAGTACGTGAAAACGGGGGAATTTAGGCTCGGGACCAGTTATGTCATGGCGGAACGCGAGGAGTTCGACACGAATCGCCGTTCCGCTTCCGGAAACATATTATAATAGGAATTCTGAGCGTCGAGTCACACGATGGGCACGAGAAGAGCTTCACCGGCATGTCTGGTGGGTCCCGTGGCTCCTCCCAGTTCGAAAGTTATGGCTGTTTGAAGTTCGGGTCGAATCTACCATAAGAGAATAAAATGTGGCTCTACTTATGGATGCGATCATACCAGCAATAATGCACCGGATCCCATCAGAACTCCGAAGGTAAGCGTTCCTGGGCGAGAGTAGTACTAGGATGGGTGACCCCCTGGGAAGTCATCGTGTTGCACCCCGGTTTTTTGCCCTCCATCGCTGCTCGATTGTTTTTTTACGCTCGATTTTTCGTTTTCTTAGGAATTCTCCACGGTGATCCTTCCACCTACGGTCTAAAGAAGCCTTGGATATAAAGCTTATTGAAAATAATATACCGTCGCAGGAGTAATAAAGTAAATGACAAACGCTCGTCGTACATGGAAGAAATGCGATTTTACTAATTAGAAATTATCAAATTCCGCATCTCAATACATTGGAGAATGTATTTTTAAGCCTAAGAAACACATCTACATCGAAAATGACACAAGATATCACAAGAAAAATGAAATATTATATAAATGAAGTGATATAAAGGCCGAACGTGTGTGAAAACGTGGGAACCTAGGCTCGGGACCAGTTATGTCATGGTGGAACGCAATGAGTTCGACACGAATCGCCGTTCCGCTTCCAGAAACATATTATAATAGGAATTCTGAGCGTCGGGTCACACGATGGGCGCGAGAAGAGCTTAGCCGGCATGTCTGGTGGGTCCCGTAGCTCTCCCCGGTTCGAAAGTTATGGCTGTTTGAAGTTCGGGTCGAATCTACCATAAGAGAATAGAATGTGGTTCTACTTATGGATGCGATCATACCAACACTAATGCAGCGGATCCCATAAGAACTCCGAAGGTAAGCGTGCTTGGGCGAGAGTAGTACTAGGATGGTGACCCCCTCGGAAGTCCTAGTGTTGCACCCTGTTTTTTTGCCGTCTAGCGCTGCTTGATTCTTTTTAAACGCTCGATTTTTCGTTTTCTTAGGAATTCGGCACGGTGATACTTCCACCTACGGTTTAAATAAGCTGATTGAAAATGATATACCGTCACGGGAGTAATAAAGTAAATGACAAACGCTCGTCGTACGGGGAAGAAATACGATTTTACTAATTAGAAATTATCAAATTCCGCCTCTCAATACATTACAGAATGTATTTTTAAGCCTAAAAAACACATCTAAATTGAAAATGACACAAGATATCAAATGAAAAACGAAATATTATATAAATAAAGTGATATAAAGGCCGAAAGTACGTGAAAACGGGGGAATTTAGGCTCGGGACCAGCTATGTCATGGCGGAACGCGATGAGTTCGACACGAATCGCCATTCCGCTTCCAGAAACATATTATAATAGGAATTCTGAGCATCGGGTCACACGATGGGCGCGAGAAACGCTTCGCCGACATGTCTGGTGGGTCCCGTAGCTCCTCCCGGTTCGAAAGTTATGGCTGTTTGAAGTTCGGGTCGAATCTACCATAAGAGAATAGAATGTGGTTCTACTTATGGATGCGATCATACCAGCAATAATGCACCGGATCCCATCAGAACTCCGAAGGTAAGCGTGCCTGGGCGAGAGTAGTACTAGGATGGGTGACCCCCTGGGAAGTCATCGTGTTGCACCCCGGTTTTTTGCCGTCCATCGCTGCTCGATTTTTTTTTACGCTCGATTTTTCGTTTTCTTAGGAATTCTCCACGGTGATCCTTCCACCACCGGTCTAAAGAAGCCTTGGATATAAAGCTTATTGAAAATAATATACCGTCGCAGGAGTAATAAAGTAAATGACAAACGCTCGTCGTACGTGGAAGAAATGCGATTTTACTAATTAGAAATTATCAAATTCCGCATCTCAATACATTGGAGAATGTATTTTTAAGCCTAAGAAACACATGTAAATCGAAAATGACACAAGATATCACAAGAAAAATGAAATATTATATAAATGAAGTGATATAAAGGCCGAAAGTGTGTGAAATCGTGGGAAATTAGGCTCGGGACTAGTTATGTCATGGTGGAACGCAATGAGTTCGACACGAATCACCGTTCCGCTTCCGGAAACATATTATAATAGGAATTATGAGCGTTGGGTCACACGATGGGCGCGAGAAGAGCTTAGCCGGCATGTCTGGTGGGTCCCGTAGCTCCTCCCGGTTCGAAAGTTATGGCTGTTTGAAGTTCGGGTCGAATCTACCATAAGAGAATAGAATGTGGTTCTACTTATGGATGCAATCATACCAGCACTAATGCATCGGATCCCATCAGAACTCCGAAGGTAAGCGTGCTCGGGCGAGAGTAGTACTAGGACCCCGTGGGAAGTCCTAGTGTTGCACCCTGTTTTTTTGCCGTCTAGCGCTGCTTGATTCTTTTTTTACGCTCGATTTTTTGTTTTCTTAGGAATTCCGCACGGTGATCCTTCCACCTACGGTTTAAATAAGCTGATTGAAAATGATATACCGTCACGGGAGTAATAAAGTAAATGACAAACGCTCGTCGTATGGGTAAGAAATGCGATTTTACTAATTAGAAATTATCAAATTCCGCCTCTCAATACATTAGAGAATGTATTTTTAAGCCTAAGAAACACATCTAAATTGAAAATGACACAATATATCAAAAGAAAAATGAAATATTATATAAATGAAGTGATATAAAGGCCGAAAGTGCGTGAAAACGGGGGAATTTAGGCTCGGGACCAGTTATGTCATGGTGGAACGCAATGAGTTCGACACGAATCGCCGTTCTGCTTCCGGAAACATATTATAATAGGAATTCTGAGCGTCAGGTCACACGATGGGCACGAGAAGAGCTTAGCCGGCATGTCTGGTGGGTCCCGTAGCTCCTCCCGGTTCGAAAGTTATGGCTGTTTGAAGTTCGGGTCGAATCTACCATAAGAGAATAGAATGTGGTTCTACTTATGGATGCGATCATACCAGCACTAATGCATCGAATCTCATCAAAACTCCGAAGGTAAGCGTGCTTGGGCGAGTGTAGTACTAGGATGGGTGACCCCTTGGGAAGTCCTAGTGTTGCACACTGTTTTTTTGCCGTCTAGCGCTGCTTGATTCTTTTTTTATGCTCGATTTTTCGTTTTCTTAGGAATTCTGCACTGTGATCCTTCCACCTACGTTTTGAATAAGCTGATTGAAAATGATATGCCGTCACGGGAGTAATAAAGTAAATGACAAACGCTCGTCGTACGGGGAAGAAATGCGATTTTACTAATTAGAAATTATCAAATTCCGCCTCTCAATACATTACCGAATGTATTTTTAAGCCTAAGAAACACATCTAAATTGAAAATGACACAAGATATCAAAAGAAAAACGAAATATTATATAAATAAAGTGATATAAAGGCCGAAAGTACGTGAAAACGGGGGAATTTAGGCTCGGGACCAGTTATGTCATGGCGGAACGCGATGAGTTCGATACGAATCGCCGTTCAGCTTCCGGAAACATATTATAATAGGAATTCTGAGCGTCGTGTCACACGATGGGCGCGAGAAGAGCTTCACCGGCATGTCTGGTGGGTCCCGTGGCACCTCCTAGTTCGAAAGTTATGGCTGTTTGAAGTTCGGGTCGAATCTACCATAAGAGAATAAAATGTGGCTCTACTTATGGATGCGATCATACCAGCAATAATGCACCGGATCCCATCAGAACTCCGAAGGTAAGCATTCCTGGGCGAGAGTAGTACTAGGATGGGTGACCCCCTGGGAAGTCATCGTGTTGCACCCCGGTTTTTTGCCGTCCATCACTGCTCGATTGTTTATTTACGCTCGATTTTTCGTTTTCTTAGGAATTCTCCATGGTGATCCTTCCACCTACGGTCTAAAGAAGCCTTGGATATAAAGCTTATTGAAAATAATATACCGTCGCAGGAGTAATAAAATGAATGACAAACGCTCGTCGTACGTGGAAGAAATGCGATTTTACTAATTAGAAATTATCAAATTCCGCATCTCAATACATTGGAGAATGTATTTTTAAGCCTAAGAAACACATCTAAATCGAAAATGACACAAGATATCCCAAGAAAAATGAAATATTATATAAATGAAGTGATATAAAGGCCGAACGTGTGTGAAAACGTGGGAACTTAGGCTCGGGACCAGTTATGTCATGGTGGAACGCAATGAGTTCGACACGAATCGCCGTTCCGCTTCCAGAAACATATTATAATAGGAATTCTGAGCGTCGGGTCACACGATGGGCGCGAGAAGAGCTTAGCCGGCATGTCTGGTGGGTCCCGTAGCTCCCCCCGGTTCGAAAGTTATGGCTGTTTGAAGTTCGGGTCGAATCTACCATAAGAGAATAGAATGTGGTTCTACTTATGGATGCGATCATACCAGCACTAATGCAGCGGATCCCATCAGAACTCCGAAGGTAAGCGTGCTTGGGCGAGAGTAGTACTAGGATGGTGACCCCCTCGGAAGTCCTAGTGTTGCACCCTGTTTTTTTGCCGTCTAGCGCTGCTTGATTCTTTTTAAACGCTCGAGTTTTCGTTTTCTTAGGAATTCGGCACGGTGATACTTCCACCTACGGTTTAAATAAGCTGATTGAAAATGATATACCGTCACGGGAGTAATAAAGTAAATGACAAACGCTCGTCGTACGGGGAAGAAATACGATTTTACTAATTAGAAATTATCAAATTCCGTATCTCAATACATTACAGAATGTATTTTTAAGCCTAAAAAACACATCTAAATTGAAAATGACACAAGATATCAAATGAAAAACGAAATATTATATAAATAAAGTGATATAAAGGCCGAAAGTGCGTGAAAACGGGGGAATTTAGGCTCGGGACCAGTTATGTCATGGCGGAACGCGATGAGTTCCACACGAATCGCCGTTCCGCTTCCAGAAACATATTATAATAGGAATTCTGAGCATCGGGTCACACGATGGGCGCGAGAAACGCTTCGCCGGCATGTCTGGTGGGTCCCGTAGCTCCTCCCGGTTCGAAAGTTATGGCTGTTTGAAGTTCGGGTCGAATCTACCTTAAGAGAATAGAATGTGGTTCTACTTATGGATGCGATCATACCAGCACTAATGCATCGGATCCCATCAGAACTCCGAAGGTAAGCGTGCTTGGGCGAGAGTAGTACTAGGACCCCGTGGGAAGTCCTAGTGTTGCACCCTGTTTTTTTGCCGTCTAGCGCTGCTTGATTCTTTTTTTATGCTCGATTTTTCGTTTTCTTAGGAATTCTGCACGGTGATCCTTCCACCTACGGTTTAAATAAGCTTATTGAAAATGATATACCGTCACGGGAGTAATAAAGTAAATGACAAACGCTCGTCGTGTGGGTAAGAAATGCGATTTTACTAATTAGAAATTATCAAATTCTGCCTCTCAATACCTTAGAGAATGTATTTTTAAGCCTAAGAAACACATCTAAATTGAAAATGACACAAGATATCAAAAGAAAAACGAAATATTATATAAATAAAGTGATATAAAGGCCGAAAGTGCGTGAAAACGGGGAAATTTAGGCTCGGGACCAGTTTTGTCTTGGTGGAACGCAATGAGTTCGACACGAATCGCCGTTCTGCTTCTGGAAACATATTATAATAGGAATTCTGAGCGTCGGGTCACACGATGGGCACGAGAAGAGCTTAGCTGGCATGTCTGGTGTGTCCCGTAGCTCCTCCCGGTTCGAAAGTTATGGCTGTTTGAAGTTCGGGTCGAATCTACCATAAGAGAATAGAATGTGGTTCTACTTATGGATGCGATCATACCAGCACTAATGCATCGGATCCCATCAGAACTCCGAAGGTAAGCGTGCTTGGGCAAGAGTAGTACTAGGATGGGTGACCCCCTAGGATGTCCTTGTGTTGCACCCCATTTTTTCGCCGTCCAGCGATGCTCGATTCTTCTTTTATGCTCGATTTTTCGTTTTCTTAGGAATTCTGCACGGTGATCCTTTCACCTACGGTTTGAATAAGCTGATTGAAAATGATATGCCGTCACGGGAGTAATAAAGTAAATGACAAACGCTCGTCGTACGGGGAAGAAATGCAATTTTACTAATTAGAAATTATCAAATTCTGCCTCTCAATACATTACAGAATGTATTTTTAAGCCTAAGAAACACATCTAAATTGAAAATGACACAAGATATCAAAATAAAAACGAAATATTATAAAAATAAAGTGATATAAAGGCCGAAAGTGCGTGAAAATGGGGGAATTTAGGCTCGGGACCAGTTATGTCATGGCGGAACGCTATGAGTTCGACACGAATCGCCGTTCCGCTTGTGGAAACATATTATAATAGGAATTCTGAGCGTCGGGACACACGATGGGCGCGAGAAGAGCTTCGCCGACATGTCTGGTGGGTCCCGTGGCTCCTCCTGGTTCGAAAGTTATGGCTGTTTGAAGTTCGGGTCGAATCTTCCATACGAGAATAGAATGTGGTTCTACTTATGGATGCGATCATACCAGCAATAATGCACCGGATCACATCAGAACTCCGAAGGTAAGCGTGCTTGGGCGAGAGTAGGACTAGGATGGGTGACCCCCTGGGAAAATGATATACCGTCACGAGAGTAATAAAGTAAATGACAAAAGCTCATCGTACGGGGAAGAAATGCGATTTTACTAATTAGAAATTATCAAATTCCGTCCCTCAATACATTACAGAATGTATTTTTAAGCCTAAGAAACACATCTAAATTGAAAATGACACAAGATATCAAAAGAAAAAAGAAATATTATATAAATAAAGTGTTATAAAGGCCGAAAGTGCATGAAAATGGGGGCAGTTAGGCTCGGGACCAGTTATGTCAAGGCAGAACGCTATGAGTTCGACACGAATCGCCGTTCTGCTTCCGGAAACATATTATAATAGGAATTCTGAGCATCGGGTCACACGATGGGCGCGAGAAGAGCTTCGCCGGCATGTCTGGTGGGTCCCATGGCTCCTCCCGGTTCGAAAGTCATGGCTGTTTGAAGTTCGGGTCGAATCTACCATAAGAGAATAGAATGTGGTTCTACTTATGGATGCGATCATACCAGCAATAATGCACTGGATCCCATCAGAACTCCGGAGGTAAGCGTGCTTGAGCGAGAGTAGTACTAGGATGGGTGACCCCCTGGGAAGTCATCGTGTTGCACCCTGGTTTTTTGCCGTCCATCGCTGCTCGATTCTTTTTTTACGCTCGATTTTTCGTTTTCTTAGGAATTCTCCACGGTGATCCTTCCACCTACGGTCTAAAGAAGCCTTGGATATAAAGGTTATTGAAAATAATATACCGTCGCAGGAGTAATAAAGTAAATGACAAACGCTCGTCTTACGTGGAAGAAATGCGATTTTACTAATTAGAAAAGATCAAATTCCGCATCTCAATACATTGGAGAATGTATTTTTAAGCCTAAGAAACACATCTAAATTGAAAATGACACAAGATATCAAAAGAAAAACGAAATGTTATATAAATAAAGTAATATAAAGGCCGAAAGTGCGTGAAAACGGGGGAATTTAGGCTCGGGACCAATTATGTCATGGCGGAACGCTATGAGTTCGACAAGAATCGCCGTTCCGCTTCCGGAAACATATTATAATAGGAATTCTGAGCTTCGGGTCACACGATGGGCGCGAGAAGAGCTTCGCCGGCATGTCTGGTGGGTCCCGTAGCTCCTCCCGGTTCGAAAGTTATAGCTGTTTGAAGTTCGGGTCGAATCTACTATAAGAGAATAGAATGTGGTTCTACTTATGGATACGATCATACCAGCACTATTGCACCGGATCCCATCAGAACTCCGAAGGTAAGCGTGCTTGGGCGAGAGTAGTACTAGGATGGGTGACCCCCTGGAAAGTCCTTGTGTCCCATTTTTTCGCCGTCCAGCGCTGCTCGATTCTTTTTTTACTCTCGATTTTTTGTTTTCTTAGGAATTCTCCACAGTGATCCTTCCACCTACGTTCTAAATAAGCTGATTGAAAATGATATACCGTCACGGGAGTATTAAAGTAAATGACAAACGCTCGTCGTACGGGGAAGAAATGCGATTTTACTAATTAGAAATTATCAAATTCCGCATCTCAATACATTACAGAATGTATTTTTAAGTCTAAGAAACACATCTAAATTGAAAATGACACAAGATATCAAAAGAAAAACGAAATATTATATAAAGAAAGTGATATAAAGGCCGAAAGTGCGTGAAAACGGGGGAATTTAGGCTCGGGACCAGTTATGTCATGGCGGAATGCTATGAGTTCGACACGAATCGCCATTCCGCTTCCGGAAACATATTATAATAGGAATTCTGAGCGTCGGGTCACACGATGGGCGCGAGAAGAGCTTCGCCGGCATGTCTGGTGGGTCCCGTGGCTCCTCCCGGTTCGAAAGTTATGGTTGTTTGAAGTTTGGGTCGAATCTACCATAAGAGAATAGAATGTGGTTCTACTTATGGATGCGATCATACCAGCAATAATGCACCGGATCACATCAGAACTCCGAAGGTAAGCGTGCTTGGGCGAGAGTAGTACTAGGATGGGTGACCCCCTGGGAAAATGATATACCGTCACGAGAGTAATAAAGTAAATGACAAACGCTCGTCGTACGGGGAAGAAATGCGATTTTACTAATTAGAAATTATCAAATTCTGCCTCTCAATACATTACAGAATGTGTTTTTAAGCCTAAGAAACACATCTAAATTGAAAATGACACAAGATATCAAAAGAAAAACGAAATATTATATAAATAAAGTTATATAAAGGCCGAAAGTGCGTGAACACGGGGGAATTTTGGCTCGGGACCAGTTATGTCATGGCGGAACGCCATGAGTTCGACACGAATCGCCGTTCCGCTTCCGGAAACATATTATAATAGGAATTCTGAGCGTCGGGCCATACGATGGGCGCGAGAAGAGCTTCGCCGGCATGTCTGGTGGGTCCCGTGGCTCCTACCGGTTCGAAAGTTATGGCTGTTTGAAGTTCGGGTCGAATCTACCATAAGAGAATAGAATGTGATTCTACTTATGGATGCGATCATACCAGCAATAATGCACCGGATCCCATCAGAACTCTGAAGGTAAGCGTGCCTGGGCGAGAGTAGTACTAGGATGGGTGACCCCCTGGGAAGTCATCGTGTTGCACCCCGGTTTTTTGCCGTCCTCCGCTGCTCGATTCTTTTTTTACGCTCGATTTTTCGTTTTCTTAGGAATTCTCCAAGGTGATCCTTCCACCTACGGTCTAAAGAAGCCTTGGATATAAGGCTTATTGAAAATAATATACCGTCGCAGGAGTAATAAAGTAAATGACAAACGCTCGTCGTACGTGGAAGAAATGCGATTTTACTAATTAGAAATTATCAAATTCCCGCATCTCAATACATTGGAGAATGTATTTTTAAGCCTAAGAAACACATCTAAATCGAAAATGACACAAGATATCAAAACAAAAACGAAATGTTATATAAAAAAGGGATATAAAGGCCGAAAGTGCGTGACGGGGGAATTTAGGCTCGGGACCAATTATGTCATTGCAGAACGCAATGAGTTCGACACGAATCGCCGTTCCGCTTCCGGAAACATATTATAATAGGAATTCTGAGCGTCAGGTCACACGATGGGCGCGAGAAGAGCTTCGTCGGCATGTCTGGTGGGTCCCGTAGCTCCTCTCGGTTCGAAAGTTATAGCTGTTTGAAGTTCGGGTCGAATCTACCATAAGAGAATATAATGTGGTTCTACTTATGGATACGATCATACCAGCACTAATGCACCGGATCCCATCAGAACTCCGAAGGTAAGCGTGCTTGGGCGAGAGTAGTACTAGGATGGGTGACCCCCTGGAAAGTCTTTGTGTTGCACCCCATTTTTTCGCCGTTCAGCGCTGCTCGATTCTTTTTTTACACTCGATTTTTTGTTTTCTTAGGAATTCTCCATAGTGATCCTTCCACCTACGTTCTAAATAAGCTGATTGAAAATGATATACCGTCACGGGAGTAATAAAGTAAATGACAAACGCTCGTCGTACGGGGAAGAAATGCGATTTTACTAATTAGAAATTATCAAATTCCGCCTCTCAATACATTACAGAATGTATTTTTAAGCCTAAGAAACACATCTAAATTGAAAATGACATAAGATATCAAAAGAAAAACGAAATATTATATAAATAAAGTGATACAAAGGCCGAAAGTGCGTGAAAATGGGGGAATTTAGGCTCGGGACCAGTTATGTCATGGCGGAACGCGATGAGTTCGACACGAATCGCCGTTCCGCTTCTGGAAACATATTATAATAGGAATTCTGAGCGTCGGGTCACACGATTGGTGCGATAAGAGCATCGCCGGCATGTCTGGTGGGTCCCGTAGCTCTTCCCGGTTCGAAAGTTATAGCTGTTTGAAGTTCGGGTCGAATCTACCATAAGAGAATAGAATGTGGTTCTACTTATGGATACGATCATACTACCATTAATGCACCGGATCCTATCACAACTCTGAAGGTAAGCGTGCTTGGGCGAGAGTAGTACTAGGATGGCTGACCCCCTGGAAAGTCTTTGTGTTGCACCCCATTTTTTCGCCGTCCAACGCTGCTCGATTCTCTTTTACGCTCGATTTTTTGTTTTCTTAGGAATTCTCCACAGTGATCCTTCCACTTACGTTCTAAATAAGCTGATTGAAAATGATATACCGTCACGGGAGTAATAAAGTAAATGACAAACGCTCTTCGTACGGGGAAGAAATGCGATTTTACTAATTAGAATTATCAAATTCCACCTCTCAATACATTACAGAATGTATTTTTAAGCCTAAGAAACACATCTAAATTGAAAATGACACAAGATATCAAAAGAAAAACGAAATATTATATAAATAAAGTGATATAAACGCCGAAAGTGCGTGAAAACGGGGGAAGTTAGGCTCGGGACCAGTTATGTCATGGAGGAACACTATGAGTTCGACACGAATCGCCGTTCCGCTTCCAGAAACATATTATAATAAGAATTCTGAGCATCGGGTCACACGATGGGCGCGAGAAGAGCTTCGCCGGCATGTCTGGTGGGTCCCGTGGCTCCTCCCGGTTCGAAAGTTATGTCTGTTTGAAGTTCGGGTCGAATCTACCATAAGAGAATAGAATGTGGTTCTACTTATGGACGCGATCATACCAGCAATAATGCACTGGATCCCATCAGAACTCCGAAGGTAAGCGTGCTTGGGCGAGAGTAGTACTAGGATGGGGGACCCCCTGGGAAGTCATCGTGTTGCACCCTGGTTTTTTGCCGTCCATCGCTGCTCGATTCTTTTTTTACGCTCGATTTTTCGTTTTCTTAGGAATTCTCCACGGTGATCCTTCCACCTATGGTCTAAAGAAGCCTTGGATATAAAGCTTATTGAAAATAATATACCGTCGCAGGAGTAATAAAGTAAATGACAAACGCTCGTCGTACGTGGAAGAAATGCGATTTTACTAATTAGAAATGATCAAATTCCGCATCTCAATACATTGGAGAATGTATTTTTAAGCCTAAGAAACACATCTAAATTGAAAATGACACAAGATATCAAAAGAAAAACGAAATGTTATATAAATAAAGTGATATAAAGGCCGAAAGTGCGTGAAAACGGAGGAATTTAGGCTCGGGACCAATTATGTCATGGCGGAACGCTATGAGTTCGACACGAATCGCCGTTCCACTTCCGGAAACATATTATAATAGGAATTCTGAGCGTCGGGTCACACGATGGGCGCGAGAAGAGCTTCGCCGGCATGTCTGGTGGGTCCCGTAGCTCTTCCCGGTTCGAAAGTTATAGCTGTTTGAAGTTCGAGTCGAATCTACCATAAGAGAATAGAATGTGGTTCTACTTATGGATACGATCATACCAGCACTAATGCACCGGATCCTATCAGAACTCCGAAGGTAAGCGTGCTTGGGCGAGAGTAGTACTAGGATGGGTGACCCCCTGGGAAGTCCTTGTGTTGCACCCCATTTTTTCGCCGTCCAGCGCTGCTCGATTCTTTTATTACACTCGATTTTTTGTTTTCTTAGGAATTCTCCATAGTGATCCTTCCACCTACGTTCTAAATAAGCTGATTGAAAATGATATACCGTCACGGGAGTAATAAAGTAAATGACAAACGCTCGTCGTACGGGGAAGAAATGCGATTTTACTAATTAGAAATTATCAAATTCCGCCTCTCAATACATTACAGAATGTATTTTTAAGCCTAAGAAACACATCTAAATTGAAAATGACACAAGATATCAAAATAAAAACGAAATATTATATAAATAAAGTGATATAAAGGCCGAAAGTGCGTGAAAACGGGGGAATTTAGGCTCGGGACCAGTTATGTCATGGCGGAACGCTATGAGTTCGACACGAATCGCCGTTCCGCTTCTGGAAACATATTATAATAGGAATTCTGAGCGTCGGGTCACACGATGGGCGCGAGAAGAGCTTCGCCGACATGTCTGGTGGGTCCCGTGGCTCCTCCCGGTTCGAAAGTTATGGCTGTTTGAAGTTCGGGTCGAATCTACCATAAGAGAATAGAATGTGGTTCTACTTATGGATGCGATCATACCAGCAATAATGCACTGGATCAAATCAGAACACCGAAGGTAAGCGTGCTTGGGCGAGAGTAGTACTAGGATGGGTGGCCCCCTGGAAAATGATATACCGTCATGAGAGTAATAAAGTAAATGACAAACGCTTGTCGTACGGGGAAGAAATGCGATTTTACTAATTAGAAATTATCAAATTCCGCCTCTCAATACATTACAGAATGTATTTTTAAGCCTAAGAAACACATCTAAATTGAAAATGACACAAGATATCAAAAGAAAAATGAAATATTATATAAATAAAGTGATATAAAGGCCGAAAGTGTGTGAAAACAGGGTAATTTAGGCTCGGGACCAGTTATGTCATGGCGGAACGCTATGAGTTCGACACGAATTGCCGTTTCGCTTCCAGAAACATATTATAATAGGAATTCTGAGCATCGGGTCACACGATGGGCGCGAGAAGAGCTTCGCCGGCATGTCTGGTGGGTCCCGTGGCTCCTCCCGGTTCGAAAGTTATGGCTTTTTGAAGTTCGGGTCGAATCTACCATAAGAGAATAGAATGTGGTTCTACTTATGGAAGCGATCATACCAGCAATAATGCACCGGATCACATCAGAACTCCGAAAGTAAGCGTGCTTGGGCGAGAATAGTACTAGGATGGGTGACCCCCTGGGAAAATGATATACCGTCACGAGAGTAATAAAGTAAATGACAAACGCTCGTCGTACGGGGAAGAAATGCGATTTTACTAATTAGAAATTATCAAATTCCGCCTCTCAATACATTACAAAATGTATTTTTAAGCCTAAGAAACACATTTAAATTGAAAATGACACAAGATATCAAAAGAAAAACGAAATATTATATAAGTAAAGTTATATAAAGGCCAAAAGTGCGTGAAAACGGGGGAATTTAGGCTCGGGACCAGTTATGTGATGGCGGGACGCCATGAGTTCGACACGAATCGCTGTTCCGCTTCTGGAAACATATTATAATAGGAATTCTGAGCATCGGGTCACACGATGGGCGCGAGAAGAGCTTCGCCGGCATGTCTGGTGGGTCCCATGGCTCCTCGCGGTTCGAAAGTTATGGCTGTTTGAAGTTCGGGTCGAATCTACCATAAGAGAATAGAATGTGGTTCTACTTATAGATGCGATCATACCAGCAATAATGCACCGGATCCCATCAGAACTCCGAAGGTAAGCGTGCCTGGGCGAGAGTAGTACTAGGATGGGTGACCCCCTCGGAAGTCATCGTGTTGCACCCCGGTTTTTTGCCGTCCATCGCTGCTCGATTCTTTTTTTACGCTCGATTTTTCGTTTTCTTAGGAATTCTCCACGGTGATCCTTCAACCTACGGTCTAAAGAAGCCTTGGATATAAAGCTTATTGAAAATAATATACCGTCGCAGGAGTAATAAAGTAAATGACAAATGCTCGTCGTACGTGGAAGAAATGCGATTTTACTAATTAGAAATTATCAAATTCCGCATCTCAATACATTGGAGAATGCATTTTAAGCCTAAGAAACACATCTAAATTGAAAATGACACAAGATATCAAAAGAAAAATGAAATGTTATATAAATAAAGTGATATAAAGGCCGAAAGTGCGTGAAAACGGGGGAATTTAGGCTCGGGACCAATTATGTCATTGCGGAACGCAATGAGTTCGACACAAATCGCCGTTCCGCTTCCAGAAACATATTATAATAGGAATTCTGAGCGTCGGGTCACACGATGGGCGCGAGAAGAGCTTCGCCGGCATGTCTGGTGGGTCCAGTAGCTCCTCCCGGTTCGAAAGTTATAGCTGTTTGAAGTTCGGGTCGAATCTACCATAAGAGAATAGAATGTGGTTCTACTTATGGATACGATCATACCAGCACTAATGCACCGGATCCCATCAGAACTCCGAAGGTAAGCGTGGTTGGGCGAGAGTAGTACTAGGATGGGTGACCCCCTGGGAAGTCCTTGTGTTGCACCCCATTTTTTCGCCGTCCAGCGCTGCTCGATTCTTTTTTTACACTCGATTTTTTGTTTTCTTAGGAATTATCCATAGTGATCCTTCCACCTAAGTTCTAAATAAGCTGATTGAAATATATACCGTCACGGGAGTAATAAAGTAAATGACAAACGCTCGTCGTACGGGGAAGAAATGCGATTTTACTAATTAGAAATTATCAAATTCCGCCTCTCAATACATTACAGAATGTATTTTTAAGCCTAAGAAACACATCTAAATTGAAAATGACACAAGATATCAAAAGAAAAATGAAATATTATATAAATAAAGTGATATAAAGGCCGAAAGTGCGTGAAAACGGGGGAATTTAGGCTCGGGACCAGTTATGTCATGGCGGAACGCGATGAGTTCGACACGAATCGCCGTTCTGCTTCCGGAAACATATTATAATAGGAATTCTGAGCGTCGGGTCACACGATGGGCGCGAGAAGAGCTTCACCGGCATGTCTGGTGGGTCCCGTAGCTCTTCCCGGTTCGAAAGTTATAGCTGTTTGAAGTTCGGGTCGAATCTACCATAATAGAATAGAATGTGGTTCTACTTATGGATACGATCATACCAGCACTAATGCACCGGATCCTATCAGAACTCCGAAGGTAAGCGTGCTTGGGCGAGAGTAGTACTAGGATGGGTGACCCCCTGGGATGTCCTTGTGTTGCACCCCATTTTTTCGCAGTCCAGCGCTGCTCGATTCTTTTTTTACGCTCGATTTTTTGTTTTCTTAGGAATTCTCCACAGTGATCCTTCCACCTACGTTCTAAATAAGCTGATTGAAAATGATATACCGTCACGGGAGTAATAAAGTAAATGACAAACGCTCGTCGTACGGGGAAGAAATGCGATTTTACTAATTAGAAATTATCAAATTCCGCCTCTCAATACATTACAGAATGTATTTTTAAGCCTAAGAAACACATCTAAATTTAAAATGACACAAGATATCAAAATAAAAACGAAATATTATATAAATAAAGTGATATAAAGGCCGAAAGTGCGTGAAAACGGGGGAATTTTGGCTCGGGACCAGTTATGTCAGCCGTTCCGCTTCTGGAAACATATTATAATAGGAATTCTGAGCATCGGGTCACACGATGGGCGCGAGAAGAGCTTTGCCGACATGTCTAGTGGGTCCTGTGGCTCCTCCCGGTTTGAAAGATATGGTTGTTTGAAGTTCGGATCGAATCTACCATAAGAGAATAGAATGTGGTTCTACTTATGGATGCGATCATACCAGCAATAATGCACCGGATCACATCAGAACTCCGAAGGTAAGCGTGCTTGGGCGAGAGTAGTACTAGGATGGGTGACCCCCTAGGAAGTCATCGTGTTGCACCCCGGTTTTTTGCCGTCCAATGCTGCTCGATTCTTTTTTTACGCTCGATTTTTCGTTTTTTAGGAATTCTCCATGGTGATCCTTTCACCTACGGTCTAAAGAAGCCTTGGATATAAAGCTTATTGAAAATAATATACCGTTGCACGAGTAATAAAGTAAATGACAAACGCTCGTCGTACGTGGAAGAAATGCGATTTT
Organism: Orobanche coerulescens; assembly: GCA_033398695.1. Classification (NCBI taxonomy): domain Eukaryota; kingdom Viridiplantae; phylum Streptophyta; class Magnoliopsida; order Lamiales; family Orobanchaceae; genus Orobanche; species Orobanche coerulescens. The sequence goes on from JAWKAU010000021.1 coordinate 1,866,777, forward strand.
ACTAATTAGAAATTATCAAATTCCGCATCTCAATACATTGGAGAATGTATTTTTAAGCCTAAGAAACACATCTAAATTGAAAATGACACAAGATATCAAAAGAAAAACGAAATGTTATATAAATAAAGTGATATAAAGGCCGAAAGTGCGTGAAAACGGGGGAATTTAGGCTCGGGACCAATTATGTCATGGCGGAACGCAATGAGTTCGACACGAATCGCCGTTCCGCTTCCGGAAACATATTATAATAGGAATTCTGAGCGTCGGGTCACACGATGGGCGCAAGAAGAGCTTCGCCGGCATGTCTGGTGGGTCCTGTGGCTCCTCCCGGTTCGAAAGTTATGGCTGTTTGAAGTTCGGGTCGAATCTACCATAAGAGAATAGAATGTGGTTCTACTTATGGATGCGATCATACCAGCAATAATGCACCGGATCCCATCAGAACTCCGAAGGTAAGCGTGCCTGGGCGAGGGTATTACTAGGATGGGTGACCCTCTGGGAAGTCATCGTGTTGCACCCTGGTTTTTTGCCGTCCATCGCTGCTCGATTCTTTTTGTACGCTCGATTTTTCGTTTTCTTGGGAATTCTCCACGGTGATCCTTTCACCTACGGTCTAAAGAAGCCTTGGATATAAAGCTTATTGAAAATAATATACCGTTGCAGGAGTAATAAAGTAAATGACAAACACTCGTCGTACGTGGAAGAAATGTGATTTTACTAATTAGAAATTATCAAATTCCGCCTCTCAATACATTACAGAATGTATTTTTAAGCCTAAGAAACACATCTAAATTGAAAATGACACAAGATATCAAAAGAAAAACGAAATATTATATAAATATAAAGTTATATAAAGGCCGAAAGTGCGTGAAAATGGGGGAATTTAGGCTCGGGACCAGTTATGTCATGGCGGAACGCCATGAGTTCGACACGAATCTCCATTCTGCTTCCGGAAACATATTATAATAGGAATTCTAAGCGTCGGGTCACACGATGGGCGCGAGAAGAGCTTCGCCGGCATGTTTGGTGGGTCCCGTAGGTCCTCTAGGTTCGAAAGTTATAGCTGTTTCAAGTTCGGGTCGAATCTACTATAAGAGAATAGAATGTGGTTCTACTTATGGATACGATCATACCAGCACTAATGCACCGGATCCCATCAGAATTCCGAAGGTAAGCGTGCTTGGGCGAGAGTAGTACTAGGATGGGTGACCCCCTGGGAAGTCCTCGTGTTGCACCCCCTTTTTTTGCCATCCAACGCTGCTCGATTCTTTTTTTACACTCGATTTTTCATTTTCTTAGGAATTCCTCACGGTGATCCTTCAACCTACGGTTTAAAGAAGATTTAATGATATACCGTCACAGGAGTAATAAACTAAATGACAAACGCTCGTCGTATTGGGAAGAAATGCGATTTTACTAATTAGAAATTATCAAATTCCGCCTCTCAATACATTGGAGAATGTATTTTTAAGCCTAAGAAACACATCTAAATCGAAAATGACACAAGATATCAAATCAAAAACGAAATATTATATAAATAAAGTGATATAAAGGCCGAAAGTGCGTGAAAACGGGGTAATTTAGGCTCGGGACCAGTTATGTCATGGCGGAACGCAATGAGTTCGACACGAATCGCCGTTCCGCTTCCGGAAACATATTATAATAGGAATTCTGAGCGTCGGGTCACACGATGGGCGCGAGAAGAGCTTCACCGACATGTCTGGTGGGTCCCGTGGCTCCTCCCGGTTCGAAAGTTATGGCTGTTTGAAGTTCGGGTCGAATCTACCATAAGAGAATAGAATGTGGTTCTACTTATGGATGCGATCATACCAGCAATAATGCACCGGATCACATCAGAACTCCGAAGGTAAACGTGCTTGGGCGAGAGTAGTACTAGGATGGGTGACTCCCTGGGAAAATGATATACCGTCACGAGAGTAATAAAGTAAATGACAAACGCTCATCGTATGGGGAAGAAATGCGATTTTACTAATTAGAAATTATCAAATTCCGTCTCTCAATACATTACAGAATGTATTTTTAAGCCTAAGAAAAACATCTAAATTGAAAATGACACAAGATATCAAAAGAAAAACGAAATATTATATAAATAAAGTGATATAAAGGCCGAAAGTGCGTGAAAACGGGGGAAGTTAGGCTCGGGACCAGTTATGTCATGGCGGAACGCTATGAGTTCGACACGAATCGCCGTTCCGCTTCCGGAAACATATTATAATAGGAATTCTGAGCATCGGGTCACATGATGGGCGCGAGAAGAGCTTCGTCGGCATGTCTGGTGGGTCCCGTGGCTCCTCTCAGTTCGAAAGTTATGGCTGTTTGAAGTTCGGGTCGAATCTACCATAAGAGAATATAATGTGGTTCTACTTATGGATGCGATCATACCAGCAATAATGCACTGGATCCCATCAGAACTCCGAAAGTAAGCGTGCTTGGGCGAGAGTAGTACTACGATGGGTGACCCCCTGGGAAGTCATCGTGTTGCACCCTGGTTTTTTGCCGTCCAGCGCTGCTCGATTCTTTTTTTACGCTCGATTTTTCGTTTTCTTAGGAATTCTCCACGGTGATCCTTCTACCTACGGTCTAAAGAAGCCTTGGATATAAAGCTTATTGAAAATAATATACCGTTGCAGGAGTAATAAAGTAAATGACAAACGCTCGTCGTACGTGGAAGAAATGCGATTTTACTAATTAGAAATTATCAAATTCCGCATCTCAATACATTGGAGAATGTATTTTTAAGCCTAAGAAACCCATCTAAATTGAAAATGACACAAGATATCAAAAGAAAAACGAAATGTTATATAAATAAAGTGATATAAAGGCCGAAAGTGCGTGAAAACGGGGGAATTTAGGCTCGGGACCAATTATGTCATGGCGGAACGCCATGAGTTCGACACGAATCGCCATTCCGCTTCCGGAAACATATTATAATAGGAATTCTGAGCATCGGGTCACACGATGGGCGCGAGAAGAGTTTCGCCGGCATGTCTGGTGGGTCCCGTAGCTCCTCCCGGTTCGAAAGTTATAGCTGTTTGAAGTTCGGGTCGAATCTACCATAAGAGAATAGAATGTGGTTCTACTTATGGATACGATCATACCACCACTACTTGTGTCATTTTCGATTTAGATGTGTTTCTTAGGCTTAAAAATACATTCTCCAATGTATTGAGAGGTGGAATTTGATAATTTCTAATTAGTAAAATCGCATTTCTTCCCAGTACGACGAGCGTTTGTCATTTACTTTATTACTCCCGTGACGGTATATCATTAAATCTTCTTTAAACCGTAGGTTGAAGGATCACCGTGAAGAATTCGTAAGAAAATGAAAAATCGAGTGTAAAAAAAGAATCGAGAAGCGTTGGATGGCAAAAAAAGGGGGTGCAACACGAGGACTTCCCAGGGGGTCACCCATCCTAGTACTACTCTCGCCCATGCACGCTTTACTTAGGAGTTCTAATGGGATTCGGTGCATTAGGGTTTGTATGATCGCATCCAAAATTAAAACCACATTCTATTCTCTTATGGTAGATTCGACCCGTTCGCATTGACTGGTCAGGAGGCACCATAGAACAACAATGTGGTGGAAGGTACACTCCTGATATCTAATCAACTTGCACGAATACTTATAGATCCAGGATCATCCCATTCGTTTGTTGCACCGCATTTTTCTTGAAACTTGATAGGCCGTTAGAGTCTTTATCATTATGCCTAGAAGTATCTACCCCGAAGGGAGTTAGTCAGCTAGCAGATAAAGTCCATTCTGCATGTGATGCGATCATCAGTGGTAACTGTTACTCTGCCGATTTAGTAGTGCTTCCAATATTAGAATATGACGTCATCCTAGGAATGGATTGGCTATCTAAGAACTACGCACAATTGGATTGTCATTCTAAGATAGTTAGGTTTTGCAAACCTAACAAGCCAATCGTGGAATTGATTGGAGACGCTAGAGTCAACCTAGCACCTATAATATCAGCTATCAAAGCTAGTAAGGCAGTTGCCAAAAGGGCGACCAGATTTTTAGCCTTCATCATCAACAAACCCATGAGTAAGTCGGGCATAGAAACTATACGTGTGGTATCCGAATACCCTGACGTATTTCCTGAAGAATTGACCTCCCTACCGCCTGACAGAGAAGTTGAATTCAATATCGAAATCATGCTTGGGAAGGCACCCATTGCAAAGGCACCATACCGAATGGCACCACTGGAGCTGCAAGAGTTGAAGGTCCAACTGCAGAAGTTACTCGACGTGGGTTTTGTGCAACCCAGTGTATCACCTTGGGGAGCTCCGGTATTATTTGTCAAAAAGAAGGACAGAACATTGAGGCTTTGCATAGATTACCGTGAACTCAACAGCGTGACAGTTAAAAATAAGTATCCTCTCCCGAGGATAGATGAGTTGTTTGAACAACTCCAAGGAGCTACGGTGTATTCCAAGTTCGATCTTCAACAAGGATACTACCAGTTAAAGATTAGGAATGAAGATGTTCCTAAAACTGCGTTCCAAACTAGATACGGCCACTACGAGTTTTTAGTGATGCCTTTTGGACTCACGAATGCTCCTGCGACATTTATGGATTTAATGCACAGAGTATTTCAACCTTATCTCGACCAATTCGTAGTAATTTTCATTGATGACATACTCGTGTACTCTAAGACGGAAAAAGATCACGAGAGACACCTTAGACTAGTGTTGGATACACTAAGGAAGCACAAGTTGTACGCCAAGTACAGCAAGTGTGAGTTTTGGTTGAGGGAAGTGGCATTTCGGGGCCACATTATTTCTGGAGAAGGGATTGCAGTTGATCCATCTAAGGTAGAAACTATTACGGATTGGAAGAGGCCAGAAAATGTAACTGAGATCCGAAGCTTTCTTGGACTTGCAGGCTACTACCGTAAATTCATCAAAGACTTCTCAAAGATAGTAGGACCCCTCACCCGACTAACCCAGAAACAAGTGAAATTTGAATGGACGGGTAAATGCGAGTCAAGTTTCCAGGAACTCAAGAAGAGACTTACCACCGCACCTATACTGACACTTCCAAAAGGAACCCAAGGATTTGTCGTATATAGTGACGCCTCAAAGGATGGCCTCGGTGCCGTTCTGATGCAGAATGGTAAAGTTATCGCGTATGCTTCCAGGCAACTCAAGACGCACGAGAAGAATGATCCAACGCACGACCTCGAACTTGCTGCAATAGTATTCGCCTTAAAGAAATGGCGACATCATTTATATGGCGTTGAATTCACTGTGTTTACGGATCATAAAAGTCTCAAGTACCTATTCTCTCAAAAGGAACTTAATCTCCGACAGAGAAGATGGGTAGAGCTTTTAGGAGATTACCATTGTGAAATTCAACACCACCCAGGGAAAGCGAATGTCGTGGCTGATGCCCTAAGTAGAAAGGCTAGAGTGGCCCGACTCATGGTTCGAGAATGGCAAGCTCTCAAGGAGCTGAGCTACCTAAAACCCATTAAGGTACTCGTTTAAGTTGCGCCAACCTCACAGTTAAATCGAATCTATTGGACGATATTCGATTAGCCCAAGAGAGAGATCTAAAACTTCAAGAGTTTAAGGACAAGATCGCTAAGGGCGAGAAACCCGAGTTTACAATTACTGAGGATGGAATTGTAAGGTTTAAGGGACGATTATGCATACCTCACAACGGGGAGCTCAAAAGACGGATTCTCGAGGAAGCTCATTGCTCGAGATATACGATACACCCAGGAGGTAACAAGATGTACCGAGACTTGAAGAAACACTTTTGGTGGGTGAACATGAAGAACCAAGTGGCAGAATTCGTGGCGCGATGCCTCACATGTCAGAGAGTTAAAGCTGAGCATCAGCGACCCTCAGGACTACTACAGCCATTAGAAGTCCCTGAATGGAAATGGGAAATGGTAACCATGGATTTTATTACGGATTTACTGACCACAAGAGGAGGTTATAACACCATTTGGGTGATCTTCGACAAACTGACGAAATCATCACATTTCGTGCCAGTTAAAAAGGACGACAGTTTGCATAAGCTGGCTAGGACCTATATTAGAGAAAT